>OX453280.1:26315151-26820151 GCA_949710005.1 Ricordea florida | reverse complement strand
AAAAGAAATAATAATAATAATAATGATCATGAATTGTCAAATTTTGTAGACTGCTTAAAGATTGAATGAACTATAACTTTAAAAGTCTATATGCACTTCTACATGTAACTACATTCAATATATTCTGATACCAAAGATGTTTAGATTGTAGGAGAAGCAAGTTGAAATCTTCAAAGTGTTCTAGTTAGTGTTCATTCATTATGCTTATATCAAAAAGTAGAAGTTGAAACCACACTGTGTGGTGAAACAAACAGTACCACAGCTCAGTACTGTTCAGCGGCTTTCCAAAGAATGTTCTCACTGCATGGTTTGATCCACAGATGAAAAATTTAGAACCACACTGTATAGTAAAACAAACAGTACCACAGTACAGTACTGTTCAGTAGCTTTACAAAGAATGGTCACACTGCATGGTTTGATCCACAGATGAAAACGTTAGAACTGCATACTCTGTATACTAAACCAAACAGCACCACAGTACTGCAATGCTGAGTGACCTTCCAAAGAATGGTCACACTGCATGGTTTGAGCAACAAAGTTACTGCAGAACACCACTTTAAGCAAACGGTAACAGTACGTCACCGTTTAGTGACTTTCCAAGAAACTGGTCAACTTGCATGATATCATAAATAAAATTGGTAACAACTGCTCCCAGAAACATTTACGGACAGAAGCTCAAAGCGTATGCGAAAATTCTGCAAGATATTCAAGTCATATTAATTGGACAACATCACAGTAAAGACTTGTATATTAGTTAGTAGAGCTCGTATTGTTAGTTTATAGTATGTGTTATGTGCATGAGAGAGAGTATTGGGATCCCGGATAGGGATATAACGTAGCTTGCCTTGTGATCTATATTTACCTGTGTTGGGTTATATGACTTGTGTATGTTTACCAAAATGTTTTACCAGGGAGACATGCATGTGCCAGAACGTCGATCTCAGCTTGAGACAATGCATAGTTGTAGATCCTGAATTCATCGATGAAGCCCATCAATGGTCGATAAGCTTTGTGGTCGCCTATACCAGCGCGCGCCAACCAATCCCGAGAGAGGAGACCACCACCCAGGGTCATGTTACGTAGCTCGCCGTTAACGTAAACCTTGGCTTTACCAGTGGCTGAGTCGTAGGTACCAGCGATGTGTGTCCATTTGTCTGTTTCATGAAAGGAGTAACATTAAGTCGATTCAACAATTTAATTCGTATTTGATGTGATGGTCTAGCTGACTCGTGCCGTCATTGGTCTGGGTGGGTGGGGTGAGATCATTCATGGACTGAGGCGGCTGCCAGAGGCGCCTTCCACATGCCGATGTCCGATCTCACCCTCTGGTTCCTCCGCAATTCAGCTACTAGCTGCAAGTGAGGAAAAAGTGGCACCGATTCGTTTTCTTTTTTGATGTATTTCTTTTCTGATAGCTTATACTTACCTTTATAAACCTGTTGTCCATCAGCGGTGCAGCTGAATATGATATGCTGGGTCTCGTTCCTGTGGAACCAACGCACAGAACCATGGTTGACCTCAAAGTGGAACTGACCACACTGGTGACTTGTACCAATAGTGTCAAACACAGAACGGCTGCCTTCAATGTCCTTCAAGTTGATGAAGGCAGCTACCGTTATGCCCTCGTATGGCTTGGCCTGGAAGGTGTCTCCGTGGAAGAGGATGTCACCACAGTAAGTATATGCCGCTTTACCACATTTGCTTTGGGGAAAGTTCACTACAATAGCACCCTCTTGCATGTAGCCATTGTTGGCGTAGCCAGAGTGGTCTTGGACGACGTTTCCCAGAAGTGGGTTATCCCCGTCAAACGACAGATATTCTACAAGCCTCTCTGTATAGAAAGAGGTAAATGACAGGGAACAATTAGAGATTACTTCCTAGAGAATACACGCATACACACGCGATTCACGTTCAGTGGACCTATAACTCTCCCCCTCGTGAGTTACCATCCAAATCACCCACGGCTATTTACCTTCCGGCTTCGTTGCTCAGTTGGAAGAGCATCGGTAGATCCAGAGGTCGTGGGTTTGATTCCCACTGAGGTCAAAGAGATTTTTCTTTGTTTCGTGTGGTTCTTCTCATTCCCAATACTGGGGATATAGCTCAGTGAGAATTACAGAAAGTGATTTGTAGCGCTAAAATTTACAGTCAGAGTTTTCCTCTTCAAGTTGTGTATTGTGCTACAGGGAAGTCAGTTTATATACGATATATATCACACAAATTAGGAGGCGGACAGTTGAATGGTACACCTTAACGATAAGTAAAGATTGTGCAAAAGCACTTTCCATGTTATAATTTTTTTTATATTGTACTTAGGATTTTTGTGAACTGTTTTCCTCCTGAAATTATTTTATTTTACTAAAGTGATTAAGGCGGAGGGCGAATAGCGAAACTTTACGAGTAACTTTCCTCCAATCACGAGCGCATACGATGGATATCCGACGAGTGACGACGGATCGTACGGATATTTCTCGCCACATTTACATTTCCGTTGAGTAAATTCCAGTACCAATGATCTGATGAGGAGAATTTCGTTTAATTATTGAGGGCTGAAGTTACCTAGCTTAACAACTGCGCCTTTATCCAAAAAAACAAAAAAAACAAAAAACAAAACAAAAGTAAAGGAATAAACACAAAATGGTATATTACGAGTCCGAAGCTCCATTTTCAGTCGGAGTCTATCGAATGTTTGTGTTGTTATTGACGTACAATCCTGCCTAACGGGCAATTTAACATAGCACTACCTGGATTAAACTTAAAGAAACAACAAAATTTGAATTCCCGTTGTAAATATTAATATGAGGCCTACTCTGGGACCTTTAGTTTCCGTAACTTTGAGCGACTTTAGGCGATGGCGAAGTAAGCACAATTGACAGGAAAAAAAAGATGGCGACTTAAGGAGACATAAGCAGAATTGACAGAAAAAAACATGGCGACTTGAGGAGACTTAAAGCGAGTTAAGGCGATTTAAGGTTCCAGAGAAGGCCTAATATCGTAAAATTGGTTCCTGAGCCTGGTAAGTTATTTGGACCTTCGAAAAACGGGCCCCAGCTTACTCGACTTCAATCGCAATAACATTGTGTGGCATACTATATTCCGCTCCATTGTGGGGTAGTTTCTAAAGAAACTGGTACTGCGTCGGTGGGGAATTGAAACACAAGAAACTGGGTAAATCAAACGAGTTGATTAAGTAAGTTATACCACCATAAGGTAAAATGGAGGTGCTGACGTTTCGAGCGTTAGCCCGTCGTCGGAGCGACGACGAAGGTCTAACGCTCGAAACATCAGCACCTCCATTTTACCTTATGGTGGTATAACTTACTTTATTACATCCATTTTGAAATCACAGGTGATCACTGCAATTTGATTGGCCCATACCAGTGTGATTTATTCACAAATTGCACCATTTTTTGCTCTAAATCGCATCATTTTTAAAACGTTACTCTTCTTCAAAAACTGGGCTTCCTGAAGTGGATAAATAAATAAGTAGTATTGACAAAAAACTGTGATTTCAAAATGAGTGTAATAAACTTGTGATTTCAAATATCGAACTCGCGCTGTGCGCTTGCTCGATATTTGAAATAACGCGTATGATTTCAGACCAAATTGCACTCCACTCAGTTCAATTGCCATTATTATTCAATTCGTTTGATTTACCCAATATCTTGTGACACTATAATTATTCGCTGTTGTCATACTTACTGTCAGGTGCCATGTGAGGTCCTGAAGGATATGCCACCATGTTAGGAATGTTCTGTTTTCTCGTTAGAAATTCTCCCGGCTTGGGGTGTCGACATGACGCTAGCGCACCTGAAGAAATATATCAGCAAGTAAGATGTGATGTGTTAATTTATATTCTGACTCTATCTCAGTGGCGTTTATGTTATTAAATTCCTTGTTCGACTTCAGGTTAGGAGGTACGGGGTGCGAACCCAGGTACTGGCACAGTATACTAGAAGAGTTTGAAGAACTTTTCTACATGTATTTTTAGTGAACAAATAATGAAGCCTAAGCCGTGTTTTACACTGTGAAGAAATACGACGGGCATTTGACAACACGAGTGAAATGTAGAAGACACGAGTCGCAGGCTCAAAACTTTCTGCTGCTTCACAGAGAACTCCATCATGAATTTCTCTCAATGAAAATGTTTGTTGCCATTTGTAACAAAAATGTTGATGAGAGTTAATGTGGCGAAAACAATAAAACACGCTTTTTGTATGCTTTGTTTAACAAATAAAGAAGCCTAAGCCGTGTATTACACTGTGATAAAACACGACGGGCATTTGAGAACACGAGTGAAATGTAGAAAACACGAGCCGCAGGCGAGTGTTTTCTACATTTCTCGAGTGTTCTCAAATGCCCGGAGTGTTTTAATCACAGTATAATTACTGATCGTCGTCCAAACCCATTGTTTTCTGTCTGCATTATATCATCGAATGCCGAGAGAAAAAAAATGCAAACCAAGTGTGTGAGAAAAACGGGTGCGGTCTTTTTTGGTAGCAGGGGGAGCAACTTCAGAATACCCGTCCACTTCATTTACATGTGTCGGGGGCTTTTGAAGAACGAGGTATATCACAATGGACTCTTTTGTTATTCATCAGTATGTAAATAAGTGGACGGGTATTCTGAAGTAAACCTATAACAAGCTGCATTATTAAAAATAATGCTGCGTGTTTTGGTTTTAATAATGCAGCATGCTTTACATCCGTATATCCACTGCTGAAGCACTTCCTCGTCTCTCGCCATTCTTTAAAGATATTCAGCGCCCAATTCTACTTCCTTCGACTAGCATCGGAACTGTCTTCAAACCTCCGACATTCGTCAGATGAGATTGGCGCACGAAATCTTTCACTCCCTAGTAACAACAAGAGAAAATGAGGTAACAACCAATACTCCTCGTTACACAAACAATTAGGACTGAAAATATTTAGAAAAGTACATGACTATCTGTCTCACTAGAAAACGAACTAACCAAAGTCAAGAACATTTGTGTCCATATCCGCTTCTAATACTTTAATGAATAAAATTATTATCCTCTGATCATTTTCTGTGCCCTTCACTCGTCGACACACCCATTCCCGAACAACAATTACAACATCGGGTTACACACAACTAAGGAAAACCAAAAGAACTGTAACGACTGAGAAAGTACTTACCATCTCATTCATCCGACTTAATAGTAAACGTTGACTGCGTAAGACACAATTCTTCTTCAGAACTGCTTTCGCAGAAGTTTTCCGCCATCATTCCAAACAACGAGTTGACTTTCAGAAAGAACTGTGTTTGTCGAGCAATATGCAAATTGAATCTACCTTGACAAACAAACAGTCAATAACTCGTTTCTGGTTGCATTTTTCACACGTACATGTCAAGTTATGCTCATGAAAACAATAGCTAATGTGGCAGTTACCTTGAATAAAAAGTATCGATTGAACGCCATGAATTGTTTAACTTATTGTTTTCCACAGAAATACAAAAGGAGGGTGACATTCGATGATATAATTGCAGACAGAAAACAATGGGTTTGGACGACGATCAGTAATTATAATAGATAATTACTTCGGCTCGCAGCATTATTGGATATAATGCAGACAGCTTCGGCCTGCGGCCTCAGCTGCCTGCATTATATCCAATAATGCTGCTCGCCTCAGTAATTATCTATTACGTAATACACGGCTCAGGCTTCTTTATTCGCTTTATGATATAGATTTTACATGCCGCGAGTAGAAACAACAAAGCACACAGATCGACAAACCGACGCCATTTAATACCAAATTCTCGACTTTTTTCGCTTCTTCTTCTTTATTTGTTTTATTATTCTCAGCTTCAAAACTTTCTGCTGCTTCGCAGAGAATTCCATTATGAATTTCTTCAAAGAAAAATGTTTTTCGCCATCTCTTAGAGAATTGTCGAGTGGAGGTAATGTGGCGAAAAACAATAAAACACGCTTTTTCCATGTTTATACTCTGATAAAACATAGGTTTTTGACCAATCAGAGCGCGCGTAAGAACGTAGCTATATTATAAACTCTAATAAAACATGTTTTTTTTATCAATCAGAGCGCGCGCAGGCTCTTATCTATATTATACACCCTGGTAAAACTCGGGTTTTTGACCAATCAGAGCGCGCGTAAGAGCGTAGCTATGTTATAAAAGAAGAAAGCTGTCGATGGGAAAAATGATGATATTTTTGTTAATGGAGACATGCTTTTAGCCATGATTAAGTCATTAGTGGCCACAAATTAACGGATATGTTAATGGTCTCAGATGTTTTAGTTTCGTCACATTAATGTGCAATCATTTTCGCCGAACAAAAATCATTATTGCAAAAATGACATGTACTTACTGCCAACGGCTAGAACGGATAAAAGGATAAATCTCTCCATCATTCCTGAAAAAAGAGAAGGCAAAACACTATAAAGTTAAAATCCAATCGAAACAACTTTAAAACATGTACTAGCTACATGTAAACGGTAGAAGACACAAAGGTAAAGTCGGTGATGGTTTAAAAAAAGAAAAAATGACTAACGGCGGTATTTGTCCTCGTAGAATGAACAACCTCTGGTGTTGCTGGGTTTTCACGTTTGTTTGGCCTCTCTTTGTTAAATTTTTCAAAGGTCAAGTGACCTCCAGTGACGTCAGCGATGATAGTCTTGTTTATATCACTTCGAAGCCTAAGCTTCATATAACCAGTTAAACAGGTTCTCATTATATTTTTTTCTACATCGCCCTTAAGCGTATACAAAAGCGACGAGATTTATTTAGAAACGATTTCGCTTTTGGAATCTTCAGGATTAAGGAAGGGTCTCCTTTGGTTATAATTCTCTTAGTGAATGCTTTGCATTTTGCTGGTGTCTCGAATTGACCTGTTCCATCTTCACATCTGATCTATTCCTGTCCAATCCGGGGTCGTGACCTTGGCGAAACTTGTTAACACGTTGTGTTTAACTTAAAGATCATTTTAAGTTCAAACTTTGTGTAATACAAGTGGATACGATGCTGCGAGGAAAATTCCTAATACGCAACATTTTACAGAACCGTATTAACCCTTTCACTCCCAAGGGATCTCCATTTGACGAGTAAAATCGAATGGCGTTAGACAGAGTAAAATCTATAAAGTCACTCTTGGGAGTGAAAGAGTTAAGGGAGATAGTTTCAAACCCTTTCACTTCCTATTGGTCTCCATTTGACGAGTAAAATCGTGTGGCGTTAGACAGAGTGAAATCTATAACGTTACTCTTGGTAGTGAAATGGTTAACGGATCTGTATTTTTTATGCTCCCCAATGTATGTTAGACAGAATCCACAAAGATGTATAATCAATTTCTTTGGATTGTAGAGAAGAATTGCCTAGTGCTTTTGTAACTGGTAACGTCTTGTATTAAAACACCTGTCAATCGTGGCTTTTACGTAATAGAATAGGACTGTAGAATACACACACACACACACTGTAGATTATTTTGAAACTGCTTCTGAGACAACACACAGTGACGTATTTTATCGAAGCAAGTTGTAAGAGTAGCAAAAAGAAAATACTTTGCGGAGTTTTCTTGAAAATGAGTTGTAAAGACTGTGGTGTCACTTCGGGCGTTCCCTTCGTCACTCAAATTTCTCAGCGTAGAAATCTCAGGTTTTGTGTTATTTCTTTTTCTTATGTTGCTCGCGAAGTTAATTTCGGCAACGCACAGCAATAATGCTACTATTATTAAAAATAGGAAGAGAAGCAACCAATTATGCCTTAAAAATCGTTATAAAACCCTGCCTTATAGATAGAAAGGGTTGGAATCCGGGACACACGCTGACCTTATAAACAATACAAACCTGATGAATGTACCCCAACCAGGAAGTAAATTACGTATAGACTTACGTATGCATCCTTACAAGAAACTTAAAGCTTGTAAAGAAGCACAGTCTTCCCACAAGGCACGTTTAAAAAGCAAAATAGATCATCATATATGAAGTTCGCAAAGTGTACGATTCAAGACCTGATAACTAGTGAACCCCAATCAGTAAATAATATACGTGGAGATACGAACACCCTTGAAAACAACTTAAGACTGGCAACGAAGCCCAGCCTTCCTTATATTAGCCACGTTTATAGGGGAAATCAAATGCTTTGATCTTGGTCAGTCAAAAACTAGCCTAAGGGAAAAATCAGTAAGTATTCTTAACAAAATTTTACGTATTAGATTTACCTTTACCAACTGGCGATCTTTCCACGTTGCCTTTTAAACAAAAAGTGATTTATGACATTCCGGCACCTTCTAGTGGTATATACTATATTAAAAAATCTGATTAGACCATCCACACAGTTTGAAGGTCATGACCCGTGTGGTAATCTCTATTCTATTGGCTTTTTGAACTGATACGTTACAAAATGAATAGGACACGTTATTTGTCGATATCCTTCCTTTAGTCACTTCATTATGTGCAAAATAGCTCAATCAATGTAGACTGGAAAAGTTAACAAGGATGCGAAAGGAGTTTCTTACAGGCAAACAAGCCTTTTCTCGCGTGTTCTCTTTTTGGGAAGCGAACTTCGAATCGTCCATGTGAGTTCCTTGGTTTGGGCATCAATGTCGTTTTCAGAAAGGGTCTTTTGATAATGGGGTCACTCCAGTTATATCTAGGGTCGAACCAAAGTGAAGTATTTCGCTTTGAAATACATTTTTTTCGTTTCTTATTTTTTTTGTTATACGTCTTATCAGTTAAAAATATTCGTATCGAGTTTGGATATGATTTTTTCCCCTGAGAGTCTCGCACTTCAAAGTGAATAATGACCAACTGGCATATACATTCTGTGTAACGGAATCCCTTTATAATGCCGATATAAAGATCTTATTTTGAGGGAGGTTGCTGGTAACTCTAATACAGTCTATATATAAGCTATGCGCGATCGTTTATTTTGGTCAGGTAAAGATGTTAGGCAAAGATCTTGATTAGGGTAGTTAAGTATGAAACTAAGTCCTAATAAACCGGCATTGCATCTTGTGATCGATTTAAAACCTAAGCCAGAAGAAAAGTTGGATATACAAATCGTGGTCTTATTTCGACGCCTAATTGCAGGTGCTTTGTTTGAGATTTCTATTTCCATTTTCAGTGGTATGTTCTTACCCTTGTCTTTTTTATCTTCGCGTAGACGGTTTCATGTCACCTAAGGCGAAATACAACCTCACTCAAAGCCAAAGAAGAGCAAGCCAAACGGATTGATATTTAAGGTAAAACTAACGTAATAACGGCTAAAGGATGTAACAAATTACAGGGCTGCACAATTTTTTTTTTCTTGAAAGGACATATGTCCGACTAAGTGATCATTTTGGTAGTACAATACAAAAACGTAGTCGTACATAAAACAATACAATATAAAATATCAAGTTGTCCGGACATCATGTCCGACCAAATGCCAACTGTGGTCGGACATGGGCTAATTTTGATCGGCTAATGACCAATTGGTATTTGCAGCCCTGAATTTACAGGACCTATAATTCCTGTAAGATTCGAATCTTTGTTAATTTTCGACCTCGAGCTTGTTTATAATAAACACGCTGGGACGTTAGACGATCGTGCTCTCCCTGTAAGGACCTAGGCTGGGAGGCTTATTCAGAAAGGGGGCCTTTTTCAGGTTCAGGTATGCTGAAGGTAGCCTGTGAACAGGCTCTCTTTTGGGTTTTGGGGTGCGAGAGGAGCGAGCGTGGACTGGGGAGGGTGGAGGCGAAAGAGGGCCCGTGGACTTTCTTTGATTGCCGCCGTTCCATGATACCAGAATCTGGTATCACGATGTGATTGGTTGAATTGCTGAATATTGACAGCTGTTGACAACCGAAGGTCGCGCGTGAAAGATGACGTTCGCTCGTGCCTCTAGTCTCAATAATGAAGGACCAAGTGGAAGAATTACGGCGTTTGGGCGTGAGAGCTTTTCTTATTGCCATTAGCGATGAAGTGGAAGAGAAAGAGCTGTTCGCCAGTGGATTCGACGTGGATTTTGTGTATGGAAGCCCAGAAACTTGGTCTTGCTGGTCTTGCTGGTCGACAGAACTAAGAGAAGGCCGTTTTGGAAAGCAAACATTCTGTTTTGTTGTTGACGAAGTACAAAGTGTTACAGCTTGGTAAGTGAGCAAAATCGGAATCATTTTGTTTGTCCTATGAAACGTGACTACACGTGAAGTTTGGCCAGTGCAAACTCTCGCCAAAAATGCAGACCTTTCAACGTGTGTTAAAGAGAAATATGAGAAATATGTCTTGTCTGAACATCGCTTAGCATAATATGACACTTGGGATCTCTCACATGTTGCTTTTTAATACCTTGTTGAAAACGATTGAATTTATTATTTAGAATGATTTTACCGATGTGTCAGGGCAAGATGCTGGGAAATTCAATGTCAGAAATTCAGCGATCTTCGTGACTGACAACGTTCTCGCTGCTGTTGTTTTATCGTCCGTCGCTGGAACTGATTTTTTAGTCATCTTCGTTTCTTTTAGCCGAAGGAGTCTCACCAGTCGGCGATCTCAATGCGTACGACCTTTTGATGTTCGTTGAAATTGCAGGAGGATCCTCTGGCATTTCCTTTGTTTTCAGTGGTTCATTACAGCGACTTAAAATCAACAAAAACGACTCCGCCAAACGTACGACTTGTCCAGCGCAAGAAAGGCAAGACATGTTGGAGAGTTTTGGACCAGTCCGTAAACATAGTCGCAATCTTTTGATTTCTTCAGCTAAAATGACGTTCTTTTCTCCAGGGACCACTAGAAGTTCCTTGTTTATCATTCAAAGCATTAAAAACAGAAACTACTTGCAATCTTTTGCCTTCCGAGGAGATCAAAACGACAAATGCGTTCTCGCCAGCTTTATTGAACAGACGTAGCCTGTCAATTTTGACATGTCGATTTGACAGGATCTGTTAACACGTTAACGCGCTAATGAAAAGAGGGCGGAATGTCGGCATGCACAGAAAGTCCCATGGCTCCCCTTCCCCTTTCCTCCATCTCCACCCTCCCCAGTCCGCGCTCGCTCCGCTCCCCAGCCAAAATCCAAAAGGGAGCCTGTTCACATGCTATGTTAAAGGGTACGAAGAGGCTTCACTATTTGGAGTATATTGATACCTTAGTATGATCTATCTAGCTGAACAAAAGGCTGTGGGCACCGTTCAAACAAAGTTGGAATCATAGAAAACTTTAATCTACAAAGCCCTCCTTTTGTTTTATTTGTTTGTTTTGTTTGTTCAATCCCGAGACCAAACAAACCTTCAATGTCATCTCACAACAGCTTTGTAACCGACTGCCATAAAGTTTAATGCTTGATTTTAGTAATGTATATTGTTTACTGTGAATATGTAGCCTTTTTTGTAAGTAAGTTGTTTGTAAGTTTTTTTTGTGTGTTTGAATATAATTAATGAATATGTAATAAAAAAAAAGAAATTGAAATTTTAGATAATTACAAGGATCTTTAGTTTAAATAGATTATTGGAAAGATGCACCCTATACCCCTGTCATTTAGCATTTTAAACGATTCGGGGAAATGGCAACAATATTTCCTGCTTTAGCGACTTGCCTATGTTGGACCAGTTTACGAATATGGTATCATTGCTACCCTTTTGTGTTGTAGCATCCTAAACCTGAAGAAGGCTTAAGGCTGCCGACAGGAGCCTATTACCCCCTGCTGCCGATTATTACAAAGAAATCCCAATTCTCCTCGGCAAATCAGCCTTGACTCTGAGTTTATGTCCCAGTTTCATGAATGCTCTTGCCCGTCGTCGTAATTTCATTTCCTTCGTGTCAGCGGTCCAAAGCCGTGTAAACCCTAAAAGTGTGCCGCAATAGGACCTCCTGTAACCACGTGCAGACTTGAACCAGCTGCAAGAAAAAAACCCAAAGATGACTCGGATTACCTTCCTTTTGCTCTACTATGCAGTTTTCTTTTGTCCCTTCATTGTTGGTCCCTCTTAGAGTGAGTTTCCTCTTGTTTGAAGCAATCGTCTTCTTTTCTCAGAGAAATGGTGATCTTTATCATGATTAGGCCTAAGAACTTGAGCAACATTATATTACAAAAATTACAAGACTGAAACGTGCTATTCTTGTTCTGGTGGTCATACGCACATGATCAACACAAGACCCACAGGGCCATAGCGTATCCTGGTTTCTGATGCCACCCACCTGGGGATTACTCATCTCAGGAGCCTATTAGCCAGGGTAAATTGGCTTTTTTTCCCAGTACCATATCTCGGACCCACTTTGGCACCTAGGATATATATATATATATCTACGCCTACACCCGCGAACGGGTATTACACAGTTCATCGTTTCTTCTCCCTTCTGTGACGTGCTTCCCTGTGCTTGAGATACGTTTCAGATCTTCTATCGTCGTACGACATACAGATGGTTTCTGTGATCGCTCTCCATTCCTTTGTGTTACGTACAGAGTTGCTCCACGTGCCAAGAACGCTTCCACTTTTTAGGCCTTTTTTCACCTGGGAGGAAAGGAAGTAACAACGAAAACAACACAGGACCATACTTGCTCTTGGATTCCAGGCCTCTTTATCTGAAGTCCAGTACGCTAACGACTGCATTGTCGTGCCTCCATTGTGGTTGGTTCTCTTTGCACAAGATCATCTTACGAAGTTTCCGCCATCACATTCTTTTAGAAGGAAAAATATTCATGCGTCTTGCTTTTGTCCAGTTAATTGTTTATTTTCCTAGTTTCGTGGTTCATGGCCACTTCGATTCTTTGGTTATCTTCGATAAAATTATGCGCTTCTAACAAGACCTCCTACGCTACTTAGGGCAAGAGACACATGGTCTCTCTACTGGAGCTCTCCTAGCCATCCCTGTCCGACTGAGAGGCCTCCTGACAGCAAGTAACAGAAAGTCTTTAGTGTGCAAATACAAGTAGACACGGTTTAGATACAAGCGTTACCTCACACGAAGAAGGATCCAGATTCATTGAACCCTGCCCAAAGTTAGCGAAGTTTCCCTTTTCACCCGCCTTCGATTATTGTTCTTAATGTGGCTTACAATGGTGTAGTTTTACAAATCATGACAGAGTCATTTGTTCTTCTCGTGTGGGAAATAACTTTTAAGTCTTTCGTAAACGCCTTTGCTGCAACCTTTTATTTTGCTGTCACCTGGTGTAAACCCACAAGAGGTCACTAGCCAAGCTTGCTGGGATCACCGTACCACGCCTTTATCTCTTATGAGCAAATTATTCCATATCAAACCGCAAAATAGGTTTTCGACTCCATCCGCCGTCTAATCACCAGCATAGATGGTGACCCACTATGATTTCACTGAATGTTCCTCAAATACTACAAAGACCCACTAAACTAATTATGTTTGCTCACATTTGAAGTGGAGAAATTGTTAGACTCACGAAAAAGGTCTTGTGCCTTGTGTTATGAGACCTCTACGCAGGCCATTGGCTTAAGGTCACTACTGAACAGGCAAAGAGGGTCACGCAGTCCAAAATTGAGTTTAGCAAGCGCAGTAACATAAGTTTTGGCTTGCTTCCCGACCGACGGTTTGTCACTTAAGAAGAGCTGCACTGTACTGTACTGCAATGAACCGAAAGTAGCGTTGGTCTCTTCAAGACATTTGAGGGGAAAGAGATGGCTCAGAGTCATAACAGGCAGATTTAACTCGTTGTTATAAGAAGGCACTTGCCTCACATATTGGTGATGAAGACTCAAGATCAGTATAAGTGGCAGCTACTACGGTTTTATATAGCACCGAACGGAACTTTCGTTTCTTTACCTGTCCTTTTCGACGTCACTGGTATTCATATATGTGGCTACATGTACAACGTTCCTCTTATCAGTTGGGGTCTTGATGTGATTATATAAGCCTTAACGTTTCTTCTTCAACGTTGCACAGTTGGCTTGGAGCTAAGGTAGTAGTGCGCATGGTTGTGATATGGAACACTGTGACCACTGACCACAGGGAAAGCAGCCAGTCTTGACTACCTTGAAAAAGTAGGAAGGTGCATGAAAAGCAACCAAAGAGAGGAAAACGAAAGTTTGGTTGGGTTATCAGCGAGGCCCGAAGTTAAATGCTAAGCAGTATACAAAGGAAATTTGGAAAAGAAACTGTAAGGAAGGTATGACATAGCAGTAAGAGGTGGAAGAACTATAAATGCCCAGCACCAAGTGGCTCGGGAGCCACCTGCGACATTGTTAATCTGGAACAAGACCTCCACCATTTTGGGCGTCAAATTTGCACAAGATGCTTGATTGACAAAAAAATCGCAGTGATTTTTTGAACCCATCAAAGCGCTACATTTTCAGGAAGCCAAAAACCTTAGACGCTCAAGCAATAAAACCCATTCTAAACCAAAACAAGAAGACGCCTGAAGGCGTTTACGCGTGATGTGTTGGTTTAAAATTGCTGACGCAGTGTTTTTTTGCTGATTGTGCGATCATGGATATCCATGGTGCAATCCAACCTGACTTGCATGTGATTCGGAGTTACAGCCAATAAAAATCACACAATTTTTTCGGGACGGGCTCGGGATACGGGAAAGTTAAAAAACAAGGCAATTTTTGACTCCCAAGACGACGAAAGGAATGCGCTACCGAATTTTATACGCTGGCTGACTACCTCATCCCGCGTAATCATGCGGGCAACGGGACTCAAAGTGCCAGTAATTAACGGCTTTTTAATTCTTACCTCTTCGCTAGAATCTGCCAAAACAGGGTACTTTGCTTGCGTCGAGTTCAGGGATTTTGGATTTGTTTACTAGTTGTTTCTGACGTAGACGGAACAACCTTGTTGCGCAACAGAATGCGGCGTGATTGAATCTGAAGCAAAGTATTGCTTGAAGCAAGACCAATTTTGACGGAAATAAGCATCAGCAATGCCCAGTCCCCAGGGAGCTGTAGGTAGAGAGAGCATGTGGTTTCTCAACCAATGAGAAGGCCGCGAATGATGAAAAGATGTGTGTTCGGGGCTTTAATCAAGAAGCAAGGAGAGTAATGTGTGTTTGAATTTAAACGTTTGATACAGGAATGTTTATTGGGTGACGTTAATAGTCGTGACTTGACAAGTCGAGTCTATACACGAGGAAAAGAAAGTAAGAGTATATTTCACATCACAGACCTAAAAGATTTAAAAAACCACGTTCCCGATAAAAGTAATCACTAATTTGATAATGATGCAAGATAAATAAATAAAACGTTTAAGTAACGTGCTATATTTCTGATATTTTCATAACACTGTTGGTTAGAATGACGTGTAGTTTAATGCCTCGTAAAAGACTGCTAACCGCATGTTAGTATAATCTGCCCAAGTTTATTTCCTAGTAGCTTGCTTATCAAACTGTAATTCCACAGGGGAAAATAAGGCATTCATGCAAACATACTCGTTATTAAACGAAGCCTGAGATATCCAAAATTGAACAAAGCCTACAAGTGACATCATACCAAACCAATAAAGATCATTAAGGGCAATCAAAAATCACTGTTAACTTTACACACGATTCGAACATCAATTAACCAATCAAAGCAACTATAACGAGACCATCATGATATATAAGGATGGAAGCAAACGGACTTTCACCTTAGCAAACTTTATCCATCCTTCTTTGTCGGTCGTTATGACGATGGTCTTTTCTCACACATACGCGACTGACGTCACTCACCTAACCATTCGGAGCCTACGCAATTACAGTCAATACACAACATAGTATTTGGAAATCATATTTTTTACATTTTTTGACGTTTTGAGAGGAGCAGCGGTTTTCGGAGTTTCATGACGTCGTGTAAGTTTTTGTGCAGGGGAGTTGTGAGAGGTCGATCTGAAGTGAAAGCAAGCAGATGTGACCCTCGATTGGTGAATGTGCATCGTTTTTGAAACGTCGATGCATCGGTTAAGAAGAGAAAAGACCACTTTGTCATCCAATAGTGAGCTCCATACTATTGCTGTCAGTGACGTCATACAATGCTAATTGTTTTGGCTTAGAATGCTTTACAACACGGCGACGTTTCGTGTTCCCGTCACCGAAGACCTCTTCAGCACAGCCTCCTCAACTGATTCCTCTTGCGGCTTTCTCAAATTGTTTTGCATCGGTCCACGGCCTTGCTTCCTGGCTGCATCCGCAAATTCGACGTCTCCTTTATCCGGAAGGTCACCTATGAAGGGTTTGCCAGTGGTGGCACCAGGGGCTGGGGTGGCGGTGGGTTGGGCTGCAGCTGGAGCTGCCCCTGTAGAATAATTTAGGCGAAAGGTATAGTTGTCAGTATGACACAGGCAAAGTCGGCGAAAGAAAATCCGAGTTCTCCAGTAGGAGTCGAACCTGCGGTCCTCCGATTATTAGTGTCAACGCTCTATCATCTTTTCCAGCTTTCACAAATTCATCAGGTTCAGCCTATACCATGTTCATTATTTTACAGTTCAAAAAGTGTTCTTAGAGGGATGCATTAAGCCCTCGTACGGATGTCTTTTATACCTGCCCATAAAAATTTAATGTTTTACTGGAATCTTTCTCTTTTAAAACTTCACCCATCCATTTTAATGTTTTTTTTTTTCGCTCAACATTGGCCCTTGCAGAGAAGTTCAAAAGAGCAAATAGAGAGAAAATTTCTGGAAATTGCTTTGTTGCTGAGCTCATGCATGATGGGTAAATAGATCCCAACGTTTATAAGTGAACCAAGATCATTGAACCTTTGTTCGCAAATTTGCTTCAGCCGTGGTCTGAGTATAATGTCGGGCAAAGGTATAACCGGACTCGTCGCAAAATCGTTTGCACGACCAAACTGATTTGAAATGCGAATTCAAAATCCCCTGAGAGAGTGCCATTCGGAGTGGTTTTCCTTGGGTTCACCGTCTGGCGTGTAAGCGAAAACAAAACTAATCCGATATTAAAACGTTGAAGTTCGCACGAATTTGGGAAGATCTGTGGCAAAATAAAGGTAAGTTTGATCACCTTTCTTCTTTGTCACTGAGGCATAATTATTTCAATGTTTATGCGAAAGGAGGGTTTCTTTTGGAGAGGTATAACAGACGTGTAGTGACTCCTAAGAATGACAATCATTTCTCGCCAACTGGTAAATGTAGTTTGATTTGCTCGAATTTATCTCACATTTTAATGTGCAACATTCATCACTAAGCGCAGAGAACCTTGTCACTCAGGTTATCGTATCTTTCCTCTATCTGGACTCCGTGGTAATAAAACAGGCTCTCTTATTGTGATGGTATACAGTAGCCATCTATCCACTTACCTGGCATGCACATTTTTACCAAGGCTTCGATCTCAGCCTTCGTCAAGGCGTAGTTGTAGATTCTGAATTCGTCGATGAAACCCATCAGTGGACGAGAAGCTTTGTGGTCGCCGATACCAGCACGGTTCAGCCAATCCCTTGAGAGAAGACCTCCACCGATAGTCATGTTACGTAGCTCGCCGTTGACATAAACTTTAGCCTTACCGGTTGCTGAGTCGTAGGTTCCAGCAATGTGTGTCCATTTATCTGAAAACACAAATGAAATAGCAACAAGTAGTCATCTTCTATCACATCAATTTCCTTTGCCAAGAGTTCATAAACTCGGGTGGAATCAAGAAGGGCCCTATGAAATTTTGGTACACATCAAAAGCTATTTTAACAACCCAACCATCATAACCCAATACTAGCGAGAACAAGGTTCCATCCTTTCATCTTCAAAAGCCAGGGGACCTTGGTACTAGTTTCGTTGTTAGCACTCGTTGGTCAAAGCCTCCCTTCCCTTTTACACCATATTCTCCACTTCTCACCCCTCTCCCCATTCGTAACATCTTAAGGGCCACTCTCCCCCGAGCTTCGCGAGGCTCTGCGATACACATATTTCAGTGTAAAATACATAGACCTTACACTCGCCATATAGGCAATATGACTTGAGGTCCCCTCTTAGGTCCACGGTCAACCCAGCCCCCAATAAGAATTCCCAAATTGTTCCCTCCTCATTAGTGCCGTGCTCAATTTCTCGGCCTTTGAATTATCCATCATTGGAGCATACGTTAAACCAATTGGTTATTCTTACGAATCCACTGACCTCGAGGCACTTGCTTTCCCTCAGCAGTGCAACTAAAGATGATATGCTGGGTCTCGTTCCTGTGGAACCAGCGCACACTACCATAGTTGACCTCAAAGTGGAACTGACCACACTGGTGAGCAACACCAATAGTGTCAAACACAGATCGGCTGCCCTCGATGTTCTTCAAGTTGACAAACGCAGCCACCGTTATGCCCTCACGTGGCTTGCTCTGGAAGGTGTCCCCGTGGAACAGGACGTCACCGCAGTAGAGGTAGGCGGCATTTCCACATTTGCTTTGTGGGAAGTTGACAATGATAGCGCCATCCTGCAGGTAGCCATTGTTGGCATAGCCTGAGGAGTCCTCGACAACATTACCTTTGGTTTTGTTAAACTGCATATGTTCTACAAGCCGTTCTGTAAAAAAATAGGTGGGTGAGCTACAATGTGATACTAGAAGCGATTTAATATGCCATATGGTCTTAATTAGGTCTTCGATTCACGCGTTTTTCAATGCCCTGACGAAATGTCACGGCCTGAATGCGTTAAGAGTATAGACCTTAATTTAGTCGAGCGTGAGACGCGTTTTGAGACTTCATGACTAACAATGCCTCTTTATGTTATCATAACATGAAAGAATTCCAGCGGTTTTTTCACGATATGTGTTCCAATCTAGATGTAACAAACCATCATCGAAATCATTTCGCCCTGACAAAAATGTAACTGAATAAAAAGGTAGCATAAAGTTTGCATGGGAATGATGACTTCCGCTCATGTTTTTGGAACCGCAGACAACGTCAAAGAGTTCTTTTCGGAACCCTCCACCAGGACGATTGAAATCAAAAACAAAAAGTATAGGGATATTAGTTTGTATAGGTAATCACATGATTTCGAGTGCAATTTGGGATAAATCAGCACGAGTAAATGTTTCAAAGGCTAACCAAATTGCACGAGCCCGTAGGGCGAGTGCAATTTGTAGTCTTTGAAAAATTTACGAGTGCTGATTTATCCGAAATTGCACGAGACAAATCATGTGATTACTTGTTAATAATATACATGCAAAAATTTAATTTCAACTTTTTGCACTCAATTTCAATTTTCTGCACTGTTTGGGATTAATTGACGTGCTCTCAGCCAATGAGCATGCTGAAATTTTTGCATGTATATTATTATTAAAGAAATTGGTCCTGCATGGATGGGAAATTGAAACACAAACAAGATTGGTGTATCAAGCGAGGTGATGAAGTTTTTTTCCACCCTAAGATGTAAAGGGTGCTGATGCTTCGAGCGTTAGCCCTTCGTCAGAGCGAAAGCAACAGAAATGTTACTCTTGCACCCTGGAAAATATTGTACTCCCGTCGATATCGTTCATACGAGACAGTATTGCACGCTAGACGACATCTTGCATGCTGGACGATACTGCATGGGACACAATATTGCGTGGGACACAAAATTGCATGGGACACAATATTGCATGCTAGGCGACATCTGTATGCCGCATGACATTGGTTATTGGTTATTGGGTTGAATTAGACCCAACCATGTGCTTCTCCAGTACTTTTATGTCTTCCGTCCATTTTACTGCCCCTTCCATTGGGGACGCACAGTAGTCGTTACAATCCCTGGTGCTGATTACAATAGGAACCAGCATACTTACTGTCTAGTGGCAAATTCTGACTGTTGGGAGAAGTCGTGGGTACAATGCTAGGAATACTCTGTTTCTTCGCATAAAATTGACCTGGCTTTGGGTGTCGACATGATGATGATAAGACACCTGAAAAAGAAAAAAAATACAAAACAAATGTTCAAGAAATTAGAACGCGCTGAGTGCATTATTAAAGTGCATTAAGGTGTCCGTTCGCGGTTACGTGTTTTTTACGGCCTGGTTACCTGGCACCAGAATTGCTTGTGAATTTCTGCCACTATGGATTTCGTGCATTCTCTTGAAAATAATGAAATATTTTGAAGAAACCGATATCACTTGTCCTGGAAGTACACCCTAGCAAGAGGATCGCCAAGATCGATTACAGCAAGCAGCGGGAGATTGTCGCTGAGCAAGTTTGACCGCCAAAACCATCAGCACATGGCAAGCGCGACTCGAGTCAAAGAGAGAAGAGACTGCAGGAACGATAACAGACAGCAGACTAAAGGACCATTTCCTTTCCAATTCAGAGTTTACATTGATAGCAATCATTTTTATGTGATCTCATTTCATTGCAACAGTGAAAATGTCGTCAATTTACTACCAGCCATGCTTAGCATTGAAATTTGAAGAGATACTGAGCACTGGTTCTGCAATATTGTCAGTTATAAGTGCAATTATTCGACAATAAAGCAGTGTTTATTACTGACATCTGAGTAGTATTTTTCATTACTATATCTCAGATATAGCGGCACAGTTTCTTTTATAAAATGCCTGTCCTCAACGCCGTTTTGACAGGTTAGTACTGAACGTGAGCAAGGTAATCGTGATACGCCCCTATCAGGCTACGGCATGATTTGAACGGGCCGCGTACAAAATGATGTTTCTTTTGTCATTGGCTTGTCAAATGCGTTCTCCTACTTTCGTCCCAGGCTCGACTTTCTTCAAGTGTCTATAGTACACCACGGTTATGGTTTTTTCTTGCTATCTTCAAATCAAATCAAAGACATCCTAAGGTGAGCTCGTGGAGCAAAAAGAGCTACGTGTCATGTCGCGCTACATATTTCCGAACTTGAGTGGAACACGCAAAGATCACGTGGCATATTCTAAATTTTGATTGACCGCCAAAAAAAGAACCTTTTAACGATCCTGAGACGATTGGGTTCCGAAAATTCTATTGTTTACGCCTGACATCCCAATTCCCCCATTCATCACAATAGCTCTTGAAGCAAAGCTCCACAAGCTAAAAAGGTGTCAAGATGTTAAGCTCGACGTGACGGTTGCTTAGCGACACTGTAAGCTTTCTCATCCGCAACTGCAAAGGATTTTGGTCCTAGAGTAGTCAGTGGTAAAAAATTTAATACAGGGCGGTTTGATTTTTCGGCAGTGAACGAACAGAGTGGATCGAAAGATTTAGATTTATGATGGAAAACATTTTCCAGACGGATTCGGTGTAAACGGGAAAACGCGAAAGATACCCGCAA
The DNA here is from genome assembly GCA_949710005.1 of Ricordea florida. Taxonomy (NCBI): domain Eukaryota; kingdom Metazoa; phylum Cnidaria; class Anthozoa; order Corallimorpharia; family Ricordeidae; genus Ricordea; species Ricordea florida. Next base: position 26,799,039 of record OX453280.1, on the reverse strand, counting down.
AGGAATAATGCCAATTGACAAAGGTTAGCAAAGTGCACCATTACATCACAGTGCAATTTGTCAAAGCAGGTACGACATTGTATGAAAAATATGAAATCACCTATGATTTCGGCGCAAACATCCTATTTACAAGGTGTCAAAAACCAACATCACAAAGTAGAATCGTTTTTGTCCAGAAAACAAGGCGATTAAATGGGGGAACGTATTATAGATAATAATTAATGATTTCACAGGTTGAAGGAATGACAAAAATATTGACTCATTGGCTCGTCTGAGTTAACGTTTAGAACCAGCAACTACTGCCATTTTGTCTACATTTAATGATCTTGTAAAACGTCTGGTTGGATTTAAAGAAAATATTTTCAACATTATATGCCAATCAACTTAAATAAATCACAGGTTTTGGCCAGCGAACATGACCGTTATTTCAAAAAAATAAGCAACGAAAGGAACATAAAAAACTAAGAAAGTAAAATTTTTTAAAAAGATCAAAATACATCATAATGTTCGCTTGGCATGTTATTATCAAATCTCTGTGTAAATGCAGTGTTTTCGCATAATGGTTTGGGTAATACCACGGTCTAATCAAGATCTTTTAAGAATTTAAATATCTTCGCTCCATAATAAAACAAAGGATACTTTTTAAGAGTGTCTACACTACTTCGTTTTAAGATGAGTTTGTAAGGAGGTTTGATTCAATCTTGGGAAGAGATAAACAATTTGGCTTTTTTAGGATGCTAAAAAAGCCAAAAAGTATTTTCACCTTTTTTAAGGCAAACACCGTGATATGTTAAGCTGTGAATTCCCCAACCAATTTACCCCACTTAAAATCCCCGTCACTGGGAAACTCAGTCTAACGGAAGTTACAGCGCGTCGGGTTATTGGCTCAACGTTTTTTTTTTTTTACGACAGCAAGAAAACTTGGCTAAATAAAATAATTGAATTACTATGGGACTAAGCCGGAAAAAAATAATTTGAAAAAAAAAAATAAATATCTAACTTGCATACTTTGACTCCGAAATGGAATTATTACATGTACTCATTTACTGCTCAGTGACAAAGCATATGAGCATAGCTCAGTCATGCCACTCACCCAGTCGTTATCATGAAATACAATTTTGTAATCGACTTCTGTTCGATTTCCCATTAAACTCTTGTCAATCGTTTAGTGAAGATACAAGCCTCGCAAAGGGTGATATTTAGATGTCACTACTTCGTTTAAATTCTATTTGGAATTTTCATTGTTGCTGCTGTGGTATGAACATTAGAATTAATGTAACCAAGCGAATTTTTTTACAACCCCGGAAGTGCTTTGTATCGATTTCATAAACGTTAGCTCCCTTGCGACATTCGTCAAGACCATGTTATTATTTTTACAAAGCATATTTATTACCGGACATTATCACATTTTATCTCCTAGAGATAACTTTTGCTAAAATCGTACTGTTACTTACCACTAACGGTGAGGGCCAAAACTAGAAGAAGTCTCTCCATTCTTCCTGAAAAAAAGGAGAAAAACTTCCTAACTGTGTAAACACAGGCTGTCAAATCGTTTGGAGATGGCAAAATAAATCGTAGCCAACAGGCGTGAGCCCTGATGGAAATCAAAATGTTTATGATTAGCAAAGTGAGTGTTTACTAACAGTAGTTGTTCTGCCCTCGCGGAGTGAGCGGTGAAAACGTACTGTGTTTAGAGATTTCACTACCTGTGTCCGTACTAACCCAGTAGATTGTGGCAGAGGTTAAGTGATATCTCAACTTACGTCAGTGAGAACTTCTTGTTTCTGTAGACACTTACGTTTACTCAAAAGACAACACCGGGCTCGATAGCAGGTAGAAAACAGGTAAAATTAAAACCGGCTTTCGCGCGTCGCGAAATCGATATACAATGTCAAAAACTGAAAGAAATCCAAGTTGTTCTTACCTTTCGAAACTTCAAAACCCTAGAAACGTCCACGTCGAACTTTGTCGTTGCAGCCAAACTAATTCCCCGAACTCGAGTAATTTTATTTGACGTGTCCTATATAGAAATCTTATTTAATCAACTTCGCATTCCAGAGCTATGACCCTGCCATTTGCTCACTAGGTTCGCATGAATATTTCAAAACAAACGACAGAAATTTGGCCTCCTTGCAGTCCCGCTTCTCACAAAAAAAAAATTCCAAATCAAAGAAGCATATTAAGATATTCTTTTCCTACTTTATTTTGAATTTATCTTTAGCAATGGAAGTGGCATTGGATTCGTAGGTAAGGATAGACTGTTGATGTCCTTACATTTTAAGGCGGATCTGCAAGTCACTCAAATGCCTTCTTGACAAAAGAGGCGATTTGTAACTGTTCGGAGATTGAAACGAAAGCGAACATAAAACCATTTGCTGATAGTACGGTTGAATTCGCCGGCCTGCCCACAACCCGACCCGTCCGAAATCTTCGGAGGGCACTTTTCAGGGCTCTCTGGTTCCTAACGGGTGCTTCTGTCACTAAGGGCCGGTATTGTTGATTAAACATTCACATGTCAACGGGCTATCCAACATTTCAATGCTTTTTCACCTTCAAGTCTTTCCAGCAAGTACGTTTCATTTTAGTTTGGGCGCGTTGCGAATTGACGTATATTATAAAGTATATTATATTTGCATGGTCAGAGGATTTACTGAGTACCTAATAACCATGGACAGATTTTGCTGTACTGTTGCAGGTAAGGTCACGATCAAGTCATGTGGAAACGACTTTAAGTTCCTTTATAACTGAGCGACAGACCAAATCCTTTTTAGCTTTTACGGTTAGTACTCATTCCACTCTAAATCTATACGGCTGCTTTGTTTCTAATCTTAGTCTAAGAGAGCGATCCATCTCGAAAAACATGGTTTAAGGTGCTCTGTATGCCAACGATCGCTGGATTTCCTTCCAGCAGAACTCTCAACCGCAGGTTTTTGTTGCGATTTAAGGATACATGCTTCTTCAACGATATTATTTTTGTGACAAATACTAAAGGGTAGATGCACAAACAGAACGTGAATCTGCTTTGACACTGAATAAATCCATTCGACATCAAGTTTCTAACTGATCAAGCATAAAGTAGTAATTTGATTGGTAGTTTTGGTCACGTGCGCAACTGTTGTTTCTTAATAACTTGCTCTAGACCCGCACACGAAGAGAAGGTTTCTTTTTTATTTCAAGTATAAACGTGAGGAACTTAGAAAATGCCAGGAAGGTAACTTTAGGCCCTTCCTGGATGCCAGACTGACGGAATGGGAATTTAGAAATCTAGAGTTTTTGGAAGGAAGAAAACCAAAGGATCCAAAACAAAACCTTTAGGGGTAGGGACTGTAGCAAATGCGTAACCCAGTTCAATTATGATGTCAAATGTAAGAACCTAACCCTTATCACATTAAAGAGAGTCGAGCATTATCATCTGTATGCCATCGCCGCTGCCGTAAAATGTCCCAGGTCTACGGTTTTTTATCGTGGGGTTTTATACAAGGCTATACCGAGTTCTTTCTAAAGTGGCTAATGGCGGACAGTTCGATCCGAAGTGAAAGACCTCCAATAAGTGGCTTAATGAATCTTGATCATCGTTTTGTTTCTGCACCAAGCCAACTCGTCTCGCGTTTTCTTTAATGTAGTTTGTTAGGCTTCCCTTGCCAAGGTGTCAACTCATTGACACCTGCACGTGGTTATGTTAAAGCAGTTATGAGATCAAGATTCTTATGAGGTGACGAGGACATGACCAGAAGCAGTGTTCATGCCTTTCGCCCCAAATTTGTTTTTGCGTGCGTATGAAACAGTCCAGTGTGATCATGCCACTTAAAGATGGACGTGCGTATTGTGACTGTATTCTCGTTATGGTGATGGCCATTCTAACAAATTGTTCCCTTGTTCCTTTTATAGGCAATAAACAATGTTCTATTGCATTGGTTCTCCTCTGTTTGATCGCCTTAGATATTTGCTCTTCATCCGATGCGCGAATTGCAACCCGCTCGCACAGATTCAAATCGGGAATTTTTGGTTGTCGACCATGCGGCTTAGATCCTTGTCCAGGGAATACTTACTGTAAAGGCGGGAAAATTCGAGGCATGTGCGGCTGTTGCGATGAATGCGCCAAAACTGAGGATGAAATTTGTGGTGGGAAAATGTATAAGAGCGGTCGCTGCGACAAAGGACTCCGCTGTGATATTGCGGGCGCGAGTCCGTTTCACCCTGTGGGACGTTGCGTCAAAAGATCTTTACCCGGGAAGAAAAGGATGCTGGGTGAAGACAAGACACATCCGCATGTTCAAGAGCAATTTGCCTTGGAAAAAATCATCATCAGATTCTAAAGAAGTCGAAGGTGTCTTCTTTTTAAAACTCTGAGGAACGCACGCAGCGTCTAAAATGACATTAAATAGCCACTATTCGGCTCATTTTGCTTACCAATGGATATCGAGATTAAATCTTGCATGACACGTTTTGATAACAAATTGTCAAATAAATTGAAAATTGTTACCTTGAGTTGCTTTTTATTTTCAAAACGCTACCTGGGTACTTTCTAAATGGTAGCTGCAGAAATCCCAAGAGATTCAATGGATAATACAGACAGACTACTCTTTCGAATTAAGGTACTAGATAACTGGGTAAAATCAACTGGCGACTGAGCGATTCTTCTTAGCGGTCCGAAATAGGAAAATGACCACTCAGTGAACCATTCAGAATCCTCCTAACGGACCAAGCGAGAGAAATGGTTTGCCTGAGCAAAGTTTACGGTTTATTTAGAGCATTCCAACTGCATAATAGTCCCGGTGATTCCTTGCGTAAGGGGACAACCTGTTCGAGTGCCAAGTAGCAAGCACATCACTCAACGTAGCTTATGATGGGTTTTAAGAAAACAGTCATAAGAAAACACGCGCCCTGATTGGTTAGAATTCATGTTTCTATTAAACAATTAGATTATGAGCTCGAGATTTCTATCGCGTGATAGTTGACGAGAGCGCAGCCCGAGTCAACTATCACGCATAGAAATCGAGAGCAAATAATCTAATTGTTTTAGTATAAATCGACTAGTCCTTCAAAACTTTGTCTTTTCTGGAACAGCCTCGACCAGTAAACTGTCTAAATCTTCTTCACGGACACTTCGAAAACGAGAAGAAGCGGCCGCCGTTTTGTTAGCAAGGGCACACTGCTACGCTACTCAGCATCTGTCACTAGATAGTGGGAAGCGTAGCCAATCAGAGCGCGGCATTTGTGATAGAACGCTAGTAGATTTATACTAAAACTCGATAGAAACACAGAACTAGCACGAGCTGTTGACGTAATGTGACGCGACCAAAGAGAATTTACATTTTGGTCATCAAAGTAAACAAGTTGTTTTCTGTTAGTGAAGGTTTGTATCACATAAGAACTTAATGAAGGTTTTAAAGAACGGTTGCCAAAACATGATAAGTTATTACGTTAAATTGATCGATCCCACATGGGGAATCTGCTGCAAATTTCTTATAAACCTTAAGTCGTTGAATTTTCTCTCTCTCTCTTTATTTTAAGAAAGGCAGTTCATTACCTTGATTTATAGACGTTTGATAATTAAGAAGCTAGCGATACGTTTTCTTTTGGAGTCGTGTAAATGAGCTGAAGTAATTTAAACTTAAATGGCCTGATCCACTAGTGAATGAAAAATGTACACTCTTAATGTTAAACTAAAATACAGTAAGCGTTCATTATCTTTGTATCTTCTTTGTTCTTCTCTCATCTCGTCCTCTTTTTTTTCAACTAATATTCTATGCACCTTATTATATGACACGTACTTGTATACACTATCTGTTGAACTAGCTTACCCATGACAAATTACCCAATAATGTCTACCCTAACCGTCTTTTTACACCATTGACAACTGATCAACTTTTACGCTGAACTACACCTTTTTTGCTACTTTTTGATCAAACTCCTTATAGCATAAGGTCTTGCAGTGCCAAATGCGAAGTTTTCCAGCAATTATTGCAGCAGTTCCTTAGGAGTTCGTTACTAGTTAACAATTAAATTATGAGCTCGAGATTTTTGTGGGGTGATAGTTGACGAGGTCGAAGGCCGAATCAGCTATCATCACATAGAAATCGAGAGCGAATAATATAATTGTTTTAGTAAAAATCATAATAAGCAAATCATGTGTCGGGGAAAAAAAAACAAAATACTCAATCTTCCTGCGAAACTTCGCTAAAAGCGCCCATTTTGAAAACGATCTTCGACCAAGTGCTGTCTAATGGCTGATAGTCTGTAGCAGCTCAGCCAATCAGATTGCGGCATTTGTATTAGTCTACAAGGAGATTTTTACTAGCTTAAATTATATATGTCACGGGGTTTGCTTGGCTTTGTTCACTGCTGCTCCCCTACTGTGACTTTGGTTGCGTTCCTTTGGTCAGATCTGGACCTGGATTCGAGAAATCCACTCTGATCTTAGATCAAGATCCAGTATCAGAGCATTGAAGGTTAATTATCTTAATTATTTGAAGTTAATCATAGGACTTGATCATTTTCCAATATCATAGAATCTATAATGTATTAGAATTGAAGCAATCTCGAAAGAGAGCTTTTTCCAATATCTTCTTCCTATGCAGAATTTTGATTTTAAAATTGTGTTTATGGTTTGACGATTCGAAGCAATCTAAGACAGTGTTTTTCAGAACGATATGAAGTGTTTTTCTATGCATGTACTTTAATTTTTATTCCTTATATAGTTTTCCAATTTATAAAAAAAAAACTGTGTTTTCTATTCATTGTGCATAATTTAGGAGGTCCACAAGTTTTTCAGTTTCGACTGTAATGCGTTCAACCTCATAAAATAAAGTTATTATTATCATTATTATTATTATTATTATTATTATTATTATTATTATTATTACCACTACTACTAGTCTGGATAAGGGTTTGTCGGTTCCTTTGATGCTCTATGATCCGAGTAATCTCGGATCAAAAATCCAGATCCGGACCCAGGTCATACCAAAAGAACTCACCCTTTGAAACTTTGTCATTACTTGAAGTTGATTTGGAACACCGAAACGGAGTTATCAATAAGATTTTTGAGGGGATACCTAACCATAGTTGTTTAAAAGCTTTAAACTTCACTGTCTCGCATAAAGAACTTATTAAACGTTTTAAAATGTTACAAATATAATGCACCTTCTGATTGGCCAAGCCGAGTTCATTATATCACCATAATGCCACCTTGTAACACCATAATGCACACAGCTTACATCACGGGGGGAATGTACAACCGTAGGCTACACCACACAAGAATTGCCTTGTGATAGCACGAAACTTTCTACTAGCATTTCCCAAACCGATGCAAGGAAATGTAATATTTGCAAAGAAAATAAGGGGTGTTTTAGTCTACGCGTGTTTTTGATTCCCCGTCTAGCATTCACCACCAGATTGACTGTTGTCGGTTATTTGGACATCGCCTTTTTTGTAACAAAAAACTTGTTCCTTGTGCATTATGTGCAAGGGGCAGTTACCTATGGCTCGTTTTTCTAGGCACTGTACTCCTGTTACTGGAAATTCTCGCGTGCTTATTCACGTATCAGGGAGCTTAAGCACTTGGCAACCGGAAGAGATCATTTCGCGTGCCAGGACAGTGGTGTCTCCCAGATTTCTATAGTGATCATCTCTGATGGAGAAAAGATACTAATCATTGTGAATGTGGTTGTGTGAAGACAAGTTAAAATTGAAAACAGCTCACTTCCGGTTGCCCGTCGGTGTCTCAAAAACGCACATGCTTAAGCTCCCTAATAACGCACTCGATCGACGGCCCACTCCGCTATGGAGTTTGCGCTATGGGGTCATTTCGAGGTACTTGAAACAGATATATTTGAGGTTTGAGGGTTCACCGAATATTATGTCTACAGTTTGTGTTCGTCTTCACCATTCAGCTGACGATATTCCGCTCTTTGGCTGCAACTCTTCATCGATCCGGGATCGCTGCGGAGAATGGTAGGCACTGTTTGGTGCGGTGAAGTCGAAGAACTTCCTCTTTGTGAGAGACCACCCGGGAATTTCCGACAGAGACACTTATTCAGTGTCCTCCTGATGCCATGACGATAATTTTCGCTAAGAATGGCGTAGACTGCTGGATTGAGGGCACAGCTGGCGCGCATGAGGAATTCACACGTGAAATGAAAGGCGTCAGAGATTTCAACTGAGGAGAAGAAACTCAAAAACGTCGCGATCTGTAACGGCAACCATGACAGAACGAACACCAATACTACAGTGATCAGCATTTTTACCACTTTCTTGCGGGAATTTCGTCGCTTCTCGAGTATCTTCTCTTTTTCTGTCTCTCCCGGAGTTTTGATGAGCCACAGATGCCGGCAAATGATCGTATAAAGTACAGTTATGGTACAGAGTGGAACGCAAAACGCCACTACAAACAACACGATCGAGTAGGTCTGAGGTGAGGTTTCAGGGTCAAACGCCGGAGACCAGACTTCTTGGCACGTCAGGCTGCCGTTGTAGGGGAGGACGCGCAACGTGTACAACAGCGGAGATGCGACGGCGAAAGAACTCAGCCAGATGGAGAGTAGGATCCAGACGAAGTCGCGGTTGGTTAGAATGCGTTTCAGCGGCATCATAATTGCGAAGAATCGGTCGAATGCTATCGCTGCCAGAGTTAGTGCAGATACAGGGACAAGAGCGTACTGAACGAAGTTCATTACTTTACAGAAGAAGATTCCAAGCCCGCGACTACTCATAGCCCAGTGGTAATAATCAAAAATCATCAGATACAGAGGAGGAAGCGCGATCAGTGTGTACAGCATGTCTGTTACCGCCATGTTCACTATCAAGTAATTGGTTACTGTGCGCATGCGTGGGTTCTGCATCACGGCGCATACAATGAGGGCATTTCCAATAATGGCAGCTAACATGAGCACCCCGCAGGCTACCGCTTGGGTTATTTCGGTGGCCGTTATTGGTAACGTCCTCTGGTATACGTGGTTGAAGACGCCTGGTGCTGATTCGTTGTTGTTTGTGTTGTTCATGGCTCACCTCAGCAAGGCCTGGCTCCTGGGCGTCTTGCACCTTGGAGGTCAACCTCTCTTGAGTATTTGTCTTTCCGCGACACGGTCTTCGTGATTCTTAATGTTTACTCTATGGAGAGAAGCGCGGCACTAGAAATAAATGTCACAAATAAACTGGCGTTAGTTCAGTCAATAATTCATTTTTTGATGTTCTTGAGGGTAACAGAGACAAGAGTAACAAAACAGTCGTACACTAAGGATTCGCCCTGACGAAGCCCTGACTCTCGATATGTCAGCTCCCTTTACTATGAAATCTTACGCTGATAAAACTTAAATTGCAAATTCGTTTGTTAAACTAGTTTTTGAGTGTGTGTTTCAGTATCCTACCGAGTGACTGACGAAGCACCAGTTTCTTTACAGTCTAACCTCGTTACGCTGAGAACACCGTTACAAAGTTATCAAACTAAATGAAAGGTCACCTACCGAATGACAATGCGAGCGAAGAATTGTCGAGAGGAAATATTATGTCAGGGAACCTTTTTCCAGTGCTATTCAACAAGGCCCTAGTTCATGATTCCTGTAGAACAGAACATAAATCATTTGAGATTGACTTAACACTTTTTCCTATCCAATCGTTTGAAATTTAACGTTTGATGCGGATCAAACTTGTTAATTATTCGAAATTTGATCGCGGAACATAAAATATTCATAACTGTAGTGTCTCAAACAACAAAGAGTTCGCGTTGAAATTGAAGCCAAAACGCCGAGTTCAGATTTCTGACTTCAATGAATGTAGATCGGATAACAAACCAGAAAGAGTCATAGAGTGTCTACGGCCGATCACCCAAGAGTTCATAATATTTCCCAGCACTCTTTAAATAGTTGGTATTGTTCAAATCGTAGAATCTTAAATTCAACTTCTGTACGTCTTACTTCCAAGGAAGGTCTCTGCATACCTCGGTTCTGATGCCTCATTAGTAAAGTGGTGGCGGTGTCCATTTGTTTCCTTATATAGGTGAGATTCTCGAAAAGCATTTGTCGAAATATTTGTACAACGAATGCTCGAGGGTGTTAAAACAGTTGTGAGGAAATCTTTAGTTTTCCATGCGAATTTTATCACGTAAAACAGCTTTGATTTTTAGATCATTAGGCTCTCTCTTTGTTTCTATTCATGCCCGTAACTGCTCGTCGCAGAGGTTGGCAGTTCCTTGACAATTTAGACATCAATATTTGTACGTAGAATTTTAAAGCGCTTGATAAACTACTCAATCGTAGGTGACTTGTCAAAAGTTTTAACGTCAGAGATCTTACTCTGTCTTTATCTTTTCGTAAACATCACGTAAAATGACAGATTTAAAGATGGACTTTTCCTGTAGAGTCGCTGCGATCCAATATCATTATAAATCACTACAAGATGCAGTTATGGCCTGTTCAAATAATCAATTGAGGAGTAGAACTTAAATTAAGATTCTTTATCACTAAAGCGCAAGAATTTGAGAATCGAAAGTTCTAAGAAGTGGATTTCGCTTGTCTATCTGTAGATGTGGGTTTCGTAGCTGACTCAAGAAAGACAATCCTAGCTAACAAGAAGCAATTGTAAAATTTTATTGTGTAGCTAGTTAAGGTACTTTGACAAAATTTTAGACACAAAAGAGGGCGTAATGAAGATGACTACCTCCATGTCCTCCGCCGAGAAGAAATGGTTATTTTCTTTGAAAACAAGTCTTATCATTGTATACGGTTAACAGTTTCTAGGAGGATCCATCCAAGAAAATTCCGGTCAGTTAAAATTCAGAATGCGAATATATGACAACAGAAGCAAATGAAACAGTTCGATTAGATCCTCTGACTAAATGCCACTTTCGAGGGTAAATAACATAAAACGACTCTCACTTAATTGGTTTCTACAGACGTCATAAAGGGGGGTCAACGATTTTAGTATTAATAGCATTTATCTATGGCGGAAGTAAGGTTGAATTTATCACAAAATTCTTTTTCTTTACATTTATAAGGGCTTGTGTATCCTATTGTTGGGATGACGTTTCAACTGATTTCATTTCAAAGCGTTGGAGTTACTTTACTCTGGGACGAAATTGGTCTTGTACGCTATTTTATTCCTAATGCGCCTTAATTGTTCTGTACAATGCATCGATGATTAAGTGTGCAATTACTATTGCTGCGAAGATTACTTCCTCTTGAAAGCGAAACGACAGAAATGTTTTGAAAATGGTGACTCGAAACAGCTGTAATTTTTGTTATACATAATTATGGCCAAAAGGAAAACCGAATTTGTGTTTACGATGTGAATTTAAAATTATATAGAAGGTAAACGATTTGACAAAAAACGTTTCTGGAAACCTCAACAAAAAGTAAATCAATGTAGTTTCTAGTGTAATAGTTACATAATAGCGAAGACGAAAAACCTGAATGACTGGTTTATGAGTCATCTGAAACCTGTACTTAATTCAAGTAACAAAATACTGTGGAAAACAAGTGAGTTCATCAAATCGGAGCTTTCTATCCTTGCTTCTCCCAATTCGTTTTTGTTTTTGAGTCTATTACTCCTCGCGGCGTCATGAATAAAACATTAACTTAAAACAATTCGAAACTACCACGAAATTTGTTTTGTGAAATCTTGAAAATAAGAGAAAAGTGTGTGGATATATTACATAGAATCCCTGTGCCTCAATAGCCCAATAATTTGTCAAAGCATGTACGTTGTTTGCAACGGTACGAGCAATCTATGGTTTAACTCTTGAAGGGAGGGGTAGTCGTGCCGTCAAGTGCATTTAACTGAAAGGTGCGCGTTTTCGTTTCTTTAGCCGACGAAGACCCAAAATATAAACTGCCTAATGTTTGAAAATATCAAGAGCCAAACTCTCCAAAAGGACAGGTATTGCACCGAACAAAAGTCAGTGTCTGTTAAGGAATTAAAGATTACATTTTTTTTATTATCGTATTGTCAAAACCTTCATGCAAACAAGTCGACTCGCAAAATGTCTCAGATAAACGGAAACCCGAGCGACATTTTCAAATGTTTTGAAGCGCCAATGTAAGGGCAAATTGTGTTCTCTTTTTTCCTGGGGCTTTTTCTGACATGTTTTAGTAAATGTCTTGGATTAACACTTATTCTTGTGCTCTTAGGGGTTGAAAGAAAACTTTAACAATGTACCTACCGCTAAATAGAACATATGTGTTTGCATTCGCGCTCAATAAAATTACAACTGCGGGAGATAAACAACTATAAAAGTAAACGAAAAACTCTGGAACTCTGTTTGCATTAGAAATCGTTTATTCCATTGGAAACACAGCAAGCAGCAATGCCATGTATTTCTGCTTAAGTTAAATGCTCTTTTGAACGAATAGAGTAGTGACAGTTTTGGTTGATTTCATTTGAAATTACGTTAGAACGCTGTCATTGGAAACCCACAAAAAGTTTTGCATTGCAGTTGGTCGGTATATAGGGGTTTGTAGAAAATCATATTAACACAGTATTGTGCGGCAGAGAATCTTGAATTGATGAAGTCACGAAAAGTATGGTGCGTTATAAAGTTCTTTCAGGTTGCCGACCATTTTGTTTTTGTTCGGACGTTAGATGATTTTTGAAAAAGATTCCTGCGAGCAGATGAAGAGATGAATACCGCATACATATGTAAACGTAAAAATTCTGAACATAATTTAAGCACACTGGTATAATTCGAATAATAGTCTTGTCCTAAACATGACCATCTGAAGCAACAAACCCTGACATTGTTTAATACTAACGCGGTATATTTTGCCAGAGCAACTTACTGCATAGCTTTTAAGGTCTGTGTGTGTTTTTTTAATAATACAATAATACAATAATACCTTATTTACATTTCCATACGAACATATAGACTTACTTTACTATACATTTTGGTACAAAAAGTTCGTGTATAAGTTGTATAACTGGGCAGACAAACTATAGGTTGTTTGTAAGGAATGTCTAGTGACTAGAATAACCGCAAGGTTTTCGAGTTAGACACTTGCCAATTAAAGTTAGTGTTAATGTCAGAAACGAAGCGGTAATGAAATAAAACAAATACAAATCAGTTTTATAACTATCAAGAGATAAAGCAATTTGTTGCCAATATAATTCTCCCATGATAATTTCTTGGGTGAAAAGAAATCGTTTTATGAAAAGATGGGTGAAAATTTGCTTTGTTTGTTTAATCTCTAAAGTTAACTTGATCAATACAAAATTAAAGGGAATTTCGTTAAAGAAGTATATTCCCAGTAAAATAATTTGAAGTAGTCTTGAGAAAACAGATTGATAACAACATTATAAAGAAAGACCTTGGCGTCCCGCTGGTCTCGCCTCTAATGTAGATAACACTGTAGTTAGAAGGATGACAGTAGCTCGACAAGGAGCCGTTCTGTGATATGGCAAAGGGTGGAAGGAAAGTTTATATTGATTTTTATTAATGCAGAGATGGAAGAATTAAGTTTGTTTTGGTTCATTATGCTAAGTTGCAGGCGTCAATTTGGCTCTGTCTTAGTAATTTCCTAAAAATTTCAAAAAAGAAAAAAAAAATAGTTGCATTGACTGTTAATGGAATTACAATAAACCAAATAGTAAGACTGAACATTTTTCCCAAGACAGTACCCGCTCGAGAATCAACTTTTAACATTCATTACTTGGTACTAACTTTTTCATCTGTAACGGAAAAATCATTTGAAATTTCAGCATTTGACTACATCTTTTTGCACTCAATTTTAACTTTCTACAATTGATTGGCGTGCTCTGAACCAACCAGCCTGTTACAATATTTGCACGAATATCATTATTACAGAGAATGCTAGACCGCAGCCAAGGATGCAGTAATACCGAGGCTCATGCCTATTTCTGTAACATGAAACGGCAAAAAACAGTGTTGGTACTCTGTCTTGAAGAAACAACACAGTGCTGGGCCATAAGCTGGGACGCTTACCCAGCCAAGTATGACATCTTGTCTTAGAGGAATCTTACAACTTGTCATCAACGGTGTATGTTTTAATTCGGGTCAGAAATATTCTGCAGCAAATCGTTAGGTTTTCAATAATAGAAATACTTGTTTTGCGCTTTTAAAATTTGCTGTTAACGCGATGTTATACTTCGTCAATATCTACATCCGTTTCACGCTCGAAACAGTCTGATTACAAAAGAACAACTATTCTTGTTATTAAAAGTCAAATCAACCAATCTGTTACTACCCTGCAAGTTTTTGAATTCTGACTTTCCCCTGGAAAGGAAGTTGATACGTTAAGAAGCAGAGCTAGGTTATATTAGCGTAGAATAAGAGCTAGCGGCGTGAAAAGTTGCGCCTTTATATATGTATATATATACCTCTTATTAATCGAGTTCGAGGTCCGTACTGTAAAATACGGACCGAGTTTTTTCCCGTCGATTTATGGCCCAAGCGCGAAGCGCTTGGGCCATAAATCGACGGGAAAAAACGAGGATCCGTATTTTACAGTACGGACCGAGAAAACGAGGTTAATAAGATATTTGTTATATCTCTGGAGTCATTTTGGCGACCAAAACAAACTTAAGCGGGCCGTACAGTGAAGTACGGCCCGCTAAATTGACCAATCACAGCGCGCGTACTAACTGAGAGATATAATAAATACATTTAAAGTGTAAAAGTTGATTAACGTAAAACAGTGCTCAATAAAATTCCCCGACGAGTGGGCAACCACGAAACAGGCTTGTAGGGATAAACGTGTAGTTTGTTTTTGTGTTTTTTTTCTCCCGCAACATCTATATATACATTTATATATTTTATTATTTTGTTTTGTTTCACCATTTGTCTTCTTAGTACTCAGGGTCTTGCAGAATTTGATTTCCGTTTTAACCATATAACTTTTCATTCCACGGATTTGTTATCAAAGGTCCCTCATGTAACAAGACAATCAAACCTTTATTCACTTCGATTATTTTAAGCTCAAAGTCAGTGACGTAAGTAATGTATGTCAGTTAGGTATAGTAAGTCACATTTCTTGGTGCTAGAGGATATTTTCTGACAGAAACTCTGCAGTAATATCAACGTTACAGTTTAAAAAAAGATCAATAACCTATTCCGTTTGATGATACAACAGTGTAAAACCAACAAGGCTTAAACAAAAATACAGCTGCATAGTTCACAAGTAAACGTTTCCAAATTCGCAGAAACCAGACCATAATGGAATTGAAGTTATTTAAACAAATTGTAATGTCATTCAAACAAAGACACGTACAATTTTGATATATGTCGGACTATTTTCTATAAAAAAGTATTCCTTAGTGAAATATATTAAGTTGTAAGAAATATGCTCTTAAGAATATTCCCTCGGTCGTTCAGTGAAAGAAAGGGCTATGTAAATGAGAACGATCTAGTTAATTAATATTTTTCGACACCTCCAATTTTCCAGACATTTCTATTTACTGCATCGAAAAGTGCCCTACAAGAAAAACAAATGGAGCTTTCCGTTTGAAAATAAACAAAAGTCCATTTAAGTGGCGACGCAGAAGGAAGAAATGGCGGTCTAACAAGTCAACAAAAGATATTTTCTGAAATGAGAACGGAACTTAGAAACTGCCGCTATTACGCTGAAATCAAATAGACGAGAATTAAAGTAAAGCAAAGGGACATCATTTTGGCTTACATGCCGTCAAGTTAATGGTCTCTTTAAACAATTATTTGAAAAGAGAAAACAATTATTTTCTTCAATGAAAACCTGTAACGTTTAGTTTATGACAGAGTTTCGAATTACTGCTCCAAGAATATTTACCTCTTTTCTTCGCCAACAGGGTAAAAATACCTTGCAAACAGAAACATCTGTACATCAGTTAACTGATCCTGAACCATCCAACAGTTAACTCTACTTTCAAGACGTTTTTGCTTGTCCTGTATGCTGAAGATAACTGCTAGATATATAGAGATTACTCCATGGAAAATGCGCGCGTACGATTTTTATTCACGAGTTGAGTAGTATCAGAACGAACGAGTGAGCGCAGCGAACGAGTGAGTTTTCTGATACAACTCAACGAGTGAATAAAAAATCGTACAAAGCATTTTCCATGGTGTAATTTGTTTATTTTATAGATACTGAGATTTTTGAAAAGCCAAATTTTGTCAATCTTACGCGCGTGTTTAGGGAACCCATTCAACTGCAATGTATGCGTGTAAAACTAGAATAACTAATACATCAGCTTCTCTTTCAAAATCAAATATTTAATGAAGTAACACAAGAAATAAAACGTCAGTTTATACCTTCACTACTTTTATAAACATTTTTACACAAACCTTGAAGCAGCTGCCTCCGCCATGTCGCCGATATGAAAATGGACGACAATCGAAATCGCGATGCGATGTTGTTCACTAGTGAGTTTTCGTCGTTCGCGTTTGTGATTGGACGAACGACGTTTTTTCACTAGTGAATTTTCATCGTTCGCGTTTCCTATTGGCTAATGCATTTTACGTATCATTTTTACGTACTCTTTTTTTCGTGAGGAAATCTCAGTATCTATGATATAAATTTCCTTCTTTTCTAGGCTAGAAGGGTGAAAAATAGCTTGCAAGTTGAAGCATTCATATCACTACGATATAGCTAATGTAGTCTGCGTCTTCATATAAAAGAAATCTAGGAAATCGCATTTTCTTTTGAGAAAGTGTTTTACCTGCAAACAGGAAATGTCCCTTTGCAAAGGTTTCTGAAGACTTGGTGAAAGAAGTATGTCGTGCATTTGTCGTGTTTTTAATAGATCGTTATATTCCGAAATGATACCTGAATATCATATTTCTTGGCACCTATTTGATATCGTTTTGCAATTGATTTTATTTTTATGTGATTGGTCAAAGAGGACCACCCTTGCAAGGTTCACACCCACACGCACAAAATCGGTTTATAGAAAGAGTTGATCATGTTAAGTTTACGACCGTAAGAACAAACTGGAGCTAACGTTGCTATCCTTAGCCTTTCGTCAGCCCCAAGGGTGAACGAACATCTGACGAAGGGCTAACGCTCGTTTGATAAACACACTGCTTTGATTATGTTTCAATTTTCTCGTTGAAGCAGCTCCAGTTTCTTCAGAAACTAACCCCTTCACACCTTTGGATGTTAGGTTTTTTTAAAGATAAATTTCAACCCGAAGCA
The DNA here is from genome assembly GCA_949710005.1 of Ricordea florida. Taxonomy (NCBI): domain Eukaryota; kingdom Metazoa; phylum Cnidaria; class Anthozoa; order Corallimorpharia; family Ricordeidae; genus Ricordea; species Ricordea florida. Next base: position 26,781,925 of record OX453280.1, on the reverse strand, counting down.
AAGTTTTCCATGCCAGTTAGGTGTATCGACCGAAAGTGTTTTAGAATTTTGGCATCATAGAAAGCAGCTGAAGTTAACCAAAAGGCCTAAAGAAATTGATAGTCCGTTAGGAAACATTTATTTTTATTACACCCTTCAGTGAAATCATACGAGGAGCAGGGTTGGCGCAGTGGTGAGAGCGCTCGCCTTCCACCAGTGCATGTGGCCCGGGTTCACATGTGGGGTGAGTTTGTTGGTTCTCTACTCTGCTCCGAGAGGTTTTTCCGTTCGGGTTTTTCGGTTTTTCCCCTTCAACAGAAACCAACATTTGATATGATTTCATTCCATTTCTGTTAATGTATATTATGATTTGATTTGGTTTCATTTGTGCTTTACAGTGTCTCCAATTAGTACGTCAGTGCTAGATACAGTTGACACTCAAATAAAGTTCATTATTATTATTATTATTATTATTATTATTAATATTATTATTATTATTATCATTATTATTATTATTAATATAGCCACTCCACACTGAGTTCTAACGTGATACCATTCGAACAAATCTTATCACTATTTGAACTACTGGGAATGAAAGTCTTACGACTAAGAATGGTATTGTTATTGAGAAACTGACGGAAACGACCTTGGTACTTGAGCTATATGAATACTTGACAAGTCTTAAGATGAGGAAGATGACTGTGATTTATAACACGTTGCATCTTGATTAAAGATGTGCTAATTGCTCAGATGAAAACGAACGAACTGCTGTGAAAGATCATGTAGTTTTCGGTACTTTGTGCCTTATACTTTATACCTTATTCAAAACAAAAAGATTAAAAGGACCGCGTTAACAGCAAATTTTAAAAGCGCAAACAAGTATTTCTATTGATGAAAACCTGACGATTTGTTGCCGAATTTTTCTGTTTCGAATTAACACATACACCGTTAACGCCAAGTTGTAAGATTCCTCTAAGACAAGATGTCATACTTGGCTGGGTAAGCGTGTTGAACTTCAGACCAGAAAATGTGTTGTTTCTTCATAAAAGAGAAAGAGTAGCAATACTGCTTTTTGCTGTTTCATGTTACAGAAAAAGGCATAAGCTTCGGTCTTGCTGCATCCTTGGTTACTATGTACAGTGATTTTAATAAGCATAGTAAATGAACACTCCACCAAGCGACAAACACTATTTTTCTTTATTGTCACTTATTTTCAGTTCAAGTTAGGAAGTGGTTCTAATCTTTGGTTGAAAAAATAAAAGTCAGGAACGTAAAAACGGATAAACGAGCTACGTGCAGCTTATTGGTCTCACCATTACGCTATAAATGAGATAGATATTGAAATCAGAGCACTTTGATTCCTTTGCTTAAGAACTTATGATTAAATGGCAAACAATGATTTTACTCTTTCAGAAGATAAAATGAAGGCAGACGAGACATAAGATCAACACTAGTTACTCAGAGTATTTTTCACCCTTTCGAGTTTGCTAAAAAATTACTTTATGACGGGTTTTCCTTTTCCTGTACAAATTCCTCAGAATTTAATGAGCCATGGCTTTGTGGCTGTTATGACTGAAGCACTCAAATTTCTAATGACTGCAACGTTTACGTTATCTCGTGTTCATGGTTTCTTCAAAACCTAAACTCGTTGCATTTTTTATGTACTGATGAAGCTGTAAAAACATAAAAAGCAGAAACGAGAACTGTGTCAGTTCCAGGGACTTTTCTTATCTAAATTTAAAAAAAGTTTGGTACTTCAAGGCTCTCTGAATTATTGTGAACTGCATACATTTGAAAAAAGGTTTTGTTTTCACAAGATTGTTATCATTCCCTTATCTTTGACATCCAACACTGCAAACGAATACATTTAAATTTCAGAAAAGTACCTTTGCAAACAAATGGCAATAGTTGTTTGTAAGTCTTTGGTTTTACTTATAACCGTACGATAATGTGACAAGTCTTTCCATTTGTTTTAAGGTTGACCTCCTGAACGATGGTGAAAATCTCACGGCGGCCCAATTTTGTAAATCCCAAATTCGGTCAAAAAGCTGTTAGAGATGTAAGGGCAACCAAAGGCAAAACTCGCGGTCAAAGACTATGCGACATTCAGCAACGTACGTCCATTAAAAAATAGTATTTCCAACAAACCCAGTATAGTTGTTAAATGAAGACATTTTCATAATATTGTATTTTGATTTGGAATATGAAGTTCAGTCCTATTCTAAATACACAAATGGATTTCGCGACGTAATACATTATCGTAAATGTCACTTTAGAAAAATAGTTAAGACGGTTTAAATCTTTGAAAACGAAAATAGGAAAATCTTTAGCCGATTTATATCATTAGGGGTCCATTGCTACTCAATTGATCAAATTTAAAGTCGTTTCCCGAATTTCCTTTGCAAGATTGGAGCAGTGATTCAAGAACAATGAAAAAAAAACACCTGCGAAGGCCCTTTAATTTGAATTAGATAAGCTTTTAAAGACGAAAAAAGAACGGTGTATTACCCCGGTTACATCTTTTTACGCCTCATGAGATTAATGTACTAGGCTATAGGCAATAACCACGTCATTTTTTTCTCATTACCTGCAATTAAAAAAAGCTTCAACCTTTCATTTCAAGATGTCGAAGTTTGGAGAAAAAATGGTGATGGCGATTTGCATCCATTTTCAATTCCGAACGTTGCTTTATTTGCCTCGGCTTTTAAAGTTTTGGAAACCTTAAATGCGCTCACAGACAACGGCGAGCTTAAAAGATTAAAAAAAAAAACAAAAAAAAAATTGTCAGAGTTTGTTGTTGATATGTGAGCAAAAGGTGCACTTTTGTACAACTGGAAACGATTTTAAAAGTTCTTATGCGTTGTTCCTGGCTAGCATTCGAAGAAGGTTTTTATCCATTGCTGTATTTACCTAAAGACCTGAAGAAATACGTGAATAACACGGGCTATTTTATTCTTAAAATTAAATACGATTTAGTGTTGCGATAAATGGACGAAAAGGGAAATTATCCTTTAATGAAGTAAATCTAAACTGGTACCAAAAAAGGAACCAAGATTTCAAATTCCTGCTTTGAAATGGGGCTTTATGAAAATACCACAAACGCAATGCGAAAAACATGTTCTAATAGATAAAGCTAAAGCAGAAGGTTTGAACTATCAGTTCTGTAAATAAACTTTACGTTTAGAGCAAAAGAGAGTATTTTGTCCCTTGAGCATTGACCAAAATCAAATTTTTGGTTTCAAGATACGTTTTCATCTACGTTTTAACCATTTGAAATCACAACTTGTAGGTTAGCTTCTGAACAGAAATTTCATGAGGCGATTTTAAACTTTTCTTATTTCTTCCGATGTCAAATTTTAACGTTTGTGTACTTTGGCACGCTAAGAGGTAGCCCGTTTTACGCTGGTTCTCGCTAATCCGGTAGCTAGCTCAAGCTCAAGTTCAAGGTATTAATTTCTCGTTGTATCTTCTCACACAAAAAGTGCATTGAACCGACTGCGAAGATACGACACAAAATTTTCGTTACAAATGACAAGAGTAAAAGAAACGAAAACCTACAAGAACAAGGAAATTAACTTAGAGCACACAACTTGATATTACTTACTAATACCTGAAAACCTCTATATGGCATGGAATCCTTTGAAACCTTATCCTTCGTGTTGATTTGTTAAACGGTCAGTCAGCCAAGTCGAGCTTGCTGTTTGAAAGCAAATGTGTGATTAACCGTAGCCCGCGATTTTGTATTTAAGCGGTCTTCCATCAAAAACGTTAGGCGGGGAAGTGCACTGTTCTACAAGGTCGCGAAAAAACCAACATCGACCTACGGTACGTCATGTTCGTGAGGCTCGCTACGACAAAAACCGATGTGACCCGAAGTCGGTATGAGCGTAACGTAATCAGAAACCAAATAGCCTTGCAGTTGTCCAGTTGGCTGCATTAAAAAAAAGCGGTAAATTTCGCCTTTTCATAACATTACGGCAATGAACAGTTTCGAAAAAGTTGAAAGGATAATTTGTGATCATGAATTGTCCACAACTACTTAATTTTCATTATTTAAGGCTCCAAAGGATTTTGGTCGAAAAGGTAAAGGTTTGTATGACATTGATGTAATTAGCTTGTTGGTTTTTGGATTAACCTCGGTGTAAAAACCTGTGAAGTTTTTCTTTGTTTTTTTTTCACTATTCTTTTCTTAGTCTCTGTTGTTTTGTCTCCTTTGTTGTACGTCACTTGTGAACGCAACAAGTAATTTACACCGAGGATGAGCCCGGTTTTTACTATCAGGACCTGTGACCCGAAGTTGGAAACTTTTCGAACCTCTTATTGTGTCTGTTGTTGTTTTCGTACTTGTGTTGTGGTTTATATACCCAAATACACCTATATTAGGTTTCTAAGAGCGAAGTTTGCGTGTTTCTCATGTACCGGATCAGTTGAGAAATTTGAGAAGGCCGTGTGTTTTAAAATACCAAAACATATTATGCGGTAAAACTATGTCTCTCATTTTAAAATTTCGAAGATTACACTCATCTCTTTATCTTTTAGAAGCGCACACGGAATCGCATAAAATGTTATTACACCGGAGATGAGCCTAATAATATTACATACCTTAGGTGGATATTAGCAAAAAAGCCACCTACCATAGGTAGATGTTAGCTATGAAAACTACCTACAGTAGGTACTGAGATGTTAGCTATAAAAACTACCTACCGTAGGTACTGAGATGTTAGCTATAAAAACTACCTACCGTAGGTACTGAGATGTTAGCTATAAAAACTACCTACCGTAGGTACTGAGATGTTAGCTATAAAAACTACCTACCGCAGGTACTGAGATGTTAGCTATAAAAACTACCTACCGTAGGTACTGAGATGTTAGCTATAAAAACTACCTACCGTAGGTACTGAGATGTTAGCTATAAAAACTACCTACCGTAGGTACTGAGATGTTAGCTATAAAAACTACCTACCGTAGGTACTGAGATGTTAGCTATAAAAACTACCTACAGTAGGTACTGAGATGTTAGCTATAAAAACTACCTACCGTAGGTACTGAGATGTTAGCTATAAAAACTACCTACCGTAGGTACTGAGATGTTAGCTATAAAAACTACCTACCGCAGGTACTGAGATGTTAGCTATAAAAACTACCTACCGCAGGTACTGAGATGTTAGCTATAAAAACTACCTACCGTAGGTACTGAGATGTTAGCTATAAAAACTACCTACCGTAGGTACTGAGATGTTAGCTATAAAAACTACCTACCGCAGGTACTGAGATGTTAGCTATAAAAACTACCTACCGCAGGTACTGAGATGTTAGCTATAAAAACTACCTACCGTAGGTACTGAGATGTTAGCTATAAAAACTACCTACCGTAGGTACTGAGATGTTAGCTATAAAAACTATCTACCGTAGGTACTGAGATGTTAGCTATAAAAACTACCTACCGTAGGTACTGAGATGTTAGCTATAAAAATTACCTAACGCACGGTGGGTAGGCATTAGCTTCAAAACCTAGCTACCGTTGCTGGATGTTTTTAGCCCTCGACAACCGATACCTACCTTATGCCGATGTTACTTCTGTAAGCATAATACTGATGTGAAATTTAACAAATTGACGTCCGTTTTTTATGCGTCTGTCCTCTTATTGATGATAAATTGCGTCATAACATTGTCAAAGTGTTGTAGATCCACGAGCCGATAGGCGAGTGGATCTACAACAAACTACAACAAACGCAAGTAAACTCGAAAAATGCTGAATTTTATTTAAATTGACGCAATCAGGGCGCAACTATGCTCAATAACTTTTCTCGCCTTCTCATTGGCTTGTGACAAAACGTAATACAATTTGATTGGGTAAAAATCTGACTGTTTGACAGCTCACTTATCACGCGAAAAAACCTTGCATAAATTAAAATTTTATGTGTCTGTACTCTTATTGATGATAAAAATTAGCCAATCAGCGCGCGAGAATTCGCTCAGTTATTGTAAAATTGTGCTTTGAAAAGTTTGGACTATTTCGTGAATGAAATTTCTGAAGTTTGCCAAAATTCGAATGTCAGATTCCAAATTAGTTCACAACTTACTGAAAGGGGCGAAAATCATTAAATTTTATACGGAATTTCTGCATGCAACTAATTCGCAATATCCGACTTCGTTTTATATTACCGACTTCCGGTCACATCGGTTGTCGTCGTAAGAAGCCTACCTAACGTAGGTCGATGTTATTTCGTCGCGACCGTTCTAGAATGATCTTAGAAAAAGGCGATGGAAGAAATTCAACCAAAGTGAGAATTTCCAATCTGATGGTGGGACTCTCACTTTTCCAGGATCATTTGTAGAGAAAATACCGGCCACGAGACTTGAAGAAATGCTTTTTATGTGGGAAAATGTATGATCTATTTACCTCTCCGAGGTAACACGAAAGACTGGGCTAAATTGCGTGAGAAGTGCATTCTGGGACTGTGGAGGACGCCATGGCTTCCTGGGAGTTTGGAAGATGTTAGTTAAACGTACGAACATTAGTCCATGTAACCATGAAAACAAGACACTTTACAGAGACTTAAGTTTCGGCAATAAAGAGAGAACGGCTCTTTTGATCCACAGAAAATTAGTTTCAGAATTGAAATGAAAGAACATTAAATGAAATATGGCTTAGTTAAAGATTTCAATAATTGTCCCTTTTAGTATTTCCAGAGTTTTGACTTTCCATCCTCACTTCGTAGAAAACGACCTTTTTTAATAATGTTAGGAATTGGTGTTTTGTGCATTATGCATAAATAATGAAAAGTAAAACCTACCCAAACTATTTTACCGTCTATAAAAATAAAGCTATACTTAAAAGGTATTTCATCCAAGTTTTTGGTCATATACACAAATAGAAAATCTCACAAAAGACAGGCACAAAAAAAGAAAATTGTCTTGACGATTTACATTAGCTAAATCTTAATTTTATGTCCTATACGAACGACAATTTATGTATTCGTTAATTTCTTATGTATTGAGGATAAAATGCCTGGTCGAGAAATGTTTGACCTTGTTTGTAATTAAAACGTCACAACAGAAAATGAGATATGACTTAGGGACCAAAAAAAGTAGGCTACAAATATTACAATTACAATTGTTACAATTGTTACAACGAAAATATTCGCTGATATAGCCGTGCCTGTTTGATGGCAAAAAGAGCAATTCTTTTATACCCTGGGTCAAGATTGTGGAAGAAAAAAATTAGCTCAAACTTGCAAAATATGTCTGGTAATAAACGCTTTTAACGGTCTCTTTTTACCATACCGCAAACTTGAAAAAGTCGCAAAATGGTTCAATTGACAGGAATATATATATTTATTTTTTGAATGATGTAGCATGGACGGTTTCTTTTACAGTAGGAGAAGTGTACTGGGGAAAAACGCGTTCTTGAGATAATGCTAGCGTTCTTTCTTGCCAGTTCTTTTCTCCGACCTAGATCAAGCTTAGTAGAAAGAGTGAAAGGTATAGCTTCTATACGTTTCCCTCCGCGTTTCTGATATATGATTTTCATAATTTCAAACCTTCTATATTTCATACAGGTAAGCTGTGAGTTAAAAATCCCTTTACTTTGTTCCGCATTTAAACTAGTGCCCTAAATGTCGTACGCTTGCCGGGTTCACACCTGCGAGATAAGCAAAAGCATAAGGATGTTCATACTAGCGACTTACGCGTACGCAATGCGAGTCACATCGGTGGAGAAACAAGATGCGTCTATGCTTGTGATTATTTACTGCCAGTTCCCATTTGTGAAATAAGCACAACACAAACACAAGAAAAAGAAAAATGTTTGTTTTTCTTGTGCTTATGCTTGTGCCTATTTCACCTCGGTGCAAACTAGCGTTTTCTTGTGTTTATGCTTGTGCCTATTTCAGCTCGGCGCAAACTAGCGTTTTCTTGTGTTTATGCTTGTGCCTATTTCACCTCGGTGCAAACTAGCGTTTTCTTGTGCTTATGCTTGTGCCTATTTCACCTCGGTGCAAACTAGCGTTTTTTTGTGCTTATGCTTACGCTTCAAGTGCGTATCTCACAAATATGAACCAGGCTTTAGAAATCGAATGCAACTTACCATGCATGTGTACACCGCATCGCCGTGAAGAAGCAACTGTCTGGAATTATATTTAATAACTCCGTTAAGTATCGGATAATGCCTGGTGAGGGTGAATAGAACCATTTTAATTGAAAATGTTTTGTATCGCCTCAGTGTTGCTAGGAGACTTAAGGCTTCAAAATGGTGCCGCCCTTAAGAGATGAATCTTACAAAACCAAAACTTGGAAGTGGTAATTGGTAACTAGACTGCACCGCGTCTGGAAAAAAATCATGAAAGATTTTGTTAGGAATACGAGGATTTCTGCTTTTCATGGCAATTTGCTGTTTCACCGATGATAAAACAAATCTTGATTGTTAATTCTTTTCTTTCAAAACAGATGTCCTCAACAAAGAACTTCTTTGTTTGTGTCTCGGACGCAGTCATTGAAAGATTTTACTTCTTTTCTCTTTGTTCGTCATCTCTGCCATTTAATGAATAGCAAACAACGAAGAAATCTAAGACGAAACTTTATTAAAGATAAATTTTTCTTTCATTAACAATTCTGCAGATGTTGTGAGCCAATCTATTTACATGATCCACAAAACTGTAAATTATTTTTGCATGAAGCAAAATTCCCTAGAAAAAGAATCCCTTTCAGTGATCATTATCTTGCAACTTTATTTTGTTTGTTCTTGTGGCCGAAGTAATACAAGGAGTCTTGAGTGGTAAAATGGAGCATTTGCGATACTGAGAAAACCCTGTTTCAAATTTCAGCTCGAAATTCTAGTTCTTAGCGAAAAGAAGCCTAATGACTTATTTTTTTTTGTTTAAGACCGAGACTGCGTGCCCAAGGCTTACTCCTCCGTACTTGCTACGGTTACTTCTATATAAGCGTTTATACTGCAATACTTGAAAATCGTAGTTCTGTCCTGATTGACTTTTTCATTGCGTAATAGCAAGAGAAAATGAGGTAAGAGAATGCATCTTCCATACTGGGTTCTCATACTATGATAAGGGGACAGAATCTATTTTTAGATCCAGAAACTATTTCAACTGACCAATGGCTGATGTCCTTCTCATCACGTGGTTGTAATTTCAATGCACCATGTGGAAACCGCGCAGCCATGGAACGAGATATAAATAGATTCCGCGCTAAAAATAGATTCTGTCCCCTTATCATATCAGACGGGGTTATTTTCTCTTTCCTCATTTTCTCTTGGTAATAGCCGTGGAGGGTTTGTTATATAACTTAGGTTTTTTTGGCGAGTAAGAAAAATGGTTCATCAGACGAGTTGATTAGTGATCTATCAAACACGAGATACAGTGTTTCATCACATATCAAACACCGAGAAGAGAGCTGAAAATACGACGCGCAGTGGAGTATTTTAAGCGAAATTCGAGGTGTTTGATTTGTGATGAAACAAATATATCGCGTGTCTGATATAGCTTCTCAAACGAAATTGTGTAGAAGGAAAAATTAAGGATGCAAGAACGAGCCATGTTTGAGCAGATATCCAAACACGTCACGGTGTCTGATTTCCTGTCTTTCCCTCATGCATTATTAATAAGTGTGAGAAGTAATGGTTATAGGACTAGGTGGAGTCCAACTCGGTGTGTTATCATATGATAACAAAATCGGACGACTGTGCTGCGGGAGGTCGATTTGTTTATCACAAGTGATTACAGACTGAATTGGACGGCACGAAGTCTTATTACCAATTGATCATAAAAATTACAGTTTCTGAGAAAAGAAAAAGAGCCAAGTGCAAGTTATAAAAGAAAACATTGTCATTTTTCGAGGGAAAAAATTCTCTATTTACAAGAAACGCCCACTTTAGTATTCTGTACACTGCTTCTATGGTGATTGAAACAAAGGTTGTGATTGGCTGATCTTAACTACAACTTTGAAAGTGATTGGCTTATTGAACTGTACGGACTGTACGATAACAAACTGTCCGGTAACAACTTGGAGAGTCAATTAGTGATAATTACAATCACAATCGAGGAAATTGTAATTTTTATGATTATGTCAGTCATACCTTCGTCGATTTAATGGAAGCTGACGTTTCGAGCGGTAGCCCTTTGTTAGAACGAACTGGCAAATGTACGAAAAGTCAGGGTTAACATTCGAAAGGGCTAACGAGGGGCTAACGCTTGAAACGTCTCCTGCTGTTTAATCGAGATCTTATGATGGTACAACGTACATCATCAACCGTATTTTTTTTGTTTCTCAGTTTCCCACCGACGCAGTTTTGTTTAAATTAAGTTGTATTTTGTTTCTGGGTGGAAGTTTAGTTGCACAACCTGTCATACAAGTGTCGCTTTGTTTTAAAACTATCAACATTGATACCCGTTTTACTTTTAACGGCAAGAGCGCTCCTGAACTATGACGTCACCTCTTAAGGTACTGGCCTTCGACTTTACAATCAAAGATGGCATATCTTGAACCTCCGTGATTAATCACCAAAATAAAAACCTTGTCAATGGATTTTTAAGAGGTGAGTCGAAAACGCGGCTACTGTATATGCGCGCTTAACACAAAAATCTCTGTTGTATCAATTGTGTACGCTCTCCTAAGACCCGCTGAAAAGTTTAATTCTTCGCCGCGGGAGTTAAGCCGGTTCCTTACCAAGATACTTGTAAATTTAGAAGTGGTAAACTTTTATTCTTCTAGGTGTAATTTCTCACTTCTAGCTATAATCTCTGTGGAAGATATTCCCAGTATATTTGTCAGTCTTCGATATAAACGTTCCCGTAATTAACTTTTAAATATCGCATGTTTAAAGAGTCTTCGTGTGGCTGTATTGTTTACCGGGCATTACGCACGAAGTGGATCTTTCCGATCATCTCGCTTCAAACAACTAAACTTTGCTTTGCTTTGTGAGATATGAGAACCACAGATAAACAGTTATAAACGTAAATTTAATTTGTACCAATTACTACTTCTACCCGCTTTAAAAACGAGATAATTCTAACGAGAATTGTTAATCAGCATATAATTCTGCGTTTAGCTGGACAAGGTTATTTTGACACGAGACCGACGTCGTGATTCGAACTGACTTACTCGAGTCTACTACGAGACAAAATTCAAGTCTGCAGAAAATTAAAAGTGTAGTTTTAATCAAGACTTTATATTACAACCCGAGTTGCGTTGTACCTGCTGATTAAGACTGGACCTCGACTCATACATCTCAAAATAGGAGTAATTTTTGTTCTGACCAAATTCTTGAATTTTCTTGAATTGCATAAACGGTAATTATGGGAAGAAATACCAACTCTAGCAAACATTTAGAAAAGATATTGTTAACCTCGACAAAGCTAATGGCCTCGTGTTAGGTCATGTACCTCTTTTTCCCCACTTAATATGGAGACTTATCACCTGGCAACCACCGTGCGTTAAACTGTTTGTCACTGTATTTTCACTCTAATTTGTTTAACAAAAATACTTTGCAAACCCCAAACCTGGTGCTTTAAGAATGGCGTCCGGATTGATTCAAGGTAGACGACAATTCTTAGAGCACAATTCTGATGTGGAATGTTCGAGTAAGTGTATTAGAGCGGTGCTTGCTCAAATGATAATTTGTCAGCGAATGGTACTTCTCGTTTCATGTACAAATGCGTGACGCTCGTGAACTCTAAGTTAGCTTGATCGCGTTGGTGATCCTTTTGTACTGGGTTACTGAACAGTAATTTAAAGAAAGGTTTTTTTTTTTTTGACATTGTGTGTCGTAGAAGCGCCGGCAGCTCCATAGTACAGTTTTACGGTAAATTGTAAAATTTACCACATTTTATGACTGAAGAGACGCCTCAAGCAGAGAGCAAACAGACGATAGCCTGTAACAGTAGCGTTGTATGCTACTCTATTTTCTCAAGTACCGGTGACATTTTTTACCCCGCGCCGTGCTGCCTTAAGAATAAATAGCATAGAGTATGCCATTATTTAGAGGGCAAGATGATGCGAATCCTGAGTTCTGATTGCCTGCCTGAGCGGGCAAGATTGGCCTATCTTCAGCCCTTCTCGGGATTTGCCGCGTTGTCCCGCGAAGCAAAACAAAGCAGAATGGCCATATATATTAATCCTTTTTTGAGAGGTAGGTTTGCCTTCGGTTAGACTGTAGACATGGAGCAAACTCTCTTTTCGAACTCTTAATTATAGGATGTTTCTTTTCTTTGTTTCCGGACAGGAGACCTGATCAAAGAGACTGTGGACCAGTCATGCACCTGAGATGTGTATGTCTCTTGTTATTACTGGGTGCGGTGCACACCTGGGCAGGGTTAACTCGTGAGTAAATCAATTGCTTATAAGGAATATAAAGTTTGCGCAAACTGAAATATACACTGCAGAGTCTCTTGTTTACATAAGCTGCTACAAACTTTACACTGTACATCTGGGCAGGACCGACTCCTGAGTAAATTAATTGCCTTTATAGAATATAAAGCTTGCACAAATTGCAATGCACCTTGCAGCCTCTTGTTTATATTAGCTGCTACAAACTGTACACTGTACATCTGGGCAGGACCGACTCCTGAGTAAATTAATTGCCTTTATAGAATATAAAGCTTGCACAAATTGCAATGCACCTTGCAGCCTCTTGTTCATATTAGCTGCTACAAACTGTACACTGTACATCTGGGCAGGACTGACTCCTGAGTAAATTAATTGCCTTTATAGAATATAAAGCTTGCACAAATTGCAATGCACCTTGCAGCCTCTTGTTCATATTAGCTGATACAAACTGTACACTGTACATCTGGGCAGGACTAACGCGTGAGAAAATCACTGATTGCTTTTGAAGAGTATAAAGTTTGCGCAAACTGCAATACACACTGTAGAGTCTCTTGTTTATATAAGTTGATACAACCAATACTTGGCGTCTGAATGAACTTAAAAGTTTAAGTTAACCAGAGCGAAGGAAAGAAGTTAATACGGATTTCAAATCCGTATTTATAGCCTGATACTAACATGGTAGCAGACTGATAAGCGTGCGCATTGTATCGATTTTATGGTATTAATGTTTTTGGTACATACTAACTCACTGCAACCTTAGGATTTTGAGTAATCTGATTGGCTCACCGTCTCGGGTTATTTAACGCTTTTCACCTCCTACGAGGTGAATAGTGCTAATTGTTCTGGGAAAGCCTTGTGTAAGTGAGTTTTGCTAATGCAAAACGATCAATTTTTGAAATAAAGTTTCATCGTCATTTTGATGTAACTGAGTCTGCTTCATTGGTATACACTCAACAAGTATTCTGTTCAATCCCGCTTCACTGAGGCTGCTTCATTGGTACTCAACAAGTATTCTCTTCAATCCCGCTGAAGAGTGGCTTTAGGAATATTGACCCAGTAGCTTCCCAGCTCGGTAGAAAATTCTTCCACTTTTCACCTCGATTTCAAAGAATAATTGTTAATTAGTTTATGCCTGTTTACAGAGGATTTTAACCAGGTGATTTATCTTGGGTTTGATCGGTACAATGGGGACCGTCTGTACGATGACTCGCTTCATAACAACAATGCCACCATGATGTCTGGATACGCAGTGCTGGACAAAGTTCCAGGAAGCTGTGGAAAGTGTGCAAAAATCTGCTGCGGGGGGAATATTGTCATAGATGGAGCAAAGTTTGTTGGTAAGATGATATTTCACCCTCGCCTTACGAAAGATGAATGCTTAATATATGGTTTGATCCACAGGTGAAAAAGTTAGAACCGAACTGTATAGTAAAACAAACATGTAACACGGTACAATACTGTTCAGTAGCTTTCCAAAGAATGATAACACTGCATGGTTTGATCCCCAGATGAGGAAGTTAGAACCACACTGTGTAGTAAAACAAAGAGTACCACAGAAAGGTACTGTTCAGTAGTTTTACAAAGAATGGTTACACTGCATGGTTTGATCCACAGATGAGAAAGTTAGAACCACACTGTATAGTAAAACAAACAGTACCACAGTACAGTACTGTTCAGTAGCTTTACAAAGAATGGTCACACTGCATGGTTTGATCCACAGATGAGAAAGTTAGAACCACACTGTATAGTAAAACAAACAGTACCACAGTACAGTACTGTTCAGTAGCTTTACAAAGAATGGTCACACTGCATGGTTTGATCCACAGATGAAAAAGTTAGAACCACACTGTATAGTAAAACAAAGAGTACCACAGTACAGTACTGTTTAATAGCTTTCCAAAGAATGGCCACATTCTACTTGTCCGAGAAAGAGGCGCGAGATTCTATAGTCAATTTCCTATGGTAGCTGATTACAACCAAAGTAATCTGGGAATTTCTTAATGCGCTAACTGGCGGAGTGACACTGTATCTCATCTCGTTGATTTACTGAACACTTTCAGGTATCCCTTACATGCAAGTTACGGTGGCTATGATGGTGCGACTGAAGGACACTTCAGGGACTATTGAGCTGTTTGAAACCATTGGAAAAGTGCCAAAATCCAACCACGAATTACGTACGTTCCTCCATCTGTTACAATGCACTTTCGAGCTTGGTGGAATTCTTTCATATGTTTGTAACTGTTCTTAGGGCACGATACTTTGAGGTTAAAAGACGGTCAATATATAAGGCAGTGATTGTCACTAATCTTTTCAGATAATTTGCTTAAATGTAACGAAAAAAGCTGAACTGTAACTTTCTGAAGTTATTTTGCACGAGTGCTTCTGAAACTGTTTTTTTCTGAATAGAAAATAAAACAGGGTTGTCCAATTTTAACACAGAGATAAAACTGATTTAGCAAACGCGAAACACAGTGTTTCACCACATATCAAGCACGGCGAGATTTGAACACTCAGACGATTGAGAAGTTTTATATGTGATGAAACGTTAATGAAAAATTGTCCTAAAATTTGATATTAAGAAACCAAAAAACTGCTGAGTATCGACTATCTGTTAAATATCTCTTCCAGCCCAATATGAGCTACAGGTTCAAAACGCCCGGGTGCGCTGGTTTCATCGCAACGAAAACGGTTCAACCGTTTTCAGTATTACTACAGATGCGCCTGTACTATCAAATGGAAGATGGTATCACGTGGCCGTAATGTACGATGGTTTGCGAGGCATTGCACAAATTTACATCGATGGAAAACTGAGCAAACAGGAAACCGCTGACCCAGGAGTGTTTTTGTCTCGTGATTGGTCGAAATTTGCCGGTAATTACCCAATTTGTTTTTTTTTTTTCATGCCAAGGCCTTTAGGCCAGCAGGAGTCTAGGTTTGAGTTTTCTATCTTTCATCGTGTCGAGAATCTGCCATGAATGTGCCAGGCAATACCCACCTCCCTGTACGAGACTGAGTGCGAAAACGAGGTTGAAATCATGTGACCGAAGAGCAGTGTCTGTAAGAAAGTGCTAGATCCCCTCTCATCGAGGACCATGGTAACTAGCTCTGCTTCTGAGACGCCCAAGCTACAAACACGCCGTTCGCTGTAGGCCCCCTATAAAAGAAGTCGTGCGTCAGTTTCGGAACGGGTCATTTGTTTATAATTTTAGTAACTTTTATGTTCGCATACTGGTTTCTTTCATTAGGTTCTCTCTGTTACGATACTTCGTGATTGAGAGAGCGATTGCTACGTAGGTCGTTAACTAAGCATGAGTGTGCACTCTACGAGCGTCTTGTTTAAATCCAAAAGACAAATGAAAATTGCGTGTCCTTCATTCCCACTGTCACGGCTTTTTCATGCATTTCTTTTCGAGGTTAAGAATTTAAGACAAAAGAATATTTCAACTGGATTTTAGCATGGAATACATAGCCCTGTTAAATTAAACTGTGGCGATTTGGAAACGGATCAATTTCTAAATATTTTAAATTTCATAAAATCAAGTGTACCAATTGTTTTAGAATTTGAAAGCAATAGCTACCATAGCTTAGCATGACAATGTCTGTTTCAACATGTACCTATTTTTATCATTTGCAAGCAAAACGAAAAGCTAACTTAACTACGATTGTCTTCTCAGGCATTGGTGAATACGGCGAGAAAGGTCGACTGCAGGGCTACGTGGACGAGGTGTACATATACAACAAGACTTTAACTCCAGTGGAACTTAGCGCCCTAATTGACAAATGTCAAGGGCCACAAAGCACCATGGTCCTGCACCTCAGCTTCGACAAGAGAAGTGGTAACCAGTTTCTTGATGATTCAGGACTCATGAATCACGCGACGATGGGTGGACCCCCTCCGGTAGCAGGACAACCAGCCCCCACCCCTCCCCCACGTAAGCTGAGTGTCTACTTGACAATTAGATCATACGCTCGAGATTTCTCTTGATTCGGTCAAAGCATTCAAATCAAGAGCGAATGATCTAAGTACTTTATTACAAATCTACTTGACGTTTAAAGTGCATCCGCTAGAGAGCCTTGTGCTTTTATTGAAACAAGAGCCCTGTTGAATAATGATATAAATAAAACCACGCCACACATTCTTTTAGGCTGACTACTCTGCACAGAAAGTTTGAACTACCACACAGTATAGCTCAATTTTTATCTGTCATAGAGCTGAATCCACCATCTACCATACTTCTTAGTGCTTCTCCATTTTGTATAGGTTCGATTCTTACCAGGATCAAAGAACTTTTTCTTTGTCCCGTGTGGTTCTTGCTGTTCCCAGTACTAGTGCTGACGAACAGAGGGAACTCCAGGAAAACATTTCTAGTACTAAGATTTGCACTCAAATTTAATTCTCCGTCATGTCCCTTATCCTCTCTTAACTCATGAACTTTGTACTCTTGCTTCTTCCTCGTTCGTGTTAATTTTTCCGACCTTTTTTAACGAATTTGTTTACCTCTTTAGCCGTCAAGGGTAGCTGCGGAATCGGCGTACAACTGAGCGGTGGCCTGGCAGACATTAAACTAGACGGGAAAACATTCCGAAACAAACCAATCGACGGCGTAACCATCGCGATCTGGGTGAACGCAACGTCAGTGAACGGACAGCATTACTTGTTCGCCACCATTGGTGGACACTCTTCTCACAAACACGACCAGTACCTGCTGACCATCAGCAACGCAGCCGTCCGTTGGAGCCATAACAACGAGAATGACCTACAGCTGTTCAAAGTGATCACGGACCCAATTGTCACTGAAAGTAATTATGAGAGTTGATAGTACCTATCAACTTAGTGTCACAGAATACAGCCAATCGTAACAAAATATAATGGACCAGTTCAAATTCAAGGAAAAACATGCTATTGTAATGTACAATGTACAACGAAATCGTTAATACAATGAGCTTTGAATAGTACTTTAATTTCTCTGCTTGCTCCACTTTATCCTCAGACCAATGGGTTCACATCACTGCCACTTATAGCGCGCAGAGTAACCAGGCGAAGCTCTACATCAACGGAAACCTAAACAAGCAAGGGCCTGGTGCGGGCCGGCTGTCGGAAGACTGGGACAGCTATGCAGCGTTTGGTAAACACGAAGGAACTGCTACAGATGTCGACATATTGGACGAGATCTATATATACAATAGAGAAATCTCCCCATTTGAGGTCAAAACTCTTTACGACAAATGTAATTTTGGCACCGCTAAAGCGAGTAAGTAGAGTTACTCAACAGTACTGTACTGTGGTGCTGTTTGTTTTACTATACATTGTGGTTCTCACTTTTTCATCTGTGGATCAAACCATGCAGTGTGACCATTCTTTGTAAAGCTACTTCACAGTACTGTACTCTGGTACTGGTTATTTTACTATACATTTTTCTTACAACTCTCTTTTCTTTTACCAATGTTAAACAGCGACAACAGGCCAAGTGATTTACTTCGGATTCGACCGCGTGTCAGGCAGCGCTGTTTACGATGACTCAGGAAGCGGTAACAACGGCTTAGTAACCAGCCTCGCTACCGTGACAAAGACCAGTGGGACTTGTGGGAACGGACTTAAACTTCTTGGGGGTGAGGCAATATAGTATCCGCATATTAATTAAAAGTGTTACATTTGGTTTAACATTATGTGCTTGGTATCAAAAACTATTAGGAAGGGAACAGTTTTAGGAGAAATAAATTAGTTTGCACGAATGTAAGAGGAAATTTAGCATTTCTTGTAAACAAAACTTAATAAGCAAGTCATTATTTAATTTCTAAGAGGATGAAAAAGAGAATTGCCAGAATTTTCTGATAGTTGATTTGTTGAGTGGCCTGTTAACAGACTCAGCATGAGGTTGCAGAAAAGTGGGAAGAATGGGAATGAATTGAAACGCGCGGTGCGTCCTCAGACTGTTGGGGTATACAACACCATGGCCGACAGCGTGTCAACTGGAAAGTCACAGTCTACAAGTCCTTTAAGTTTGTTACGAAAGGAAAATGATTTCACTTAATGTAACCAGTGAAATGAAAGGAATCACCTTAGATCTAATTTACTTTGTTATGTTCTTAACGCTCCGTCACGAAAACTAACCATGTCACGTCTGTGATTCGTTTCCAAGGTAACATTCTTATCAGCGGACAGCTGATCAAACGCAAGCCGCTGTTCAGTGTGACTTTAGCTGTGTGGTTAAAGTTAGACACGAATCGTGGTCAACAGACAATTTTCAGCACGTGTAACCCTGATAATCCATGGAATTCACACGTGCAGTACTCGTTTGCGATCAACGACGGAAGAGTGAAATGGTTCCATCGCAATGAGAAATCACAGGTAATGGTGGACCATTTTATTTTTGAGGGGGGGGGGTTTGGGCAATTTTGTCGTGTCAATAATTTTTTTTAGCACCTTGGTCTTTTAAGCACCTTTTCTTCCTTTGGCCCACTGTGCCTGAATTTTTTTCCTATACGTTTGCTGTGCAGGATCGTTGTTAATTGCCCACCTCCCCCCTCAAAAATAAAATGGTCTATCCCTAAAACGTACGCTGTTAGCGCACTGAATTTCTTTTCCTTTTGGTGGAGGGGAGAAAAACAAAGATGCTTAAAAATATTCATGCCCCTTCTATTATCCCAAAACGTTAAAGTTCTATATTTCCTTTGCCTCGCTCTTTACAGCATTAAGCAATTGGTCTATCGCAGGACAAGCATCAGGGCGCAAATCTTAGCAGTTGCGATTTAGCCCGAAAAAGAACAGGCTGGAACGGATTGCGGACCCGCGAACTCGTGAATACCGGTGCGATGCTTAACCAGCAGTACGCGCTGGGAGCAGGTCAATAGCGGGTTTATGAATTCTCTTGATAGGATTGATAAAAAAAGATTCTGTAAAATGAATTTTATATTTGTACTGCGATGGAAAATGTAATTAAAGATTCAGACATTCTCAACATTAAAGGGACAGGGTTATTGTTTTCACTACTTGTATATGTCTTGTAACGTAACTTTACATTGCTTTTGTTCTTCAGACCGTGTTTAGTGCAGAGACAACCACAGCTGTTGTGCCGGCAGGCACATGGACACATATCTGTGGTACATATACCGCCAGTGGCGGGAAATCTGAGGTCTACGTTAACGGCGTGTTGAAGAAACAAGAATTCACTGGAACAGGGTTGCTGTCACAGGTAATGTCTTAGAAAAGTGAGAAGGACATTTTTAGATATTTAAGAAAATACCAAAAATATTGGAGAAATGACCAAAGAGTGAATCGTCTCTGCATTGAAGATTTTCCGAGAGGATTAAGGGGTAAGTTTTCAGTTGGTGCTGCGATGATGGGAAATTGAAACACAAAAAAGAGTAGTCAAACGAGTTGATGATATACAGTTAATGTATGGTCCCCAGGGAAACAATATACACTTAATGTATGGTCCCTAGGGATACCATTAGTTTTGTTTTCTCAAGAGTCCTGGTGTTCAGGACTCGAGAGAAAATAAAACTAACTAGTTTCTCGAGGGACCATGCCGTAAGTGCTTTGTTATGTATTTCGAAGATCACGCCATTTTTAATTTAGTCATGCACTGATCACGTGCTGTTGTATTCGGCGCGCAGGCAACAACTGCGCAATTGTATCCAATTCGGGATAAATTTGAATTTGGTCAGGGTCACGTGACCAACAGTCAACCAATCACAGTGCTCGTTTTGTTGAGTGAAAGTCTAGGCATATAACAGTATAATATGTAC
The DNA here is from genome assembly GCA_949710005.1 of Ricordea florida. Taxonomy (NCBI): domain Eukaryota; kingdom Metazoa; phylum Cnidaria; class Anthozoa; order Corallimorpharia; family Ricordeidae; genus Ricordea; species Ricordea florida. The sequence goes on along the minus strand of OX453280.1, from coordinate 26,761,858 downwards.
CATTGTAAGAGGTCGGGATGTGGGTGCTGGAATCTCGGCTATGAGCTAAATTAGTCATTTCTCTGATGTCAGCTTTATTTTTAGCCATTTCTCAGCTAACAGTTAACTTTAATAAATCTCAGTTAATGTTTTTTCCACAATTTTAAATTCTTGTGTTTTTTTTAATCAAAAAAATCTCAAGCACATACATCAGTTAGTATCAGACGTTCAGAAGCATTTGCTACGATATGATTGCTTTTAAAGAGCTCTTAACAATCGATCTGACCATTGTAAATGTCAAAATCGCTTAATGTAACACCTACTTCAGATGCACGCACCGTTCCTCTGTAACTACCTTTACCCAGAGAAGAATAAATGTAAAATGAATATAAGATACGTTGCAAATCGTTGAAGAAAAACTGATAAAGTTATCCAGTTACGCAAACTTGTTATAGTTTCCTAGGAATAACGATGTTTTACTACCGTACATTGAACAGCGAAATCATGAGACACTAGGGAAGTCCAAATATATGACAAACCCTAAATATCAACCGAAGATAAGCCCGTACAGCTCTTCGTGACCTTGTTTTGCGAGCGCGGCTAACAGGGACTTCGCTTAATTCATTGAAATCATTATCGGTTTCAGTGTCAGTATCAGTGTCACAGTGTCAGTGTCACGGTGTCAGTGTCACGGTATCAGTGTCACGGTGTCAGTGTCAGTATCAGTGTCATACTCAGCTGCTTCACCAGGCGCACCATCACTTGCCGAATGCGCAACTGAAATATGCTCCTCATCAACAAAGGTTATTTGGATAGCACTTTGCGTCAACTGACGTCAGGCAAAACTCTCCCTTCTTCCCCATGGTCTCTTTTGATCTCTTCTGAGAAATTTAACTTCGAAACACAATTCATGGTCTTCGAGTACATGGCTAGGGACAGGGCTCCGACCTTGTCTTTGGTGGTCTCACTGCGAACGGATCGCTTTCGCACGGGGCGATAGTTCTCAATCCACTCATTCATACTTTGTTCACTCCCTTTTGAAATTGTTTCAGACGGGAAAGGGGACATTATGAAGATAGACTAGAATGGCACGGTAGATTGTGGACAATACGATGGTGTTTTTGGCAGCTGAGCGAGATTCAACTTCGATGCCGTTCAAAGGCTCCTTCTTCGCCGTGCCGAAAGAAACTCAGTATCACTTTCACAATTCCTCAAAATTCATTCGAGTTAGTCAATTCCATGACCTCAGGTCATCTATAACAATCCTCCCGGTCAGCCTGCGCCACCCCTAGCTCGAACTGCCCGTATTTAAATTGTGTCTTGTCTCGCAACTTTTATTCTGCAAGTAGTGTAATGAGACCCAGTGGTCCCGTCAAGACTTAATTCATGTTATAATTTGCCTATTTTTTGGTAATTTTCACAAGATATTCAGACACAATTTACGAATCTCAGCTAACAGTTACTCAACAATTCTCAGCTATCAGTAAAAAACACATCGTTTTTCAGTTAATAATATGCATGAAGAAATTACTCGATTCTGATTGGCTGAGAGCAGTGTAGTTCAAATGTAGCACCAGTGCAGTTACACATCGAAATTCTGGATTATGATTGGCTGAAAGAGAAAAGGAAATTTTCTAAGCCAAAAATAGCACGTGGAATGATGATGAAAAATTTCTGCGGAAACTTTGAAAAAAGTTTTTTTGAGTGGGAAAAAATGGCTACATTAAATCAACAAAGGTTTTCACTCGACTCGTGCAATTTCAGCTCGTATGATTACTGTTTCTAAGGCCCGTTTCATGCGTCGAACTTTTCACGTGCCGAATGTAATGCTAATTAAGAAAATATTTTGTCCTAGGTAATTTACATTAAATTCGGCTTATGAAAAGTTCGACGTTTGAAACGGGCCAAACAGTTGAAATTTTGGCCGAATCACAGCTATCACTTAACCCCACCCATACCCTCTTGTAAGATAAAAGGGAAGCTAGTGTTTCGGTCGTTAGCGATCGTTAGCCCTTCGTGGGAGCGATTGTACCTCCGTGCGGCTTTGTAATATCCGCTTTAAACCATCATAAAATATCTGGCCTTCCGCTCTCTGTTTTACTAGCCCGAAATTGCCAAATTCATGTTATGATCTTTTTCAGGACTGGGCTGGCAAAATTAGTATTGGTAAATTGTACGACAAAGGGTCTGACGGAAAGTGGCTGGAAAAGGATGTTTTGTACGGCATTATCGACGAGTTCTATCTTTTTGAACGAGCGTTGAAACAAAGTGAGATCACCCTACTTGCCCAAACGTGCAATTATCATCGAATCGTGGCACACTATGGTTTTGAGGTGTTGAACGGTAATACTGTGTATGACCAGTCAGGTCTGGCAAACAATGGACTTATTGTGAATGGTACCGTGCCATCTGCTAATGGCACCTGCGGCAAGTCAGTGAATATGACCATGGGTCAGCTTACTTTACCAGGTGATAAATTCAGGGAAAAGCCTCAGAAGGCAATAACCATCTCGGTGTGGATTAATCTTCAGACAAACAGGTTAGACATACCAGTTATTAATGATCAATAAGGTTGCATATTGGCAAGATATTTTAATGGTGAAACATAGAATTAACTGCGAGTATAAATTTCAGTGCTGCAAATAACTTGCTGAGATGCCTACTGAGCGTTAGCCGTAGTATTGCGAAAAAGAAGAACCACATGGAACAAAGAAAAATTTCTTTGACCTGGTTTATTTACGGGTCAAACCATGCAGTGTGACCATTCTTTGGAAAGTTATTGTATTGTAGTACTGTTCGATTTACTATACAGTGTGGTTCTAATTTTTTCATCTGTAGATCAAACCATGCAGTGTTACCATTCTTTGGAAAACTACTGAATTTTGCTTCGAAGTCATTGAGACAGCTCAATTCACTTGACAATTTTAAAAAGGTTATCCGTAACGTAAGAATTTGATTGATTTATCATAAGGGGAAATTAGTTTGTACCGAAAAAGTTAGTAAGAATCTTAGTTCTTAGTTTTTTTTTGTCAGTAATTTTTTATCAGTTATAGATTCGTTTTTTGTTAGGAGGATTCTTATGTAAAACACTTTGAAGAAGACATCCTCAATAAAGATGTATTATTATTATTATTATTATTTACTGTCCTGTGGTACTGTTTGTCTTACGATACAATGTGATTCTATTTTCTCCGTTTATTACAGAGGCCGCCATGAAATTTTCAACACAATTGGCAGTCATTCTGACCATAAGCACGATCAGTACGATCTGGCGGTGGACACTGGTAAAGTAATTTGGTATCATCACCAAGAAAATGACAAAGAAGTGTTTAACGTCATCACGCTTCCCTGCATTCCCGCGCGCACGTGGACGCACGTGGCAGTTACGTACGACTCCTTCGCCATGTTGGCAAAAGTTTATGTCAATGGCAAGTTAATGAAACAAAAGTCTGCTAGTGGAGATCTTTCACAGGACTGGGGACATTTTGCAGGCATTGGAAGGCATTTCTACGAAAAGACTTATTTATCTGGACTTATTGACGAGTTCATTATTTATAATTACGCACTTAGTGAAACAGAAATCAAGTATCTCGCGCAAGGACGATGCTCGAGAAAATGATAATTTGAGATAATCGCTTTATTTTGTATTAGATGTTTAAACGACTTCATTTATTCATAAAACGACAGGTGCACTTCTGAGCACGAAACCAATTCGGATCTGGAATCCAAAACCGGATTTGCTCTGGGAGGTTCATAAAATGAACGGAATTCGAGCCCGTTTGATATTTGATGAAACACACTTTTATCGTAGTTTTACATAGGCTTTCAAACAGAATGATTGATCGTAGTTAAATATTTGACCCTCTCAGTATTAACTCAATTGATGGCAATTGTAATTTACCTTGACTAAAGAACTGACAGGAAAGGGATTCAAACCCGCGACCTCGCGAAAAATGCTGCGGCGCTCTTCGAGCTGTGCTAAGCTGGGAGCGGGTCGCTAATGAATTGCAGGTTCCAGTCTGTTCTTTTTCAGATTAAATCGTAATTGCGTTAGTGCTGCGAGGGCAAAATTATCTACGTTTCCACACGCAGTGCATGATTTATTTACGGGCTAGAGACTGAAATGAGTGGTTTGTTTACAAATACACGTACGCGCTGGCTGTAAAATGAACGAGAAATTGTCAATACTGCACGAAGCGAAGCTGAGTGCAGTATTGACGATATTCAATCTGAGTTCAATGAAATACAAAACTTGCCATTTTGATGCCAGCCGTTGTGTGATGGCATGATGTATTCTCATTAGTGCACGGTTACTAGGTGATGACGTGCGTATCACAAAATCACGTGATTGAGTTTAGCCAATCACGCGCATGGGGTTTAGTACATTGAATGAAGATTAAATATTAATATTAATTATAAAATGGAACAGATAACGCACGCTCTGATTGGTCAAGACGAGTGCATTATAACACCTTAATATTTAATCTTCATTCAATGTACTAAATCCATGCGCGTGATTGGCTAAACTCAATCACGTGATTTTGTGATACGTCACGTCATCACCTAGTAACCGTGCACTAATGAGAATACATCATGCCATCACACAACGGCTGGCATCAAAATGGCCGGCTCAAGCAGGTTTTGTATTTCATTGAACTCAGATTGAATATTAAAAGGGTTAAATAAAGCACGCGGCCTACGTCACGTGCGTGCATTATAGTGCAACGTATGCATGCATGTTACGTCACACACAAATCTTGTGCAAGCTCAATAGTAGTGCCTTAATTTTTCGCCGAAATCATTTCGAAGAACGACTTCTAATCTAATTGATCGCCTTACATTAGTTTAGCCAAGAATATGAACGTTACAAAACTAGCGGGCTTTCGATTCTCTTGCACACACTCTCTACTCTCTTTACATACCTGATGAAACATGCCTCGCTTTAGCATCTCTAAATTCTCTTTTCACTGCTTTTGAGAAACTACGTTGCCCTCTCTTCTATACGTTTTTCATCACGCATCAAACTACTTCAGTGTGATGACAATTTCTTTACCATGTGTCCTTTTTTCCACTCGCTTTTCAATGTCTGATATGATTTCATACTGCCTCTCACATTTTATGTATACTGAAAAGTAGATACATCGTTTCAGATCCTTGTAGCAAACACCTTGACGTTGGCTTCAATACGACCTGCCTTATGTTTGATAAAGGCGTTTGGGTAACGTCAGGCGACGCCTTTACGTCGACGTAAAGGCGTCAGGATTGGTTTTACGTCACCTCATTTGCTCGAGAGAGCGACAAAGGGTGTATGCGTTCAGTTGTTGATCAAGGTTTTTCCGTCAAGATGGCTGTGTGTACAATGTTATGTCAATATGCAGCCATTTTGACCGAACAAGCTTGATCAGTAAAGCATTTATTATATATTAAGGCCAATTTTTTTTTTGTTTCGTGCGACATAGCGGGAAATCCCGCGCGGGCAAGATAGTTGCCCGTTCGGGTAACCAATCAGAACGCAGGATTCACCTCATCTTGCCGGCCCGCGGAACAAGCCCATTCCCAGGGGTTTTGGCAGTTAGAAATACGAGAGCGGCATCATGAATTGGGAACTATGCATTCCAGAGTTTTGGGAGACTTTTTTATTCATTTAATGTAGAACTTTTTACTGGTACCTGTTAATTGGCGTAAAATTTTAGTTTTAGCTGTTTGCTGAACATTTCCCGCCCTTCCCCCAATGATATAGGCCTTTACGCACTACATGAAGGCTTAGGGCTGGTTCACACTTTGACATAAGCATAAGCATAAACATAAGCATAAGAAAAATATGTGTGAACCGGGGTTACATAAGCATAAGCAGAAGCATAAGAAAATGGAAAAAGTTCCATTCCTTGTGCTTATGCTTATGCTTATGTAACCCCGGTTCACACATATTTTTCTTATGCTTATGTTTATGCTTATGCTTATGTTTATGCTTATGCTTATGTCAAAGTGTGAACCAGCCCTTACCGGAACCAGGGCCATAACCAGAAAACAAACAGGCTGAGTCAATGTCTATGGTTTCTCTAACTATGTGTTTAAGGTGTTTATTATAACTACATTTAAACACAATACTGAAGTCAAGCATTATTTGAGAAAAAAAATTCCTTGTGATGGTCTTCAACTTGACTGTGGCAAGTGCCTCGGTTTCCCTTTTACTGGCTACGGCCGCGCTGACGAATTAAAATCTCTGTTTATGCCGAAACGTGGTATGAATTATTTTCTCGTAAGACGATTACGATGCAAAAGGTTCGATCATACGCGGAAAATAGATAATCTACACGCACTGACTATCAGAGTTATTAATATCGTGTTTTGCAAATTTAAAATCGGAATCCATGCATGAATACAAATTGAATGACCATTCCTTCCTTTAAATGAATGAGCATTCCTTTGTTCTTGTTTGATGATTTTGTTGGACCAGAAAAAAATCGTCGAAAACTTGAATTTTCAAAACTAGGCGAGTAGAAAGCAAAACGAGATGTGAATGGAAATTAAAAAGATAAATTATGCGAAGTGAATCTTAACAACATCAAATGATCCCAAAAATTTCTAATATTCAAATCATGCATGCAGTTCGCACCTAAGTGTCTGTACAATGCCCACTATGATTTATTAGCGCTCAATATCTAGAATAGCTCTTTAAGACAGCGTATGTTTTTTTATTTAAATCGATCTCCCGTCCGTGAGAACCGCCTGCCGATTTGGGTCAGTTGTCTTCGTCCTAACAGTGACAACTTCGTTGTCTTTTCATTTTTGACAAAATTAACTATATAATTATACAACCACTAGATCACTGAAGCGGTTAATGTAGCATTTTTGTTTAGTTGTCAAGAACAGAAGGATTATATCATTTGCAAGTGGAGTATGCAACTCGAAACACTTTTGATTTTTCTATTTACGGTTGCAAATCAACATTTCATGGGTAGAGTAGTTTACACGTGTCGGAAATTGAAACATTAGAAGAAAAGCTCTTTAGACCCTGGGAAAGAATAACAAAGCGCAAGCTAAGTGCTGAGTTTATAACTAATGACTGTTTAGAGTTGAATAACAAAGACATCACAAAGGTACAAAAGCTCACAAGTTTTCATGCATGTTTGAGTGAGTGCTTTCGATACTTGTCAAGCAAGATTTCTGTTTGGTTTCGGTGAATACTCATTTGAATTTAAATTTTTCACGCTTATTTTGTTAGCGACACCCCCTGCAAGATCTTCAGTTACAGCTCAGTTGATTGCCCGCGTTAAGGTCCTCAGAAGAGTAAGTATTTCGCGTGCAAAACACAAGCAGGAATGACATAGACAGAGTTGGCGTTACCACACACGAAGAATAAGGAACCAGCTTCGAATCCGTCTCAAGGTTAGCGAAGTTCTGTTTTCAGCCCATTGTCGCTCATTGTCCATAATGTGGCTCAAATGCCTGTGTGTTGAACCAACCATTTGTTCCTCTTACGCAGGAAATAACTTTATAGTCTTTTCTAAATACCTTTTTCTATTGACTTAATGTGGCTTGCCGCCGTCTTGTCTCGGCCTTTCCAGTTATATTATACGCACAACCTCAACCGTATTGCAAAGCGAACATGATTTATATTAACAAATGACTTGTTTCCTTTGGTTGTTTGCTTGCAACGTTATTGTTAACCTCGATAGCAGAGACTAGAATGTTTGAAGTCTCGGATATAAATATGTCACCACATACAATTCGCATGGTAAACGAGGCAACTATTATTAGACATAACTCTATCGCTAACCGCCGGGTTTGTTTATCAACTCAGTTCGCTTTCAAGATCGTGTGACAAGAATATTCGAGTTATGATTTCTAGAAAGAGCCCAGCGTTTCACGAAAGCTTAGAATTTCTTCTGTTTGGGTTTTATGAAAGTTCGAGTACTAATAAACAAAGTACAAATTACGGGATTCTAAGATAGATAGGCTAGAGTTGCTGACAAAATTATTAGATCAGTGAAGTCGCCAAGATAAATTACGAAAAAAGCTTGCGTTTACTTTGTTTCACTTTTTTTTAAACAAGGTAGAGCTCTCCTTGTCATGCTTTGCTTTATTTGCATCTAAACTTTACAAACCCGCCACTCATACATGATATTCTCAAACCCATTAGTGTCAAAGCTATGAAAGCTGGGAAGAGCTGTTTCATTCTGCTAGTTTCCTTGGTCCTTAATTCTCGATAAAGACGACCACATAGCGGGAGAAAAACGCAAAATATCATAACATAAACGGTCAGCAATTAATTCTTAGCATAGTAATAGGGTTGTTTTGACGTCTTACTCGAAAAACATGAGCATGTTACATTCTCGTGATGAAAGAGGGGACGGGAAAACACAAAATCACAAAATGGTCTTATTTTAATATATGTAAATTATACACACTGATATAAAAGCAGGATTAGAAACAACACAATTTAAACGACTACATTTGGTGAGTTTTCGAGTCCTTTAATTGTTGAAACGAACCCGCGAATGAGGTTTTTAAGTAACCAAGTGCGGTTCACGTAAATGGATCATACTTAAGTTAAACCGAGTTTTGCAATTTGTTTCCATTCCTTACGCAGTCTCTTGTGCATTCTTTGAAGCTGCTATAGAAGCACGGAACCTGAAGCTTGAACCAGCTGGTAATGTTCAATTATACCTGCCTGACTTCTAAGCTTATCTAGAGACTGAAGACTAAGGTAGCCTTCTGAATAAATAAACGTCTGGTGCTTAAGTTCCCTAATATGGCAAACACAATGGTTGGCTTTGTACTCGAATGGCGGGTTGAATGGCCAGTTCCCGTTCAGGCAGCACTCGAGCTGTATGTTGGTTTTAGCGAGACAAAAACGCGAATTAAGGACAAAGCTTATGAAATATAATTTAGGTGAGATGAAACAAAAACAACAATACCGTGCACTTTATATAGTTCTCTGTAAGCTTAAAATCGGTGAAGACAGTCTAAAATGAGTCAATTTTATGCGGGACAAAAAAAGCCACTGCAGAACTATTGAAAGAAAGCTCTTAAATCGGATTAACACACTCTATTGTTCCGCTAAATTGCGGCCGAAAATGAAAAGTAAAATTCCAGCTGTTTTCAGACGAGCGCCTTAATTAACATTCAAAATAAACTTATTTAAAATGCAGGCAAAGTTCCAAACCTGGTTCCAAACTAAGCAAAGACCATTGATGGGTTATAAACTCGATCAAAACACTTTTATGACCGGTAAACTGATTATTGTTCACAAAGGTTCGCGTTTGAATGAACGTACAAAAACCTAGGAACCCAAAAAGCCAAGCGAAACATGCAAGGAATTGCATTTTTTGTCAGGAACTCTCCGTTTAGACAGAACATGGGTCAGCTGTTTACCTCTGGTGAAACCGTATATTACCAGTCATATAAGAAAGTAAACATTAATTATGTAAAAGATGTTATAGAAAGCAGAATCACTCGACTATATTAGATTTTCTTTTATGACGTCCACATTTGGGAACTCGTGTCTCGGGCTGCTGGTTCGGAACTATCTATGTCATGGAAGCTTCTAGACACTGGGGTAACTGAATTTAATTATTTTTTTAACAAAGTGAATCGTAAAATTCCATAGGAAAGTTGCTATCAAAAATTGCGAAGTTGCTAATGGTTAATCTAAGTTGCTGTTGCGAGAAATAGGATAGAGAAGGACAGGGTGAAGTAGTTCTGTTAAAAAATTCCTAGTGAAGGTGAGGCTTCGCACTCGATATAAGCAAGGACACAAGGTTAAGCAAGGTTAAGCATAAGATATGCAGAAGCCAAAAAAAAAAAAAAATGGAACACCATTTCCGGCTCGCACGTACACTTTGTTTGTATCAAGAGTCCTTTATTTTCTCTTGTGCCGAAGGCGAACCTGTTAGCTATCAACAAACGTCACGTGATCCAAGGACCCGTTCCTCGAAGGTCCGCGGGAAAACTTTCCGGGCCCTAGGACTCAATGTTTAGGTCTATGTTCACTGATTTTTTTTGTAGTCCTTGGTGTACAAATCAGGCCAACGTACAAGTAAACCTAGAATTATTTAACAATTATTCGCCGAAGGCGAAGAGATTATCGGTGAATATTCACCAAGACGAAGTCGACGTGAATATTCACCGATGATCACTGAGCCTCAGGCGAATAATTGTTTTAGTATAAATACACAGGTGATTATTTCAAAAAAAGAAAAGAAAAAGCATTGTACAACACGAAAAAAATTTATTTCATTAAAAGCGCGCGAACGACTGGCAGCCATTTTGTTCGTCGAGGTGATTATCGGCTGATAATCCAAGATAGCGAACAAATCAAAGCGCACAATTTTGTATGATCACCTGTGTATTTATACTAAATTGTAATAAAAATTGGATTCCCATTGAAAATATTGAGATTATGAAATAGCTTTCCGGGCTCGATAATTTACCACGCCTTTTGAGAAACGGCCCCTAGGGTGGGCATTGAACCCGGGTTGTCTGGATTGCAGGTCCCCTGCCGGCTTATGAGTTGGCAAACAGTTGGTTGAAATCAACTCATTCTAAGCAGTTCAGATTCCTCTTAGGTTTCGTCAACACTAAAACAATGCATAAAAAACGCAAACATCCTCACGCTTAAACCTTCGTGGTCACTCCAGTATGACTGAGCCAAAGTCCTAATCTCTTAAGCTACTTGTGGCAATTTTGCGTCAAGTTAAAGTCAGCTTCAACTCTAAAATAAGCTGTCTACATTTAGTATGTCATGTGCAGAGCTCTACTCAGCCAGATGTTGTTTCAGACGAGATAAGGTTTAACTTTAGGCAGGAGAGCCCATTACTAGTGATGTGCTCCTTCTTTAGGGACCGTTCATTTTTTACGAGGGAGGGGGCACTGGTGTGATTCGGGAAGAATCATTTAAAAATTGCGTGACCCCCCTCAGCTTTCTAATTTCTCACATGCCCCCCCCCCCCCCCCCCCTTGAAGCAGCGATTTCATTGATGGGCCCCTGTTAAAACACTACTGCCATTTCAAAGTATTGGGAAAATATTTCAGGTGATCCCCCTTTTCCTTATTTTTATGGGGATGCCTCCCCCCACTCGAAAGCCGTTTTTTTGCATGTCCCGAGGAATGCTAGGCAACCTAGTTCCCAGGGCTTTTCCCTAGAAAGAAAAATGGCGGACGGGAAGCCATTTTTCTTTCTAGGGAAAAGCCCTGGGAACGAGGTTGAATGCCAGGTTGCTTTTGAATGATTAAGTTTAATTCAAATTCTTTTTTATTTGTGGCCGGCTGAGATTTCATGTTCGGAAACTGTGACGAATCGAGATAAGACAGTAAATAGTTAACAATTCTCAGAAATCGAGGTGAAAAAAGTAGCAGAATATTCACCGAGCAGCGAAGCGGCGAGGTAAATATTTCTAAAGCCACTATTCACCGAGATTGATGAGACTCATTGTTTTAGTATATACCACTGAAGCAGCCTCTGTAGGGAGTTTTAACATGAACGCAATGACGATGCCGAGGATAACACAACTGGTGATTTTATTGTTGAAGCGTAGTTAGTACGACAAAGCTAAGAGACTTACCGGACTTTATTTTGCACATGCAGTTTTACTGTGTCGTTCATTCACGCTGTTGTTTGGTCCTGTCCTGGTCAGCGTTTCATCGTGGTAGTGTTTTGCTTAATTTCCCTTGTAAAACCTCTTCGAAAAAGTTGAAAAGCGTGAATCAAAGGCAGCCATATTTCGGTAGCTTGGATGTCATCTTGGTTTTTTTTTCACAAACAAAAACTCACTAGCGCAAGAATTACCGAGAGGCCCATACATTATTCACTTCCTAAGAAGTGGATAGTTAACAATTAAAGGGCTACGGATCTAATTGTTAACTACAGCCCATGAGGTGCAGCCGAATGGGTTATTGACCCGTGGCCCTTGTGGGCAAAGGGTCCATTAAATTGTTTTAGTATCACCCAACTAGTCAGACAGAAAAGGCAATAATAAAGTTAGCAAATGCCAGTTGAAGAAATATTTGTTTGGGAATAAAAAGAAAGAAAGCCGCACGAATTTCGCTACTCGAGGAATATTGCGTGCGTAGCCAATCAGATTGCGGCATTTGCATTAGTCCACTAGGTGGGTGATACTAAATGCTGAATATCTCGAGATGGAGAGCCAATTAGATTGTTCAAAATACCAAGGTTGCTGCGTTGGTGCAGGCGCCCATGGCTCCTGGTTGGTATATACTAGTCAAAGATATTCCGCGTCAGGAGACCCAATCAAACCCTTGAAAATGTCTGACTTGTAAATACGGATATTCATAATTTAGACGCATGTATTTTCTCAAAAAGTACCGAGGCCACTCGTAAAGTTCATATCCTCGAAAGTAGAAAGCTTTTTGGAAACTTCAACCGACTCAAATTTACAACAACCTCTGATTGATTGTTCAATTAATGGAGTAAGTTTGATTGCAAAACTTATGTCAATTCTCCGGTTTCTCATCAGTGCAATAGAGAAAACACTGGTTTTCCCCAAATACAATTTGGCTTCGTCGTCCTGTTAGACTACAGTTGTTTTTATTTTTAAAGTAACCTGTATTAGTATTACTCATAAAAAATCAAATAAATGGGCAAAATGTAACAATCCTTAACTGATCTCTGTCCCGAAGTAATTCGTTTTAAGTTCTTAACATTTCGTGAATTCTGTTTAATAAGGTTAAAAATAGAGCGTAATTTTAGTAACTGAGATGTTGTTCAGTGTATGATGCAAAAAATGACAAATTGTTTTTGTTGAAAAAGATTTAATTTTTTTTAACTCAATATGTCCCGTAAGACTTCAGTCCAGAATTCATGTTTATTCATACTACTCTTTAAGCACTCTTAAGTATAACGAAAACAAACAAATGGGTGAAATATAAACGATTTTAAATGACTCTTAGCCTGAAGTAAGTTTTACGTTCCTGTGATATGTTGGACCTTCGTATTTCAAAAAGATTCTTATGAGAATTAGCATAATCCGAGTTCTATTTTCAAAAGTTTAGCACCTATCATGACGAGGATTTCTTTTTGGAAAATTCCCATTCCCATTTTGGAGAATGTGAGTTTGTATTTATTTTACAAGGCCTCAACTGATGTAAAAATAGGTCTAAACTAAACAAATTTGAAAAATGTTTTGGCTGATGTAAAAATAGATTTGAACTTAAGAGGGCGGCACCGTTCAACGCATCTGCCATTGATATATCTTCATAAACGCTCTCGAATTCAAGAGCTTATTTAAATTGTGCATTCAATTACAGCTGGTTGAAAGATAAGATAAGCCGATTCAATTTATCCGCCCCAGAATTTCGTTGTTATTCGTCGGAGCGGTCCGGCAACAGTGATATTATTCCAATCGATCGGTCCGTAAGAGAGTTTTACGTGCAATTTAAACATTTCAGCATCAGGAATATATGGAACTCTACAAGGTCAGATATTCTTACTTATTTAAAGAGGGTAGTTATCGGTTGAAGGCATTCAAAATATAATTAATTATCAACGCTAATTCTTTCTACAGTTCTGCAAAGAATGCGATGTTGTCTGTATTTGTTTCAAGGTTTTCGTTGCGAACTGTTCTTCAATTAAGTCGGTGTCTCCTAAAGCTTCAAGCACAAGTGTTTTTATGTTTAGCATACGAACGTTAACGAATACAAAATAATTGTTACACCAACTGTCTGAGAAAAAAGCTTTTTTGAGTTTTTACACAAACGAGACGTTTGGAGGCTATGGCGTATGCGTGGATAAGATTTCCTCCAGAATTAGTGGAGTGATTCACCGATCTTCTCAAATCGGAATCAAAGTACGAGTTAAAATAAACTAAACCGATATTGTTTAATTGAGAGTATTTAAGAAGTTTTCTAAGAAGAATATGAATATTTTTAGCTGTTTGGGTTAAAATCTGAAACCCCTGTACTATTAATAACTTAAGTTCAGAAACCTGTTTCTCGAACGGTCCCGATAACTTTTAATACTGCCCCTAAGCTCCATATTTAGGTCGGAATCTACGGACATATGTAGTTGTTATCGTATAAACCAGTCTAGCGTGCAAGTCAACCTTTTTTTGTATTGCTTAATCTTGGAAATCAACAAAGTTGTACTTCCCGGCGTTGCTCACATTGCAAGCATAAAAAAGCTCTTCGGGCCAGATAAATTACCGGGTCTTTAGTTATTAATAGAGCAAGGGTTTCAGATTTTAACTCAGACAGCTAAAATCATTCATACTGTTCTTAGAAAACTAATTTAAAACTGCCATTCATATGGAACAGCCTCTGTATATTTTGAAGGATTTCTGAAAATGACTGAAACTGAATCTTTTGATTTTCCAGTCATGACTTAGGGTTTTGAGAAGTTAAAATTTTCAGTTTTGGATTTCCAATCAATCTATGTCAATTGCTTCTAAATTCCAGTCAATTTAGCTAGCCGAGCGGTATAGGTATTAGTTGAATTATTTTGGTGAATCGTGTGTCAAGATCATATCTCTATTACCTCAGGCTATAACTGGTTTTAAAAAGAATAGTTATTAGATACGAAAATAAAGGCCCACACAAACGGAGGTTATCCCGGTTTCTGCAGCATATAGCTGGGACTATGTTACTCTCCCTGGATTGGATGCTAGTCCATCACACCTTTACTCCCAGCATTATATCGCCGGTACCTAATTATATATTCCTGAGTAGAAGAGATGTAGTACTAGTGTGGGGATAAGTTTCTTGTATTACGAGCCAACATGGTGCGATCACTAATGCTTGAGCCTGGGATATCTTGCTCAAAAGCCCCTCACCGTGTCTTCACGCAAGGCCTAGCGGAGGGTTCGGTTTCTGTTAAGAAGTGGAAGCGACTAGAAAACGTCAGGTTACTGTACATTGACTGTAAAAAGTGTTAAACGGACTTTTAAATTGGAAGTATATTGCAACTTTAGCCGAGTCTCGGTGATTTGAACACAAAATCCCCTTAATGAGTGGCAATGAGATTTTATAAAAACCATAAAAATCTTGTTCCTTGTGAATTAATGAGTCATATGAGGACTTGGTGTAATTTTCAAGAACACTCGAGAAGCGACAGAAGTACTCGTATTGGCCTGGGCTCATGTTGTCTGAGCACGTGTTCGTGGGGCTCATGTAATCCCGCCGTGCTTATATAACTTAAAAATGCACTTAGCGCGTTTTTTTTATATCTTTGATATAGAGAGGTTATTCATCGCAAAGTCGTTTAATACCGCTAGACCGAATCACTAACTGACAAGTAAAAGATGCTTACGACGACAAAATCGTTCCGGCCGTAAGGCGGTCTAATTTTTTACAGTAACCGGTTTATCATTCCTTCCTTTTTACTTTTCCTTTTCAAATGCTTATTTTGGTATGTTTCTGTAGATTTTGATGGATGGACGTCTGTTGCAAGGAAAATTGACTAAATTGCTTTGACAGAGGTGAGAATACTGGTTGAAAAGGCTCTCCAACAGCTCGGCCGAGTAGCAATAAGGGCGAACTAACGTCACCTATGTGCGGCTATGGCTGTTTAGATTGCTTTATAACTTTAGCAAGGTTCAACCAGTGATGTGTCAATTGATTGTTTAAGGTTGTATCAATGATTTTCTACCAAACCTAGGCCAAGCATAATGTTGTACCAATTTTGAACCAAAGTTGTATTGCAATTGAACGAGATTTGTGCTGAAATTCTACCAAGCTTGGAACTACGATATAGTAGGTTGCGTTTAGGTTGTACCAAGGTCGAATCAAAGTTAGTTGTAGCAACTGTGAGGGGTATTCCATAAAGGTTATACCAAAAATTGTACTAAGGGGTGTCATGTTGTCCCAATTTTTTTTGTGAAAATTGTGCTAAGGTTCTACTGAGGCTGTACAGCTATTGTAACAAACTTGTACTGAGATTGTACCAAGGTTACACTAATGTTGTACCAAGGATGTAATCAACTTGTACTACAATTCTTCTGAGGTTTTATCAAGACAAGGATGTCATAAGGCTTTACTAAGGTTGCACCAAAATTGTGCTTAGGTTGCTCTGAAGTAACAAAGACCTCTGACATGAGGCAATTGACAGAGTAGTTAAGGAAGATTACACGATTAATCCGGTTTGAACTTAACGGAGCTGGTACATGCTGAAAATTGAGAAAAGGATGAGAGAAGGTGAATTGACCCGTCATTAAGACATGGGACTAAAAGAATAAGGCGATCGAACACCAAATTCTCCAAAATAACAGTGAAGAGTATGGTATTCACTTAGGAGTATTGCTGCTCTGATCTTGGGAGTGAGAGGTAAATTTTGCATATCTCATTGAATCGCTTCAAGGACCGAAGAAAATTACTTACTTGTTTACTTCTAAGTTTGCTGTACTTGAAATAAATTCGCCGAGAATGTCTGAAGACGTTTTTCGTGAGATCTTATTGCAAAGTCAGGGCAAGGTGATGATCCAATTAAACGCCATGGCGATGAAAGGACAAAATATTTAGGTGGATTAGGATATGGTTACGCATCTCGAAGCACTCTCATAGTATCTTGGTACAGTTCAGTACGTACATACCTGCACCTCGCGTTCACTTCGATGACTTGCCCTACAAAGTGGCCTTACAACGAAAACTTGCCACAGCAGTTGCAACTGAAACATCAGTGTCGTCGTTGCCCCCTCAGGGGTCTCTAATCTTACATGGGAGCACTGTGTTATGTTGGTACATTGTTTTAATGTTCACTTCTCAGTGTTTACCACGTTTCTTATCGAAGTAGCAGAATTTACACTCACGAATGTTTTTTTCCTTAATAGGTCGATTTCTTGCTTGCCTTCCAAGAAAAGGTAACGTTGATGAGCACGCGTATACTGAGAAAAACAGGTACTATCACATCGCCATATGATCATTTCAATGTCGTGACCTTTGCAATTTGACTGACTGAGTCAAAGGAAGCGACATTTTAACGACGTTTCAACGCAACACAAATTGCCAATTGCCAATTCGGAATGATCGTAATCCGTTCATAATCACGAATTCGCGATGCTGTTGTAGCGTAAATTAGTCTTCTTTATACCCTGTCGTTTTAAGTTCGCTTTGGTGTACTTTAGGTGAATATTTCTTAATAAAAGTATAAACGAAAGGGTAAAACTTACACCCCAGTGAACTATCAGGCTTTCAACATTGGTGATTCAGTGTTTAATTAGCACCCTCTGTTTGCCAACATTTACGTTCAACGGATGTTATGGGAAAATTTTGCCTGTGATAAAGCGTTAAGCTGCGCTTTAATCCCAGGGTTGTAGGTGGGGAAAAACCAGCAACAAGGTTTTATATTATGGGTAGTGTCAAATATTACTGTAATTTAAAAATTTACATGTTTGCAATAACCATGATACCTAGCTATGAATTGGCATTAAAATCCAAATTTGACAGCAAATATCCAGTAGAATTTTAAGCTAGAACTAATAGCAGGAACTCAGTAAAGATCAACGCTTAACCTTGGCTTTACGCTAATCAGTTTCAATGTGGCAGGAACCAAACGTAGAGAAAGGTACTCTATTCAGGGATCCTCCCCAAGAGCCTCTCCCTCCTGAAATTCCAATGTTGGGGCATATAAAAATCCTATAATGAAATTCCTATCTTTCGACAGCTTAGGGTTGAAATAACTTTCTGAACGTTGTCCGTAATATATCGCTTTGTACTACGACCTCTGTTTAAAACCATGCTCGCCTGTCGGTGGCAAGCCCCAATATTCTAAGTGTTGTTTAAAATAGATTTGCCAATTTATTTAGGCGCATTTCGAACCTCTAATTAATTACAGCAGTTTTTGTTCATTTTAATTGGATACCCATATTTAGCATATGCCATTGCCAGCTCTGGGGGTGGGGGTGGGGGGTACTAAACAAATTTCAAGCGGAGAGGGTCTGCCCCGAGGCCCGACCCGTTAGCCTTTTATATATCATTTTTGGCAGAAAAGATATCCCGTCCGCCATTTTTCTTTCTAGGGAAAAGCCCTGGGAACGAGGTTGGCGAAATCCCTACCCTTTCATATAAATCAGCACGAGTAAATTTTTCAAAGGCTAACCAAATTGCACGAGCCTGTAGGGCGAGTGCAATTTGTAGTCTTTGAAAAATTTACGAGTGCTGATTTATCCCAAATTGCACGAGACAAATCATGTGATTACTTGTTAATAATATACATGCAAAAATTTAATTTCAACTTTCTGCACTCAATTTCAACTTTTTGCACTCAATTTCAATTTTCTGCTCTGTTTGGGATTAATTGACGTGCTCTCGTCCAATGAGCATGCTGAAATTTTTGCATGTATATTATTATAGTTATAATAAGTTATGGTAGCCTATTAAATAGATTTAGGCAAGCCTAAAAGCGGAGCTCCTCACACAGACCCTCACACATTGAAAATGCTGTCACTAAAGTTATTAAATATGCCTGATGTACGCAACTACTTAAAGAAGATTCTATAGCTGAAATAAATCGTCAAAAAAAACATCTAGCTCGCGACTCAACGGAAGAACCATTACGTGGTCAGCAAAATTATAATAGTTTTAAAGCAACACCAAAAGCAGCTAGGCAGCTCTTTAACAAATGAAAAATAGACACTCAGCTTTATGCTTATGTCCCTCCAAAAACGCTTGAAAACTTGTAGGAAGAAAATTTTTCCTCCAAAACCGCTATGAATAATCCGTTTCTTCAGCAAAACATTGTAGACTGCTGTAGACTGCTGGCTGTAGGTTGTGTAGCCGCGGCAAGCCGCGAAAAGCGCGCGAAAAACAAAGCCTCGTTTCGGTTTAAGACCTTCTAAATATCCCGGATGACTATGGCCGCCATGTTGGGGCAACGTCGTCGTCGTCGTCGTCGCTAGGCGCACGCGCCCGCGAGCCATGCCGCTAGCCACGATGACCATGAAAACTCAAACGCATGGTTTTCTCAATTTCTATCCTCGCACGGTAGTTATGGGGCTCCGCTCTGCGGCTCTTCGAGCCGCTGTGGAGCTCCGCTATAATTCCCCCCAGGGAAGCCACGTTCGCCTTCTGAGGGTGAATCCCCGGGGGGACTCCAGTTGGCAACGGGCGGGGATGATGCTCGTCGTATCTTATAATTATTGGCGTCGAAATCAGAGATCTGGTATCTTTTAGGGTGTCTAAAAGGTTTTTGGGCCACCAAAGTCTAAGCTAGTATCTTTTAGGGTATCTTTTTTTAAGATAATAACATATTACATAATAATAACAGCAACCTGAGAATTATGACAATGCTTTCCGAAACCTTTCAAGCAAAGGTGTTTGAAGCTGACGTCTCAGGAACTATTAAAAATTATTAAAAATAACAAATTTTTTAATTAAGTGTGTCCAAAGTTTAAACGGTGGACAAAAGGAGGATTTACCTGTCGACTGTGGAATCCAGTGGACACTCGGAAAAAGACGTAGTTCAATTCCTTTTAAACGGCCATAGACAAACATTTTCGGCACAATTACATTTCTATAAGTGTTTGATTAATCGTTATCTTTATTCTTATCGTATATAGTCAATTTTCGTTTAATCATTATTGTGCTTAGCTTACGTTTATGCAGTTTCTATTTACTGTTATATTCTCTAATTCGTTATAGAGGGCCGTTAGTTTATCAGTGATAACTGGCAGATGCTACCTTTGAAATAAAGTTATTATTATTGTTATTATTATTACCGTGATCGTCAACGTTATCATTATCGTTAGCGTTATTGTTATTGATATCATTATCATCATCGCTAAAGTTATCGTTACCGTCATTGTTATCATTATCGTTATCGTGACTATGACCGTGACCGTGACTGTGACCATAATTGTTATCTTTATTGTTATGGATGTCGTGGACACATGGATGTCGAGCTTAATCCTGGTCCCTTA
Organism: Ricordea florida; assembly: GCA_949710005.1. Lineage (NCBI taxonomy): Eukaryota > Metazoa > Cnidaria > Anthozoa > Corallimorpharia > Ricordeidae > Ricordea > Ricordea florida. The sequence continues at coordinate 26,742,011 of OX453280.1, read as the reverse complement.
CAGAAGAAACCAATTTATTTGTTGACCTGTCTACCTATGATTTCTGTGATATCTGGCATGGTCTCGCATACAAGTGATAACTGAATCTCTAATTATTGGTACCCGTCAACAACTTGAAAAAACATCTATTGATTCTATTATCATTGGCGACACTGTCATTAAACCGTTAGAAAGCGTCCGGAACCTTGGGGCCTGGTTCGATGCTCATATGCGAATGAATGTTCACATTGGCAAGATCTGTAGCAAGGCTTTTCGTGGACTATACAACATAAGACAGATCAGAAAATTCCTTACCGCGCAATCCACAAAGACACTGATCCACGCCTTTGTATCTTCGCACCTTGATTACTGCAATGCACTTCTATTTGGTCTACCTAAATACCAGCTTGATCGTTTACAGAAAGTTCAGAATGCCGCGGCTAGAGTGATTTTTCGGATTGCGAAATTTGATCATATCACACCCGCTCTTATCGACTTACATTGGCTTCCAGTATCGTTTAGAGTTCAGTTTAAATTGCTTCTTCTTGTTTACAAGGCACTACACAACCAAAGTCCTTCCTACATAAAAGATCTTTTATCCCTGAAACCAGCTGTTAATTACGCTCTTCGTTCGTCTGCAAAATCTCTTCTGGTCGTTCCAAAACTCAACTGCTCTACACTTGGGGATCGGGCCTTTGCTCATGCTGCACCTGTTTTATGGAACTCGCTGCCATTAACTATAAGAACAAGTAGCAGCCTCGCCATTTTTAAAAAGCAACTGAAAACATTTCTTTTTAAGAAAGCTTTTGATTTGTTGGAATAGTTTTAAAGTTTAGCATAGTTGTTGAAATAGTTTTAAAGTTTAGTGATTTCTATTTATTTATTTATTTTAACTTAATGTAAAGCGCTTTTGAATATTTTTATATAGTTCTAGCGCTATACAAGTCTATTATTATTTATATTTATTATTATTTATTTATTGTTATTATAAAGTTAACTTTGCAATTTTTACTAATTACAACGATTTGTGCTCACTCTAATTTCAGACCCCAGTTTCCCTTATGCAAGGAAAAACGGGTTCGCAAACCTTTAAGTTTGTTAGAAACGTGAGAAAAAATTCGCCGTTTTTTAAGAATGACATAAACCAGCCATCTGTCAACATGCCGCGACAAGAAAGAGACAGAGAAAAGGAACGTGAGTTGAACGCTTAATCAGAACTAATACTTAACCACAGCCTCTTCGTTCGACCTCATCAGAAACAGCCAAATTCGCCTCTGCGCCAGATGAAACCACTCCTTAATAGCTTTCATAAATGGTCACACTGTATGGTTTGGTCCACAGTTGAAAAAGTTAGACCCACACTGTATAGTAAAACAAACAGTACCACAGTTCAGTACTGTTCAGTAGCTTTCCAAAGAATGGTCACAGTCCTTGATCCATAGGTGTAAACTGAATGAAAAAGCTGTATCGCAATGTAACTAACTGTAACTGCATTTTTTTGATTCACAACAGTAATCCATTAATTCCTTCTGGAAATTCTTTAGTTGTACAGTTACTCAAAGGTCAGTGGTAGAATTGGAGTTGTTACCAGGCCCCCCAAGCCTCTTCTTTCTTGTTTGAAAAGCTGATTTGTTTTTCTCATCTCACGTATGACAGGTCGAACAGCGGCGTTGAATCTTGAATGGTTAAAGAGCTCCGTTAAACTACTGGAAACCGCATTAAGGGAGCGTAACAAGCAGATGGAAATACAGAAAAAGGAGATCGAATTTTTGCGTAACGAACTGCGACGAAAGGACGACGTGATAAGAGAATACGAAAACTTAATTAACGAAAGGGAAGACATGGAGAGACAGGAAGTGGAAATATTGCACAAAGAGATCAAAACGTTACGAATGGAGGTGATGTGTAAAGTGGTGACGATACGCGAGCACGAAAACACTATTGAACAACTAGACAGCAAAGTGGAGAAACTTATGTCTGTCATGCCCCCACCCGCCCTCCCTAGGGCTCGTGCCCAAGGAGTTTCCGCCGAACCCAAGCCTTTTACCATTAGCACCCAGCAGCCTTTGCGGCGCTTCAAGAAAAAAGAGAGGTAAGTTGAGTTGGTATACAATAATGTATATATTGTATATATATATATATATGTATGCTGAACGGTGACGTACTTTGGTGACAGGCCTTTTAACAGAACAGAACATTTTTAAAACCGTCGTAGTTTTAACGCAATTTGAAGCAATGTGATTAACTCTGGAAAAGAAAAAAAAAACATACAACAACAACACACTGGAACGAGATTGGAACCTGCGACCTCACGAATACCGGAGCGACGCTCTGCCAGCTGAGCAGAAACAGCTGTCTACGTTGAGAGTAAGTCAATAGTGGGCTCATATGATTGTGGGTTCTCTTTATAGCGGCCTGCCTTTATTGTGTCGTTGCACAATCCCACAGAAAAGAACATTACTGGTGTAGAAATCCTACAGAAATTCGAAAAAATATAACGCCAAGGATTAGAAAAAATGGCGATGCGCTACCGATTGTTATGATTTTGAGTAAGCACAGTGTATAACAATAAGTATATGGCGAATTTTGTGAAATCCATGGCTTCTCATGCGTGCTTATTTCTTTCGACGCTTTCTGTTTAGTTTGTATCAATTAATAACGCTCCAATTTGATTTCTTATGATTTGCCCCATAGCCGTGACGCTTCCAGTAACAACACATTACTATCCCATGACGTTCTCATTACTTTTCTCTACTTGCAATATTTCACGATCAGATAAAATTAAATTTGAAAAGTCATTTACGTTCGTTAAGAAATGAAGTGTTTTATTTAACTCCTCTTCGCCACTTTGAACTCATGAAAATATATATTCATATAGTTGCAGTCCAAAACGTCTGTTATCAGTGTATAATACAACACTACAATCGTTCATATTTTTCCAAATTTATTTCTTGGTATTAATCAAACTGCAAAATAAGAGTTTGTAAAAAAACATAAATAAATAAATAAAATAATAACAATAATAAAATATATATAATTAGTATATACTAAAACAGTGGATAGCGTTGAAGGTGCGCTCTGATTGGATGGTCAAACTCCGAATATCCTGTGCGATTTACCTCCGAGCAACTTAAGAGTTTTTCGCTCCGCCGCTTGAATATGGCGTCCCGGTTTGCATCCGTGACAAGCGAAGAAATGATCCAAATTAACAACGAAGCAGTTCCTGAAAACTCCAAGAAAGCGACTAAATTTAGCTTGGCCGTGTTCAGAGGTAATGGCTTATGTTTTTAACTCGGAGTTTAGCGATAAAAACCAACAAGAAAGGTTTTGTTTACCAATTCAAATTAATCTTGCGTAACCAAATTTGAAAACCAAAACCAAAGTTGAATTATATTTTTTACAGAAAGGTTTCAACTACAGAAAGGGTTTGCAACTTCATTTGAACGTCGCCATTAGAACTAAACAATTTTTTTTCTGTCCGGGAGAAAACAAGACGTACCGCAGTATAATTACAACAACAACAGAAAAAAAAACCCTACGGCGATCCGCGCTGAATTGGATTGTCACTTGCGGTGTCCTCCATTTTCCAATCCATTTCCTTTTTCTCGTGTACATTATCTCACTGTTTAAGTATATACTAAAACAACTATTCACCTCAGTGTCGGTGGCTAGCGGTGGATATTACTGATCCGCGAAAAGTTGTGAAAGACGTTGTGAAATATATGCACGCTAAATCGACCGCTGACAATGTGTTTCGCTGACTCAAAGCGCGGTTGCTCATGCCACATTTGCAAAGCCGGCAAGTACAAAACATAGCCGCTAAATTGGAAAACTTTTCCCGGTGTAAATTAACTCTCAAGGCATCGTTCTTAATCTTGTGCTTCTGAAAAACTGGCAATCAGAGAAAGGGTTATTGCAGAGATCTCCGTCAAAGCTGTTTGTAACCAACATTTTTGAAGTAATTCAGGATAGCAAGCAATGGTTTCGTACCGGTCAGATCCGTCAATGAAACGAACTCTGCTCTACTCGCTTGTCAGCGTTAGCTACGCAACAGATTTCCAATGGAAGTCTACACTCGGATTCATCATTTAGTTACCAACCATCAAAAAGGTATTTGAATATATCTCTTTTTCGAAATTTTAATTTATCAATATAACCCCGCCTAGATGTAACTTGTCGACATATATTTCGCTAGCAATGACGTTTTTTTCTATTTCTGTTTGCGTTTGTCCTTCGATTTAGAACTTGTATGGTTACTATGTCTGTAGTTTATCATCCAAAAAAGAGAACGATCTTCGGTAAAAATTAAGTTTAGACTATTAATGGTATAAATCTTGACGAGAATGAAATTGTTCCCTTAAATTTGCTTCTCTCGTATCTTTAGCTTTTTTACTTAGCAGGTTCAGGACGCATTCGGGAATTTTAGGACAATCGCTTGAAATCCTTTATAAATTACGTTGTTTTAAATACCATTATGCATTCAAAACATTCATGCTCTTGCTAATTTGTGATAGCTAAAGAGATGACTCCCATTAACTTTACATATGGCTACAATAATACGCGCGCTCTGGTTGGCTGCTGAGCGGGCAAGATTTTCTTGTAATGACCGGGCATTACGAAAATTTTTCAGTTTTTTTTTTTGAATATGGAAAAAAGTTGTCTTATTTTCAAAGAAACTGTTTCTTCTGTCACTTCTGATCTCGATCACATGATCAGGTGTGTTTCGGTTCAGTGAACACGACTTTAAATGACGTTTTGTGCGCGCAAGCGGATATTGAAAAACCTTTACGATTTTTATCCTGTGCTAAAAAGGCCATATAATAGACTAGAAATTTCAATGTGAAAGTGAGTGCTGGCGAGGGGAAGTGGTTTGGAATAGAGGAGGGATAAGCAGAAAATTAGGTTAGTTCAAGATCCTCTGGATATTCCCGTAGTAAAAAGGTGGTATTTGGAAAGCCGGAGATATAGTGGCAACTGTTTATTTATGCTCTAACGCTTTGGTATGTTTTCAAAGCGTGGTTTTGGAATATTTCTACAATTATCGTGTTATTTTTAAAGGGAAGTTCTGAGTTCAAGAGAATTCTATGTAGTGTGAAGGGTGTGAAATACTGTTAGGACACAATTGAAAATGCAACATCAGTATTAGAAAAGAATGAACAACTTAATTAATACATTCATTGTGACATTTAAGTGTAACTGTAACTGTAAGATCTTGATATAAACGATTCTCAGATATTTTTAAGGTAAAAGTGACTTCAAGAAGATAATAACAATAACAAAGAAGTCCACAGTTCATTCTGGGAACAAAAAAGTTGCATAGGTCCACCGTTGCGCCTCCTCGGGCCCAGACTTTTTGACTCAACGGTCAAAGATTTAGCTTCAACGGGCGAGGCAGTAACCTCGTGCTTCCCCTTGACGCGCTCTGAACTCACTTCAACGACAGATCTGTTTTTTAATTGACCTTTCACGAATATCTGCGAAGACAGGCCAGCTGGAGGCGGTAATTTACTCAGAAGGCAAGTCTCTTTAATATCTGGTGATTGCCCCGTTTGAAGTGCATTGAGGAACAAATCATCTCCATGAAGCAAGACGCAATCGATTTCTTCACACCTCCATTGCTGAATTAGCCACAACTGGTCGCATAGTAAGGCAGACAAACTCATGAAAACCTCCTGTCGTCCTCGCGATTAATCACTAAACTGACCGTGACCTTGATGAATACTTCCCTCGGCATTTAGAAACATGTAGGCAATCGAAATAACTCTTCCGAAATTGTCAACCGCCAGCACGACGTGAAGTGTGGTGAAACGTGCAGAAGAAATCATTGTGACGTCATACAACGAAAACACCAAACTGCGCATGTCCCGAATCTGACATCCGAAAAATCGAGATTTTTCACCCCTTATATGATATGGAACACCGCTGACCCTCTCAAATAGTGTGCTGTCTCGCTAAGGCTCGCCAGCAATAACTTATTAACCTCGTCCGTTCGGTTATTACAAGGAAATATCAGACCTCGGCCTTGACGTATTGACCGAGCGATAACGAGGTCGATACATCAAGGCCTCGGTCCGAGATTTCCCTGTAACGACCTCACTCTCGGTTAATAAGTAGTATGTTTTCAGAATATTCCTCTATTTCTGATTGGTCCAAATTCCTTGGCTTATTCCATCACGGCCAGCAACATGATGTAAATTGTCCAATTATTTTTACATTATTGGAGGATGAGAACAACCAGTTGTGGTTGGTTCGTTAGACTGGCCGTCTCAATATTCTTAATTTACACGTAGTGTCCCGTCCAAAAAATGCGTCAAAATTGCATGATACATTTAAGTGTACTTCTTTCATAAGAAAGAAGATAGACATCTGTAATTAACGGTAAGTAGACTAGTCAAAAATGTGTGTGATCATGTATCCTTAATGAAGTCTTATCATTCGTGACATTCTTATAATTTTCCTTCTCCAACGAAATTTCATCATGTATCGTTCGCGATATTGATTGAATGAACGATGTTTTTCCACAGGCGGAATTTTTATCGTTCGCGTTGCTGGTTTGGAACGATTAAGACTATGACTATATCTCTCACGTTCCGCCTTTATGTTTAATGAAAAGGAACTTTTACTACTATTGCGCTCTGATAGCAATAAAAAAATCGAATTGTAAAAACCAGGAAAAGAGATCGTTCGAATTGTAAAAACCAGGAAAAGAGATCGTTCGAATTGGGAATCGGAATGTCGTAGGTTCGGAGCTTGCAGGGGAGTTCAGATTTCGCTTTTGAGTTTGCTAAGATAATACTGTAACTTGAGCCATGAAAGGTGATTTGTAGGAATTTTATTGACTTGAGTTTTAGCGAAAATCTTTATCTTTTGCTTTGTGCTTCCATTCAAATAGAGCTACTCGCCCAAAGAGAGATATTCTTTGTCAATTCGTATAGTATTCTTGGTGGGGCATGGAACAAAGCAAATGGCTTGTGACTTGTCTGCTGTTAATCCCAATTGGCCTCTTGTTTAACAGCCAAGTATTTTATGTCCTAAATGTCCTAAAAATGTTAACAATTCACTTATGTCAGTCAATTTAAAACCACTTAAATGAAATGCGCCTTCGGGCGTTTTAATTTTGAGATTTCAATTTTTACGGGTGTACCAGTATACAGTGCTTTTCAGAAAATAAAATATTATTTAGTAAAACAACAGTGATACCGTTCAGAACTGTTCAGAAGCTTTCAGAAGAAGAGTAACCCTGCAATACTGCTTATGGGCAGATCCACAGATGAATAAGATCGAACCACACTGTATAGTAAAACAAACAGTACCGCAGTACAGTAATGTTCAGTAGCTTTACAAAGAATGGCCACACTGCATGGTTTGATCAACAGATGAAAAAGTTAGAACCACACTGTATGGTAAAACAAACAGTACCGCAGTACAGTACTGTTCAGTAGCTTTACAAAGAATGATCACGCTGCATGGTTTGATCCACAGATGAAAAAGTTAGAACCACACTGTATGGTAAAACAAACAGTACCGCAGTACAGTACTGTTCAGTAGCTTTACAAAGAATGGCCACACTGCATGGTTTGATCAACAGATGAAAAAGTTAGAACCACACTGTATGGTAAAACAAACAGTACCGCAGTACAGTACTGTTCAGTAGCTTTACAAAGAATGGCCACACTGCATGGTTTGATCAACAGATGAAAAAGTTAGAACCACACTGTATGGTAAAACAAACAGTACCGCAGTACAGTACTGTTCAGTAGCTTTACAAAGAATGATCACGCTGCATGGATTGATCCACAGATGAAAAAGTTAGAACCACACTGTATAGCAAAACAAACAGTACCGCAGTACAGTACTGTTCAGTAGATTTCCATATACTATTTTCACTTATAAATAAATAAATGCAAAAAATACAAATGGAAATTCTGCGTTAACTAAATAAACGGGTCTGCCAAGATTAGCAATAGCTATACCTGCGAGTCCGCCCACTGCAAATAATTTAGTAACTAGAATTAAAGATGTTGTTGTTGTTGTAGAATGGTCACACTGCATGGTTTGATCAACATATGAAACAATTAGAGCATCACTGTATTGTTCAACAAACGTTACCTCAGTACGGTACTGTCGATTATTTCTCTTTGGATTTTTCATACTGGTTTGATTCATCCACGGATGAAAAAGTTAAAACCCTACTGATTTGATCTGCATATGAAATGTGGGAACCACTGTTTGGACAAAGCAAATTGTACCACAGTGCCTTATGCTATTTCTATTTTCGACGCAGCATTCGCACGCATTTGGCGCGCATGCATTCTGCACGACTAAACCACGTGTCAAGTTTCACAGAGAAAAATCGCAAAATGAGATCACAACCATTATGAGTGACATTTGAAGGGAGGGACTTCGGGGTGATTTAGACTGGGCAAAATTTTTTTTACCTATCTGCGTGCTTAATTTTTCCGAATAGTTTTTTTAGTAGATATGTTTTTATTTCCTTTCCATCCGAGTGCTGTTCAGTGTTGTTCAGTGTTGTTCAGTGCTGTTCAGTGCTGTTCAGTGCTGTTCAGTGCTGTTCAGTGCTGTTCAGTGCTGTTCAGTGTTGTTCAGTGCTGTTCAGTGCTGTTCTAACGGTTCAGTGCTTCACACTGTTTTCGTTTTAAGGTTACTCTTCATTCTTGTATCAGTTAAAATTGCCTGATATTCTTATCAGCATTTCGCATCTTTCTACAACTAATTAGAATGATGTTTCAATTCGTGCAAGACAAGTAAATAAATTCTTTGGATTGTAGTAACCACAACGTTGCATGCCTCAGTCGTGACTCAGATGGGAAAACTCATCATTTTCGCATACGTACAGCCTTATCTTTGTGGTTCAGTTTGGTATTTTCTCTACACATCCTGGAAGATTCACTCTTATAACACTGGAGCTGTTGCTGGTGCTAAATTTTAGGGACGGACCATTAGAAAAGTGATGGGGGGGGGGGGGTGGGGAAAAAAACAAAAAAAATTCATGCAAGGCAAAATGCCAAAAAAAAAATTCATGCAAAGAAGAAGGTAAAAAAAATTCATGCAGAAGGAAGGTCCAATTGTGACTTTTTCTCACGTAGTAAAAAAAATTCGTGCAGAGAGGTTCACCTGAAAAAAAAAAATTCCTGCAAAAGCAGTGAGCGAAAAAAAAAAATTCGTACAAGCTGAAAATTCCCCACCCCCCCCCCCCCCATCACTTTTCTAATGGTCCGTCCCTTATGTAACTGTGCCCGAGGTCTTGAGTACCGCCCGAGGCCGAACCTACTCAAGACCTCGGGCACAGTTTTTCCCTATACGGACCGACCTAGCCCGGTAAAGAGATAGGAAATTGCTACAGCGGGGAAAAAATGCAGCCCGTGGGCCGTGTGGTAAAAAGCTGGACCGGTCGTCACGCGCGCGTGATTAGCCAATCAAATTCGAGGATTTAGTATTCCGACCCGCTCAGATGCTTGAGAAAAATAAAGTTTGATATTTTCAGACTCAACCCTAAAGTTTCCACGCGGCTATCAAGGACATTTGGCGCGTTTTATTCATCACGTTACAGATTTTCGTCCAGTAAGAAAGGCAGTTCGATTCAAAACAATCTTCAAAATACTAGTACATGAAGTTGACTCCTTAAGATGTAGAAAAGTTTGTTTTTTATACATTAACATTTCGTGTTTCATATTTCAGAATAAAATTATATCGGCCTTAGAGTAAACTGAATTTATTTTCAGGAGCGTTTGGGTTTGTATCCGTAAGAATTTTTGTTTTTGGGAAATTTGATTACTTTATTCGTAAACTTTATTGCACACACCTTCTAATAAACGCCACATCTGACTTCAAATCCCACCTTTGATATATAGCTTTTTCTACCCTGCAAGAAAAAACCCAGACAGTGGTGTTCTAGTAATGAAAATATGCACGCGCTGATTGCAGGGGATTTGCATATGCAAATGTAAAAACTTCATTTGTTGGGTTGTCAAGCCGTTATGTCTCTCATGTTGAACGCAGAGTTTCCGCGAATTTCAACTCGCCAGCTATTTTATCATTTACCTCAAACAGACAAAATCTTAACTGTGCTGACATGAAAGTTATATTTTTCCGGCGGCAAAATTCACCCTTTTTCGGCGAGTTTACCGATTCAAAAAGTGGTTAAAATTTTACAGATAAAACTATTTTACTTTTGACAGCTTTTTCGTCGGTAAAAGCGTAATTACAGAATTCTTGGTCGATCCATTCAAGTTTGTGAAACAACAATGCAATATGCCTGACGTATAAATATATTTTTTCTCTTTTTTTGTCGATTGGATTGAATTAGTGTCTGCACAAATTCGATTGGAATATGGTTAAAAAACGAAGTCGGTTTTACCAGACATGTTTTTCAAAGAGTGGTGAAAGATATGACAAAAAAACTGTCACTATGGAAAGGGTAAATGTAAAGAAACAATTTTGCCCTGTTTAAATATGTGCCGTGGTCAGCACTATCATAAGTTTTTTTTCTGTCTAATGCGATCTATTGGAACAAGGAATACACTGCCCTTTAAGATATACTATGCAAATTCAACTTACACGTTTATTAAATGTTTTCAGACGAAAAAAATCAACAAACTCTATTCTTGAAAAATATTCCTTTGTGCAAACATTTGAATGGTTGTGTTATTATAGACAAAAAGCGCGCTAAGCTATCATCACTGCATATAAGTGATTACTCTGTCCTATTAACTTCTTAACATTGACATGAACTGTGAGAAATCATCGAGAAATTCAGCTGACGTGCGCTTTAGTTTTCTTTTATCAAACTGTTAGCTTATATTTTCTGAAATTTGTTTGGCGCCATAGGAAATTCAACTACACAAACTAGTGGCCGAATAATGGACATCAGATTGTCTTGAGAGATTAAGGAAACAAACCAAGCAATTGTGGGTTTTGGCTACTTTTCTTGTGTAGCATCCTGATTACCTGTTCAGTTGGCGAATACAAGATTCGCATTCTTTTAGACAATTTTAACTCGCAATGTCGCTCGCCAACGTACAAAAATTACTCGACGCGAATTCCCGCTCAAAAAAAAGTTCTTTCTGTGTCACATGTTGAAATCCAGACATCATTTGCCGAGCAGCTGTGTAACCGCTTTAGAAAAGAAAATAGATGGTATTTGATGCTGTCTTTTTGTCTTTTCATGTCATTGCCATTGCCTCCTAGACAACGCCCCAACGTAGAAAAATTAAACCAGAGAATTCTTGAGAAAAAAATTTAGATTATTGAGTATAATTCCTATCCATCATTATTTTAGTTGCCGCTTTCGAACTGTGCTTTTGAGAAAGCGTTTTTAAAGGTAAAAAACACGAGTCAACAAAATACTGCGTGTAAACAAGCATCAATTGTAGTTGAAGATTATATGCCCACTCTGTGCATCTTTTTTTGATTGGCCCAGAAGTGGTTTCTTTCTTCCATCAGTTTTGTCTGTTTGTTGGCTTTCTGTCCTGAATAACAATTGCCATTGAACCAAAAGTGCGCGCACATCCGCTCATATGTCATTCGTTAATTAACATCCAAATTACTCCTAACTACACCTGAAAAAACGTTTTTAAAGGAAAGTCTATAACACGCAAAGTCTAAACACGCAAAGTAACAGGGTGGCGCTAATCTTCGTCAACTTTGAAGCAGCGATTTTCGCACCAGAAAACTCCAAGAGTTTTGAAGTCGCAATGATTAAAGGTCAGGTAGAAGAATCCCAGTATTCTTTTCGGGGAAGTGATTAGTGATGCAACGCGACCCCGCCAGTCGTAGTCGGCAAGCAGGCTGTTTGTGTTTTCGGTGGGGTTCGACTTCTGCAACAACGGCGAAAATGGGCAGTCTAAGGGAGTTGCAGCAAGCTCTACAAGAGAAGAACAACGAACTCAAAATGAAAGACAGCCGAATGCTGGCCATGGAGCAGGAGTTGAGAAGACGGAATGAGATAATTCGTGGGTTAGAGCGCGAATTGGACAAGTACCGCTCGGTTGTCCAAGGCTCGCACACTCGATCGCGGAATCAACGACAAGGAATATCTGCCGAACCGCAGAGCTATAAAACGGTTAGCGAAAGTGCGAGGCCCCTTCAGAGACACAAGAAAAATTCCAGGCAAGGACGTTTATTAGTTAAGGCCTTTTTGGAGTCTAAAATCTTAGATAATGCCTCGATCGGTAGCCGAATATTTGCATGTTTATACATATATAAGCATAGCGCGTTCATCTGTAGCTTTGTGATCTTTTGAAGTTGTTGATACGCAGTGGTTTTGGTCGGTTAAAATTCAGATCAAAATCACTTCGCTTGCTACGTGTTGCCATTAGACTGACGGCTGTTGCCAACAGGCATACGCCAACGCAAAGTTGCATAAATGCGAACTTTCCTGATCACGTACGATTATCAAAAAATGCTGTACTAATGTGTAGAAAATTACAATACCTAGAAGGACTAAGTGGAGAATAATATCCATAGCAGTGTGCGCCTAGTGTTTCATTCTGTTGATCAGCCGAGCTTTGAGTCCGGTGAAGTCTGATCTCGAAAAAGATCTCGTGTTAGTAGTTATGGTACTCGAGTGCGCCCATACTTGGTATTTTCTTAACCGAATGAAATCCGAGCCACTAGCTTTGTAGTTGGGTTGGTCACAATTTTATTCAATTTGAGGTTTGTATATTTACCACCGCGGTGCCTTCCCTAAATCTCAGCAGCAACATGGATGCCTATTTTGTCTTTTCATCGACATGCCTTTACGTTTTACTCGATCATATGTCTTGTTTTTTTGGTGCACTTCCTTTGAAAATTATTCCGCAAGCTACCTTGGTGATTAGATTTTCCAGCAGTTGCCTGCGGAATCGAATACCGTGGAGAAATTGTAACATTCTTTAGTCTTTTGTGACGCCAGTCCGCGATTAAACGTTTAGTAAAATTCTTTGTTTTCTGCGCTTTAGTTTATTCATTCAAACATGTAGAAACACGCGTTGAGAAGGATACTATTTGTGTACATTGTGGTTAAGGGTATGTCTTTTCGAGTAGCTTTGGTTTCGATATTGACTAGCTGTCCTACGCAGTATTAGTTTCCACGATCAGTGACTCGTTTCACGTCCATTTCTTCAACATACAGTACATCTGAAGTTTGCTGCTTACTGCAGAGTAATCAGTGAATATTTTAATTTTATTACTTTAGAGTACAAGTTTAAATTTTGCAAAAACATCTGTGCGGTTTTCGCGATAGCGATAACTCATGCAGTTTTGAATAGAAAGCACAGAAAAAACCACGTCCTAAAAAAAGAAAATTTCAATACTTGGAGCAAGAAGCAATGAAGTCTCCGTGTGAACTCGCGCGTCGCTTGATGCATATCTTTCCAATATCTGTATCGAGCATCATTCAGTTGTGATTGTCATTTTTTCATAAGCAGCGAATAGGCGCTCCAGTTTCAGTTTACTTTCGTCTTACGATATCAGCTATCTTTGTTTTTGTTTTAGCGAAGGCTGCATGGAACTTTTCGAGAGATCTCCATTTGTTAGCAGTCGGTGGCTTTAGAAGAATATCTATACAGTCATTGGAAATCGGCTTTCGTAGCGGGAGGCAAATTTATAACCGTATTTAGATACATGTCGAAAGTGATTTACACGCATGTATTGTAAATTATTTTGAATTTAACCGAGAGAAAATGAAGTTTTCAGTAGACAGGTAATCAAAGAACAAAAATAAAAAGCGTTGTCAAATTTGTTGAAATAGTGAGGTACAAAAGGAGGAAAGGAAACAACTTTACGCTTTGGTTTGCACGTCTGAAGTACAGAATTAAAAATCCTTATCTTTTTTACAGTTTCACATAAAAGTATCGCTTGATCGCGTTGCTTTAAGTTCTCAGATATTATCAGGAATTTGGCCGCAGTGTTGAAATCCCTACTGAGGAATAATTCCAGAAAACTTTAGCTCACGGAAGATGGGTTTATGCCTTAAAAATCTGAACATTAAAATTACTTCTTGGTTTTTCTAATGTTGCTATGTAAACAAGTTGGAGCTTTCCATTTTCCTGAGATGATTATTCAATTTCTGTGGTATAACACCAGCCTACCGTGCTTTAAGTACATTGGCCGGTCAGACGTTGGGAATATTTTCATAAATGAAGCTCCAATCACTGTAGGAGCTAAGCGTCAGAGGACCCTTCATGTTATATTGCAGTTTGCTGCACTCAGATTGTGGACAGAATTTTCACGATTTTCATGCATGCAAATTTATGTTAACATTTTCTCTGAGTTTGCAGGGACAAAAAAAATATACTTTTCTTCTGACATGGATAGCAATATAATAATCAGATTTGGGGCAGACTTGATCACTAATTTGTCCATCCGAATAAATTCTGTTTGACCAATTCAGCATAAACTTCATGATGCTGCTTGATCATTAAAAAAAGGATATTCTTCGGTGTTTATTAAAAACAATGATTCTTTAGCACTTGTAAGTGGATCAGTGTTGCTGGCCCCAAGTGTGACACAAGTAGATTATTGTTTTAAGCTTCCAATTTATTAGCTTTGCAAAATGCATGTCCATTACAATGAAAAGGTAGGAACTAAGAAATGAAGAATTAATCATTTTATGGGAAATTTTGCATGTTTTTATTAAGTTCAGTTGCTGCTATCAGTGTTAGAAACGTTTCTTCAAACCTTGCAGAAGTTTTTTGAAATGCATCCAGGACTGCTTTGGTTTGGGGATTGTAGTAAATCAAAATTAGCATTTCCTGTGTTACTTTATTAATTTTTATTGTGATTTAAGATTTGTCTATCGTACAGATTACAATGAAACTTATCATACTGTACAAGCACTTCACTACCAGTTGGGGTTTTTGCATGTAATGCTTTGCATTTAGATATTTTGTGCAGTGTTTGTGTTACAGGTGAAATTCCTTTGTCACAGACAGTCATTGTACCCGACAATGTCTTTTTAGTCTTGAATATCACCTGTTTACGTGTTAGTTATAATTATAATTATTATTAGTATATTATAATTATTATTATTATTGTTATTATTGTTAGGCTTAATATAGTCTTTTACTAATTGTATAATAGGATTTTAATGTTAGTGTTTGTTATCAATAAAGAGTCATTATTATTATTATTATTATTATTATTATTATTGTAGTTGTTTTTGAGTAAAGGTTTTTGTTCATAGAGAATTCATTTTCTTGGCAATATTGTAGGATTGAAAAATAAGCAAGCTTTATAAAAATGCACTGCTGGAGGGTCTCCAATAGATATTTGGGATCCAGGATTTTGCCTTTTTGATGCCCAAGATTTAGGATTTAATGAAAAGTGGAAGCAAGATTTGGGATTGCATTACTGCATTTCACAAGACTTTTGACAAACAGGTTCCAGAGTTCGTTTTGAATTCCAAACTTGGAAATTTCATGACATAGTTCTCAATCATATTGCGAACTTTGAAACGAAGTTACAAATTTCAAGCCCAACTTCGTTGGGAAGTTGTGATGTTTGTTGCAAGAGAAGTTTGCGCCATTAGGTGTAGTTGAGTTGGCCACAAAGGAATCTGTTCACATTGCAATCTCAAGTTCTGTCAGACAAGTTCGCGATTTGATTGACAACTACATCATGAAATTTCCAAGTTCGTAGTGAACTTCGGGAATTTAAAACGAACTCTGGAAACCGTTTGTCAAAAGTTTTGTGAAACGCACTGTAATATTGAAATTGTTTGGGATTACAGGATGAAGGAAAAATTTTGGTCAGGATGGGAGGATTGAAGAACTCTGTTGGGGTCCTTCATGCTAGGCTGTCATGCTAAATATTTGTATATGATAAAATATTATGATTTGGTCAGTCAGTCAGGGACTTTACTATCGTGTTAAAATCTTCTAGCAGACCACAAGTGGTCTACAAAATTGTTTTTTGTGTGTTGAAAAATATTTCACAAGTGAACACAGTCAACAAGTGAAATATGTTATGTAATAATTACAAGAAAATAGTCATTATTTTCTTCTTATTTTATAAAATGTAATGGTACACGTATTGGTAGTGTTTCTATATTAACATCGTCATCATGAAATTTCTTTACAGCTCTGAAAAACGCATTGAAGAAGCCATTACGAATAATGATTTCCTTCAGAACCTTGAGAAGTCCCAAATCCAACAAGTTGTTCATTGTATGTATGAAAAAACTTGCAAAAAAGATGAATACATTATCAGAGAAGGAGATCCAGGATCACATCTTTATGTGCTGGAAGGTAATAAATGTAGAATTATTACACAGCTACTATACTGGATATTAATTTAATATGATGGCTAAAATGTAACTGCAATCAACAATTATTCCATGTTCCTATAGTACATGTAACATGTGTGCCACATTTTCCCTCATATAGACCACACTTTTTTCAGGGAAAAGAATGCTCCAAATTAAGGGTGCGGCCCATACACGGGTACACAAGTTTGAGGTCTGATTGATATGCACAAGATTCTAAACAGAATGAAGGTTTTAATGAAATATAAAAAGACAATACTGATAGAGGGCTAACGCTTGGAATGTTGGCACCCCCTTTACTTTATCCAATTGTTTGATCCTAATTTTTTCTGTAGTGAATAGCTGCCATTGACATTCGCTAGAGACAAACTGCAAATTGGAAAGCCAGCTGAGTTCATATTTGATTTTGATATTCGCTTCACTTGTGCTTTGTTTTCATTTGCTTAACTACCAATGTTTTTTTTTTCCACCAAACCAATTGCTAAATTGGGGGTGCGGCCCATATGCAGATGTAGCCTATACACGGTATGGTAATATTATAATATGGTAAATATTAACCTTTTACTAACTGAACCCAAGGGCTATAGTGCAGAATATTGGCACAATGTGCATATAAGAAATAACTGTGGGCTGATATTCTCCTGTACATCCCAAGCAAGCTTGGTTGGCAAGTATTCTATTACATGGCAATTGGTTTTATTTTCAAATTTTGAATGGCAAAATCCTAACCAAAAAAGAACTAACCACAATGCTTGGATTTTCTTCGAGACTACTGCACCTTGCACCCTAATGAGTAAAATTATTTTATTACCAGTGTGGTTCAAGGGCCAGTAACTAAAATCAGCCAATCGTATTCCTTCATTTCTGGATCAACTTAGTATTGTTAATTAGCCTTATTTTAATGTAATGCTTTTTTGCATCCAATTTTTAGAGGGCAAAGTTAAAGTTACAAAGGAAAAGTCTCTCCTGGGACGAATGGAGCCAGGAAAAGCATTTGGAGAACTGGCCATTTTGTATAACTGCACAAGAACGGCCAGTGTTATAGGTAAATTATTTTTATGTATGCAGTAATACATAATTATGTGTATTGTTTTATATGTGTATATATGTTGTAGTTTTAGTGTTATTCTTGGTTCAAATTTTGTTTTCCTTTGTTTCAGACTTATTATCATTAAATTACCATAACCAAAACATAAGAAAACCAAATATGAACCAAGGATAAAATTGAAGACAACATATACCCCTAAAGGAAGCACTCACTCACAGTTTACCCATTTGCACTTGAGGATTTTCTGGAAGCTGTTAAAAACTAACTTTGTGTCCTGTGATGTGCATACAGCTGTAAAGGTTACCAGTTTTCTCACCAGGTCACACCCGCAATCCCGCAATTTCAGAACAAATGACACACTGAAATTATATAGAAGGGCCATCAAGGTGCATGCAAAGAAGAAAAACAAAAGTTAAAAAAATTCTTTGAAAGGAAATTGCCGCAAAAGAATAATCTAATGTCTTAAACTCATACAAGAATCACTGGATGTTTGATCCAGGGTAAAAAAGTGATAAAAGGCAAGAAAGATCAATGATTCCTATAGCAGGCAATATGAATACATGTGCTTGAATTGTCTGCCATGTTTGTTCATGAATATTTGTGTGCGTGAGCATCTTAATTATGGAGAACAAAAAAACACAAGGCAGTGTGGATTCATTTTTCTGTTGTGCAGTGAGACCGTGATCAAAGATATTGTTGTTAAGCTGTGTGCCATTTATGTATGCATTCAGATTCCATAATGACCCAGTCTGTTTCTCAAATGGCCCACATTTTTTGTCCTAATGGGCCTATGAACCCCAGGATGCAAAATCCCAGTTAGAACACTGGGTCACACATGTATGCACTAAACTGTAGGTCACAAACATCAAGGTGTTTGTCTCAGTACTGCTTCTGGGATACTCTATCAATTCCATTTGCTGTTTGAAAGACGTTTTCTTAGTGTCACCTTTTCCTCAGAGCATTTATGAAAAGTCATAATATTTGACAAGAGGTATGACCTTCTTTGCTACAAAATACCAAGACATGAGTCTTGTTTTGCTGGTAAACTACAGTGTAGTCAAAGCACATAATTATTAAGCAAAACAAGTAAACCATTTTGATATTGATTATACTGTGCGCCAATCAATTTTGGGTTTTACATTTTAGCTGTATTCTCTAGTTCAAAACATACCTTTTATACTTTTTCCTAGCTGAGACAATTGTCAAGCTTTGGGCAATCGATCGACAAACATTTCAAACAATAATGATGAAAACTGGGATTATGAGACAAAAAGAAATTGTTGAATTCTTAAAAAGGTAAGGCTACCAGTGTGTTTCTGTTCCTACTGTACCTAAGTTTATGTCAGAGTGTTTTATGAACTCAGTGACAGCTTAACAGTGAAACAATTAAGGACTTAATTTCTAGAGTAGCTTGGGATCAATGTAAGTATCTAGGCAACTGTGCACCTACCCCTCCCCTAACCCAACAAGTTAAAAAAGTTAGAAAGCCAGCGTTGATGTTGGGTTAGGGAAGGGGTAGGTGCACAGTTGGCCAGATACTCACAGTACCACTCAGAGTGAAGCGAAGGTAAATGCACTTGTTTAGTAACGTGTGTGCACGTGTTTGCATTAAGTACTCGCGTTAAAGATTGGTGTTAAAGGAATGCTCATTAGTATTAATGAGC
This sequence comes from Ricordea florida, assembly GCA_949710005.1. Lineage (NCBI taxonomy): Eukaryota > Metazoa > Cnidaria > Anthozoa > Corallimorpharia > Ricordeidae > Ricordea > Ricordea florida. The sequence continues at coordinate 26,723,056 of OX453280.1, read as the reverse complement.
AAAATCCGTTTTCTTGGAATTCCCACATGGTTTAGGGCTTTTTAGTATTCACAATAGCTTATTCAGCATGAATAACTTAATTTACCTAAGCGAGCGGCTGTCTCCAACAAAACTGATGTGTTAATATTATTGCACTGAAAGCGATTTTGGTAATTTTTGAATTTAAAATAACAAATAGAATCAAGGGTTGGCATATTTTGTAATGTATTTCAGTCTTCTGGGTTCCACTCTCTGTATTAACTCCCTCAAACATTGTTGATGTTGTAGGTTACACAGATAAATTTTCACAGCAAGCAAATTTGCTTTCATTTACATGTCTGTATTTTGCATCGTGGTTCTCGTTTTGTTTTATGTTCAGTTGAAAACAGAAGATTCCTTTTACCTCTAATAAATTGGAAACCTTATTGCTTATCAAGTCTACTAAGCATAAACTTGGTGAAGCTTGTGTCATCTCACCATTCGTGGAGGACATTTGATTTCACATTGAACATTGCTGTGCCCTTCTTCAGTTCGAGTCGCAAATTTCTTGAGTCTGTTGTGATAATCACTGGTTGCTCGCTTCGTGTGTGAATAAATTTTGGCAAAGGATATGGTTCATTTCACCTATCTACTTCTAGCAGTCATAAAAATCCAGCCGCCAATCGAAACAGCAGATTTCAAAAATACAAAACATCAAGTGCTGTAGTACTGCCATAGTAAGCACGAAGTTTCGAACCAATTTGAGCTACTGTTAGCTTTTTCAAAGTTTTCATTACATGCGGTCTTTGCAAAAGTTTGTGCTATAAACTGAGTGTGGTAAATTCGATATAGAAACAAAAGGGCGAAATGTCTTTGCTGCCTTGTGTAAATAACTTGGTTGTTATGTTTTGCAAAAAGTAAAAAATAAATAAATAAATTTACAAAGAGCTGAAATGAGTTAGAATTAGAAACATGTCATGCAAGAGCATTCACCGCTGTTCACTGTGGATCATGGCCTTTGATTTAGACGTGATGAATATTCATGCTCTCCTGTGTGTTTTTGGCAGCCACTGGACGTTTTTGTTTTTAGCCCGCTTTAATCACCTTAAAACAAAAAGCGTGTTAAAAAGTGCATGTGGTGGATTGCGTGCACGTGTTAAAGCTTTTTGTTAAAAGTGCTTTTAACTCTCATTTGAGGTTTGCTTAATTCTTACCAGTACTGTACATTGATCCGTACAGTAACTTGTTTTAGTCAGTGGGAAATTGAAACACACAAGAAATGTTTTTTTCAAATGAGTTGTCAAAGCAAGTTTTACCACTACAAATTGTAAGGGTTGCTGACATTTCAAGTGTTTAGCCCTTCATAGGAGCAATGACCAATCGGAGCAATTTTTATCAGATATGTTGGCAACCAAATTCTTTATACATTTATTTTCTACATTTATTTTCTACATTTGTTATAGCACCTACTATAGTTCTGTAGACTGCCTCAGCAGCCAGTCAGAGTGCAAGTTTGCCCAATGTTTTGTCTGTAAGTTATGTTATTATATGGCAAAGCCAGTCTTAGGCAAATCCCTGTGCTCTGATTGGTTCTTTCTCGGTCAGGATTTTGCAGTACGGACCGTTTCCATGGAAACGGTCCAACCCGTGTATTTTTGTTTTGGAGCGAAGCCGGCAAATTCAAAATTTGCAACAAAACAGCGAAAAAACTGAATATTGTCATTCTTCACAGTGAAACTACCAGAAGAAGCTAAAAAGATTGAAATTTTTCCGAAATTTGAAAGATGGATGAAGAAGACGAACATTAACTATCAGAAATAGAGTGCCATATAATAAACAACTTACTAACCGAGCTTGCTCGGGCCGTACTGGGGAATATTAGCCCTCGGTCGTGGCAGTACGGACCTCGCTTCGCTCGGTCCGTACTGCCTCAACCTCGGGCCAATATTCCCCAGTACGGCCCTCGCGCTCGGTTAGTAAGCGGTTATTATCTCTGGGGGCAAGCTTGTGTGACTTGACAAGATAATTAGAGTCCTCAGGGTTATGGTTGCACACACCTGTATAATTACAGTTGTTCACATGTATGTGTGTACATAACCGTGGCTGTCTGTCCAATCCTTTTCTATTTGATTGAGTATTCAAGTTGATGTTTTGATTGAGATACTGTTTGTTACTGTAGTGTACACATATATGGTACATAAAACAAAATATGAAGAATATTCTTCTTTCTGATTTGGGTTTTTCCTGCAGCGTGCCTCTGCTACGAGAACTGAAAGAAGAAGTCTTAGCCAAAGTTACTGATGTGATTGAGGAGGTAAATACAATTCACTGTAATGTTGACTTAAAATTGTATTCAACCTTGCCTTGATTATGACTCAGGAACCATTTTGTAATATTACAATGTACTTGTATATTGTAAATTTTAATAGCCTTTATTGGTGTGATTAACATTAATTTTTTACAGGTCAAACCATGTATACCGATATGTAAGCATACAGTGTAATTGCGAGAGACCTTTGGTTTAGTGTACAGTATGTTCCATTTTTTGTAGGCTCATTATGATGAAGGAGAGTACATTATACGCCAGGGTGCCAGAGGAGACACTTTCTTCCTTATCAAAAGTGGAGAGGTAAGACAGAAACACTCAAACAGCTTCAGGTTTGTCAAAGGAGCTCGCTATGTCTATGTTTCATTGCTTTTCTCAGTGTCTGATATGCCCTAAAACGCTCCATTTTGTGTTTGATGTATTACATGAAAGTCTACACATTATTCCCATGTATCCCTTCTTCTCTAGGTGGAAGTAACTCAGCGAGCTTCAATTCATTCAGAATGTCAGTTTGTACGCAAACTGTACAAGGGAAACTTCTTTGGAGAGAAAGCATTGCAAGGGTAAGCTATTAATTGCCAAATTATCAAAAAAATAAGTTGGAGCAAATCTTTTGTTGTTGTATTGCATCTGTTTCAGTTAAAGCTACATGTACAGCTGGTTGCAAAAGTGTTGAGACACCATGGGTATAAAGCACCCCCCTTTCTTCCTTTAAATGACTACCAGCACAAAGTTTGTTGATTTTGCACCTCCCCCCTCTCTCCCCCTTTCAATGTTTGTTTCAGCATGGTTTTGCATTGGTGGTAACATTGATAAGAGGGGGGGGGGGTTGCATTGGTGGCAACATTGATAAGAGGGGGGGTTGCATTGGTGGCAACATTGATAAGGCAGGAAGGGGGACTAGAGCATGGTTAAATTACTACCACTCCAAATAGGTGGAGTGTCTCGAGTAATTTTGCACCTTGTTGTAGCTGCAAGAAATGTGCTGATGTGTTTTTCATTTTTTTTTTTTTATGGGCAACTAGAATGAATTAAGCCATGTATTTGCCTGACCTGAAGATCTGCAGTCAAGAGTATTATGTATTTTCTCACTGGAAACTAGTGTCCTGTATTTTGTTGTTGTCGTTGTGATGTTTCACTTGGAAGAAATATAGGGTGCACAGGGCGAATGAAAATACTAGAACAGTAAAAAAATAAGCATGCTCTAGATCATTTCTGGTTAATTGAAATATTCTCTTTCTAGGGGTCTCATAATGTTATCTAATAAATATGTCCATTGAGTAAAGCTTATCATTAACCCTTTAAGCCCCAATAGTGTCTTTACAGATGGTACTCTAGCTAACGCCAGACGATTTTTGTTGCATTTCTTTCTTTTCATATCTGACTCAGTCTAGCCAACATGACTTTATTTTCACTGAGTAATAATAATTCTAATTTTTTTTCCAGGGAGGATGTTCGAACAGCTAACTGCATAGCTGGCAAAGGAGGCATAGACTGTTTAGTATTAGATAGGGCGTAAGTACAGTTCATATTATTATACATGTATTAAATTTTACAACCCCTGGATATGAGCAAATGTGCACTCTGATTGGTTTCCTACTTGAGAAAGTCTTGCTTGAAAAGATTATAGCAAAAAAATATTATCGAAGCAAGTAAATATGGAATGAAATTATTTGGTCGTAAGTGAGCAAATTATAATATAGTGAAATTGACATTATTTTTTGTTGTTTATTACAAACTAAAGTGAAACTCTCTCAAACAGCTGCCATTTTGAAACATCTGTGCATGGAGCCCACATAAATTGAGTTTTTTGTTTTACTTGTGCCTACAGAACTTCTTCCTCTTTTTATTCTCAGACTGTTTATAAAGTTGAAAAAATTGGACAAGTACATTATAGATATGTTTAAGAACAAGCTGGACTCATGTTTGGAATTTTTTTACACATCGGCTCGACAAAATGTTGGCTCGACAGCAACATTGCTCTCTTTACAAACAACAAGAAAGTCAGTTCTTGTTGTGCAACAAATTCCAATTTCTCACAGTTGAGGGTTTAGAGATATAAAGCAATTATTCCACTCATTGTCTCATTTTCTTCATACAATTGTAGTTGATTGTTGTTATTGTGTTGAAGTGTTGCAGCATTTGTTCTGGTATTTTGTTTTAGGCACTGAACTGTCATTTTGATTTTTTAGAGCTTTTCAAGAATTTATTGGTAGTCTAGATGACATGAAGAAAGACCATTATGGTGATAAGGAGAGAGGGGTGGATCCTCAAATAGCGAGGTATTCCATTTGCCTTTATAACTTGTTTGTTTTATTAAAGTGTTTCTGTACGTGCTTAGAATTTTCAGTGCACAGTGGAAGCTCTCATATGGACATATCCTCAGGATGCATTAAGGTGTACATGTACTTTATTTTGAAAATATGGTACAGTGCTGTGCAAAAGTAATGCAGATGACAAATCAAGGAAATTGTGCACAAAATGAAATTTCCATGAATAATTAGACACAAATGTCTACAAAAATTCAAGTTGTTGTTTAAACTTTCCAGAAAAAAATTTTTTTGCGATATTTCAAAGGTTGCATGGAATTTTCATCAGAGCACTTTGAAATCTCAGAAGCACACAGAAGTTGATTGGTAAAACAAAGTCTGAAATCCATTAAAATTCCTTTCACATTTTTATTTGGCTATAAGCACAAAAGTGAATTGAAAATGTCTCTGGCACCTTTATGAATTGTCTAGCTGTTTCCAGGAATGTGATAGTTTGCTTGGCGGTTTGGTAGGACAGCTGTAATTTAAAGTAGTATGCTGATAAATGTGTCTGTTAGTGAGCTTCCACCATACCTTTGTCATGTTCATCATGGCATTAAAATTAGCCCTTTCACTCTCAGGATCTGAATGGTGATTCTCCTTAGTGAATGCCATAAATTTTCTTAAACGCTAGCTTGGAGAGTTAGAGTTGTAAGAGTTTGATCAATTCAGTATCCTTGAGTTGATCATTACCTCAATCCTTGAAACCTGTTTGGTTGGGGATGTACATGTTCATGTATGGGAACTGTAAGGGGATGTTGTACCCTGAGCACTAGTGAGAGTAAAAGGTGTGAAGTGGGTTTCAGTAAGTGAGACATTGAACAGGTTAATGATGAACATAGTACAGTAATAATTATTATCAGAATACCCAAGGTTATGGTGATAAAATAAATGCAGTTACTGTGTACACCATTATAGTAAGGCTGTTAACATGTACACTGTACTGTCTGTATCCTGTTTTTCTTTTTTTGTGTGTGTGCTGTTGTTGTTGTCTGTTGGGACCTTTTAATTCTATTGGTTCACACTATTTGCAATGTTTTGCCACTGACTGGTACACTTTCCCCATACTAGCAATGAATAGAACATTAGTTTAATTGTAGTTCATTATACCGAAGGAAGAATGATAAATTCTCTTTTTTGTTGTTTATTTTTGTTGTTGTTGTTTGTTTGTTTGTTTGTTTTCTTCTTTTCTTTTTTTTTTGGTCCAAATGAATTTAAATGTAGTTAATAATAGTCAGGTAGCTAGAAGAAAAGGTGTTGAGATAAAAACACCAGTTTTCTTTTAATAATTTTCAGCGAGTCAAGATTTATAATGTTCTACAACTTGTTGTATTTAACAGCAGAGAATAAATTGATCATAAATTAACAACACAACAGGGTAGTTTTCGAGATTGTAGCCTTAATATAGTCCAGAATAGTTGATGTTTTTTAGTTGTAGATGAAAACAGCATAAATGTTACTGTAAATAAGTTTTCATATTGCTTAACTTAAAACTAAACTAGGAACACTGAGCATTACCATAAAGTTATGAGTTAATATTTCAAGCCACTCAGTGGTGTTTCTTTTGGGCATGGACCAAAAGACTGCTGGTAACTCCCAATGGTCATCAAGATCAAACTAAATACAATAATACAATTACAATAGGCTAATCATACAGCACAACATTTAATGTTTTGTTTATTTTATTCTAACTTGATAACAGCGAGGTAGTTCTAATAAACATTAATTTATATACAATTCTCTCTTTTTTTTTTTCATTCTAAACTACTTCAAGTGTTCATTTTTTGGCAGAGGACTTACCTTTGTTTCTTGCTCTTAACCCCTTAACCAAGTAGACAGCTTCAAGACATTGACAGGTTGGTATTAACTTTTCAAAATAATTATACCATTTCATTCTAATTCTTCATACGTTTAAATTCACATTCACAGCACTTTTTACCCGTGCACCTTCTAATAATAATGATGATGATGATGATGATGATGATGATGATGATGATGATGATAATAATAATAATAATGTTTATTATTTATAATGATCACATTAGGAAATTAATTTTGTGCACCAGCGTAACAATCTTGGGAATTACTTAATTCTAACAAGATAAAACTCATGGTATTTAACATTCATAAAATTCACTCGATGCACTATTAAACCTAATAAATATTAATGAAACAGCATTAATCCTCAAAAGGGGAATCCTTAACTAATTAACAACTAATCTTTCAAAAGCTACAGAATTGTCTGCACTGAAAGAAAAGTAATTATTCAGCTTAGTTAACGGGTCATAAAACCTACCTTAAAAACTATTTGCTATTGTTATTGTGTTGGCTGAGGGCTGCAAGGATGGAAAAAGATGGGATTTGAGAGAAGTTACACTAGCAGTTTGAATCCTTTAACTCCCAAGATCTGAGTGGTGATTCTCCTTATTGACTGCCAAATTCGTCTTGCGTACATGTACTGCAGTTTGGAGAATATGACCTTACATTGATCAGATCACCTTGAGTTGATCAGTTTCGAAATTTTCAGTATCTCTTAGCTCGAATTTGCACACTTGTCAATTCTGGGTGTGAAAGCGTTAAAGTTGTGTTAGTGTAGTCACCAGAAGCATACCATTCGGAATTAGGTTCTTAGAGAGGCAATAAGCACTAAGCCAGAGTTGAGCATTAATTTTTAGTTACTGCTTAATCGCAGGTTAGTGCTAATTGGCTTTTTAGGAACCAGGCATCAGTTTCTTGAAAGATGTGAAACTTTCCAGGATAATTACAAGGGCAGTTATTGAATTCACATACCAATTTGGACAAAAGGATGTCTCCGACCTTGAAATTCAACCAGATGGGAAGACCTTTAACATTTTTTTTACTTTAAGACATGATTAAAGACCAACTTTGTGGAAAGAAAATCAGTGCTTCACATTTCTTACCACAGGCTTTTTGGGCATCAAAATTTTCTAGGGTTCTGAGAAACATATGCCTAGCCCTGGAATGATCAACCATACTGTAGAAGGTGCATGTTTAAGGCGATGTAGCACCTGATTAGGCTTAAGAAACAATCGGGGTTTTTCAGCTGTCATCCATTTTTAAACAGTAACGTTAATTAATCACTAATTAGTATCACCCAACTAGTGCACTAATGCAAATGCCTCAATCTGGTTAGCTACACTGCTAGAGGACTATTAGTAATAGTCCTTGAGTAGCGAAATTTGTGACACTTTCTTTCATTTTATTCCCAACTAAATATCTCTTCAACTGGCATTTGCTACCTCTATTATTGCCTTTTCTGTCTGACTAGTTGGGTGATACTAAAACAATTAGACCCTTCGCCCTCAAAGGCCACGGGTTGATAAATAGCCCAATCGGCTGTGCCTCATGGGCTATTGACCCATAGCTCTTGCAGGCTACGGGTCTAATTGTTAAATAATAATTTTAACAGCTCCACTGTTACATATGTATTATTATAAATAATTATTTTAGTACTTGTTGTACTTAGATTTTGGGTTTCATGGCTTGTCTTTGCCAGCATTAGAGTGGGATTCTAAGAATGCTTGTCACCAGCTGTGAATTGAAAGTTGGAACCTCAAGCAAAGTTATTAGTGTGAAGGTCGTGGATGTGGAAGATTTATGAAACCTCTGTTTCCCATTTTCTTTTAATTCCGCTTTTGACCCCATCACCCATGGTCCATTAAAAAGCTGGCTTGTCAAGAATGAACCGATCATAGTGTTAGTTCTCTGCACACATTTTATTTCGCTTCTTCCGCGTTTTCCTCTGCGAACTTGTTTCATCTGCCTATGTTCATACACCCGGCGTGATCAGTCGATGAAACCGATAATCGATAACAATCGATGGCAATCGATAACAATTAATCGATTGATATCGGAATTCGATGACCAATCGATGGCCAAAAAATTTGTGTTTTTTAATTGCCATCGCTTGTCATTGATTGTCATCAATTGTCATCGATTGTCAACGATTGTCGTCGATTGTCATCGCGGGTCGTATTGCAGGAATTATTGATAGATAACATTCCTTGTCATTCTTCCATAAACATGTTGGAAGCTTTGTCCTCTTTTACTGCCACACTCAATGTCTCCACCTTAATGTTTGTTTAAGTGTGGAATGTAGCAATTCAAACAACTCTCTTAAGCTTGTTTGAAGTATTTATAATGCGTAATAATTATTATGGATATCATTGTTTAATTATAATTAATCATAATAGTTGTTATCACTGACTTTTGAGTTTATTTTACAAAGCTAAGTACCTGGCCATGCACAGATACTGAATTTTTTAGTTGTCTAGTTAGTGGTAGCAAATCAATAAAAACGTAATCCTGTCAATGATATCCATACATGCGTGATATCATTCTTATCGACTTGCTACCAATTGGTATTGCATGGCAGCTTGAAAATATAAAATTTCTATTCAAGTGTTGAAAAACATTTTGCAATTGAGCTGAACAAACAAATCAAGTATACATACTCAAAGAGAAATTCTATACCTCCAAGAGATCATGCGATTTCTTTTTCATTATATATATATATATATATATATATATATATATATATATATATATATATATATATATATATATATATATAGGCACTGCAACTGATGAAGGTCATTGACCGAAACGTCTATTTTTATTAAATTTTTAAACTTTTTTAGATTTTTTACTGTATATATATATATATATTTTTTTTTTTTTTCGCTCGAAGTTGTCCGTCCTCGTTTTCCACAATTGCCTATATATATATATATATATATATAGTTGTTGCGGGAGGAAAAACACAAACAAACTACAGGTTTATCCCTGGCTTGTAGGGATAAACCTACAACAAACAGGCTTGTAGGGATAAACCTGTAGTTTGTTTGTGTTTTTTCTCCCGCAACAACTACTTCGCTCTACGTTCACGTATTGAGCACTGTTTTACGATTAATCAACTTTTACACTTTATATATATATATATATATATATATATATATAGCCACTTGTATCTTCCACCATCAAGTGCTCACCCCAAACACGTTTTCAAGGCTATCCCTTATGGCGTAGCAACTAGGTTACAGAGAAACTGCTCTGAACAAGTATTTCTTGCCGAGAGAACAACTGAATACAAGGGTTATCTAGTCAATCAGGGTTATCCCACAAAACTAGTGGAAGATCAATTTTCTAAAGCCTTAACTACATCTAGAACTGACTTACTTAGAACTCGTGCCAAAGCTGAGAAGAAATTGTTTCCATTTGTAACAACATTTAATCCAAATTTACCTGATGTTGGTCGCATCATCAGAAAACACCTAGGTATTTTGGAATCCAACCCCAAATTAAAAGAATTTTTCCCGCCAAATTCCATCATAGCCTCTTTTCGAAGATGTAAAAACCTTAAGGAATTGTTAGCGCCATCTCGTTATGGCTCTAACATTGAAGTTGAAGAGGCTATTGAGGTTAGGGGTTGCTTTAAATGCAAAAGAACAAGATGTGATCTCTGTTGCAATTACTTTGTCGAATCAAATTCTTTCCAAAGTTTTCAAACAGGCAAGAGCTATAAGATACGATCGAAACTTTCTTGTGATTCTAAAAATGTCATTTATTTGGCTTCGTGTAAGAAATGTAACTTACAATACATGGTTCTACAACAACAGATTTTAGAGTTAGATTTCGCAACCACAAGTCTGCCATGCTGACCAAGAAAAAGACTTGTGAGGTAGCGGTTCATTTCAACAGAACACCGCACGACTTAAACGATTTTTCTTTCCAGTGTATTGATCAAGTGCAGATAAATGCAAACAATACAAGTAACATCGAAAAGCTTTTAATCACTAAAGAGGCATATTGGAGCGCACAGTTGTTCTCTCTGGCACCTTTTGGCTTGAATAAACGTCAGGAATTCCACTCGAAAAAAAGAATAAACTACAACTAGCGTAAAAATAACTTGCTAATTTGGCGGTTATCTTAGTTCAGGTGTTCAAAGGCCCTGACCTTGGATCTTGTTAGCTTTGTTAGTGCAAGGTTTTCTCAGGGGCCCCCATCGGGGAATTTATTACATTATTGTTGTTTAAGGGCCCTGTTCAGGGCGCCTGTTGTGCCTTGCCGCGGCATAGCTTCAAGGGCTTTGTTTGGGGTTTTTATTACAAGTTTTTCCTAGGATGGCCTTTTATGAATACTGTAAATATTTTACACGCGGGTCCCTTCACACTTTTGGCTGACTTGACGAATCATGTTATAGTTTTTTAACATTAATCTTATTTGTATTATATCCGATTATTTATTCATATTTGGTTTGCGTTTCTTGAGTTTTGTATCGCATTGTCATAGTTTCTCGCTTAGTAATCACCGATTGTTTATCATTGGTTAATTTTTTCATTTTCATGTGTTACCACGCCCTGTTATGTAATCATCTTTGTTATATTATGTCATCTTTTATACTGTAAACCTATTTAAGGACATTGTAATTTCTTATTCACTTGCACTGCAACTGATGAAGGTCATTGACCGAAACGTCTATTTTTATTAAATTTTTAAACTTTTTTAGATTTTTTACTGTATATATATATATATATTTTTTTTCCGCTCGAAGTTGTCCGTCCTCGTTTTCCACAATTGCCTATATATATATATATATATATATATATATATATATTTAAATATATATATATATATATATATATATATATTTAAATATATATATATATATATATATATATAAATATATATATATATATATATATATATATATATATATATATATATATATATATATATATATATATATATAAAAACGGTTATAAAATGCCTCAAGCCAACAAAGAATGCCACTGCGTCAGGAGGATCAATGAAGATTCACAGTCCAAGCCTCACCACAAAAATGAATTTAAAAACGTTAGATAAAGCAAGGACGGACAACTTCTGACGATAAAAAAGTTAAAAAGTTAAAAATTTAATAGAAAAAACGTTTCGGTCTTAGACCTTCGTCAGTTACCTGACTGACGAACTAACTGACGAAGGTCTAAGACCGAAACGTTTTTTCTATTAAATTTTTAACTTTTTAACTTTTTTATCGTCAGAAGTTGTCCGTCCTTGCTTTATCTAACGTTTTTATATATATATATATATATATATATATATATATATATATTGTACTGAGTGGTACAGCAGCAAATCTGTAAAATTGCTACCCTGCCAGTGATCTCACACTTGTGATATCCAGTCACTTTTGTCCACACATGTGATTTCATTGTTATCGACTTGCTGCCCGGCTCTCGGTATGCCACTCAACTCTATAATAAAGTTGTAGCATAATTGACTCTAATTTGTGCACTGCCTTGAGAACAGCACTGGAATAGTATGCATGTGTTGGTGTGTTTGTAGGGGGTGAGGTGGGGTGGAGAAGACGGCAACCCTGCATTTGTGATGTCTGATTGATCTGTGTTGTTTGTTTGCAGTCGCACCAAAGCAGAGCAGGATGAATTTGCGAAAGTGCATCTAGGGGATCTTACAATTTTGAAGACGTTAGGTGTCGGAGGATTTGGACGAGTTGAGCTGGTGAGTTATTGTTGAAGTTATGAGGGTTTTATGAGTCACATCAGTTTAGTCCTTTATGTTACAATTCGAAAAAGAGAAACGTAGTCGTTGATCGCGCTTTATCGATTTATTCTCGTTCTCACTCTGAGCAACGTTGATTACATGTGCTCGATATCATTATACAACAGATCAAATTTAGGAATGAAACATGAAACGAAACCAAGTTAGTCATCTCGGTGTGAAACTCATACCGGTGCAAACTTTCCCGTGTGAACATCCACTAATACTTCCCTCCCTATAACCTTGACTTTTGATAGGCACCTGTAAGACCATCCTGAATTTATTCGTTTTCATATTTCCAGGTTCAACTCGCAAGAGAGAAAAAAACGTTTGCTTTGAAAACGCTTAAGAAGCACCACATTGTTGAGACAAGGCAGCAAGAGCACATTATGTCTGAGAAGACTATTATGAAGGAAGCTAACTGCGACTTTATTGTGAGGTGAGTCAAGAGCTGCAGTATGCAAACTTTTCAGCGTGGTTGATTTGTGGTTTTGACCCATAAATATCAGAAGCGTTTCTTTGTTCTGGGTACCCCGAGCCCCTTCTTCTCTTCCCCACCCCTGGAAAGTGAGAGCCGATTGATGTTTCAAATAGTGGTTAATGTATCTTGTCACACCTCTATTTTCTGGGAATGGTGTTGATGGGGTAAAAAAAATTGAGATAATCAAAAATACTGTACTGAGATCAGTACAGGTTTGAACTAGTGTTTTTAGTAGATGCAAACTGGCAAACTACCAGTTAACTTTTATACACTATGGTCATATTTATTGAGTTTTGCCCTACAGAAAGAATATTGTTTTGTTCAAAGTGCAGGCGTTTTTTCTAGTAACAATCTATCACAGAGTATCTAGTGGGTCCCTTAACCAATCGGATTTTAGAACCCTTGGAAGCATATGAATTGCGATATGAGGTGTTTTCTACTGATAAGAATGGAATAACAATATTTTAAATCGTCTGTAGATTATACAAAACGTTCAAGGATAAAAAGTTCCTCTATATGCTTTTGGAGGCCTGCCTGGGTGGAGAACTTTGGACAATTCTCAGAGACAAGTAAGGGACCATTTTGAATTTGTCTGTACCGTAATAGAGGGGGATGCAAGGCGGGTCCAAGCACCGCAATACCGCAAAGACAGAAGTAAAAATACCGCGATACCGCATCGTAATTTGCCAAAATACCGAAACCGCTTGGTCTTGCAATATTGCAATACTGTACTTTCAACTAAACTTAACCGCAATACCGCACCTAAAATAATGCAATACCGCACCTAAAATAATTCAGTACTGCACCTAAAATAATGCAGTACTGCACCTAAAATAATGCAACACCGCATTACCTCAAACCCGTACGCACCCCCATGTTATCTTGCGCAATTGTTGTGTTCAGTAGAGGATTAACTTGTGTACATGGGCGCGCGAACATACGAAATTTCTCTTCTAGTGTTTTTGAATCTATTGAAGAAAAAGAGTTTCGATAAAACTCGCTGTAAATACTTTGTGGTAAGTCACAGCGGAGAGTGTTATCATCCTAGCCGCTCACAAAACCAGGCAATATGAGTGTGGACATTACTGCCTTCCACTGCGCATGAATGAGTGACGAGTGCCTTCTATTTTGTTCGTGACAGAGGGTCCTTTGATGATGCCACCACGCGGTTTTATGTCGGCTGTGTAATAGAAGCTTTTACTTATCTACACGAACGGAAAATCGTGTACAGAGATTTGAAGGTTGGTAACTGTGACTAGCTGCTTTAACCCTTCACGCCCACATAACAAGTTAGTGTTAGACCCTTCAGTTGGGAGAATTTGGGATTAGGTCACTTATATTGTGTCACTTCAAGATCTTAGTAGTAATTCTCCTTAGTTAGTGTGATACCCTTCCTGATATGTTAGTTTGGAGAATTTGGGATTAGGTCACTTATATCGTGTCACTTCAAGATCTTAGTAGTAATTCTCCTTAGTTAGTGTGATACCCTTCCTGATATGTTAGTTTGGAGAATTTGGGATTAGGTTACTTGTATCGTGTCACTACAAGGTCTTAGTAGTAATTCTCCTTAGTTAGTGTAATACCCTTCCTGATATGTTAGTTTGGAGAATTTGGGATTAGGTCACTTATATCGTGTCACTTCAAGGTCTTAGTAGTAATTCTCCTTAGTTAGTGTAATACCCTTCCTGATATGTTAGTTTGGAGAATTTGGGATTAGGTCACTTATATCGTGTCACTTTAAGGTCTTAGTAGTAATTCTCCTTAGTGTAATACCCTTCCTGATATGTTAGTTTGGAGAATTTGGGATTAGGTTACTTATATCGTGTCACTACAAGGTCTTAGTAGTAATTCTCCTTAGTTAGTGTAATACCCTTCCTGATATGTTAGTTTGGAGAATTTGGGATTAGGTCACTTATATCGTGTCACTTCAAGGTCTTAGTAGTAATTCTCCTTAGTTAGTGTAATACCCTTCCTGATATGTTAGTTTGGAGAATTTGGGATTAGGTCACTTATATCGTGTCACTTCAAGGTCTTAGTAGTAATTCTCCTTAGTGTAATACCCTTCCTGATATGTTAGTTTGGAGAATTTGGGATTAGGTTACTTATATCGTGTCACTACAAGGTCTTAGTAGTAATTCTCCTTAGTTAGTGTAATACCCTTCCTGATATGTTAGTTTGGAGAATTTGGGATTAGGTCACTTATATCGTGTCACTTCAAGGTCTTAGTAGTAATTCTCCTTAGTTAGTGTAATACCCTTCCTGATATGTTAGTTTGGAGAATTTGGGATTAGGTCACTTATATCGTGTCACTTCAAGGTCTTAGTAGTAATTCTCCTTAGTGTAATACCCTTCCTGATATCTTAGTTTGGAGAATTTGGGATTAGGTTACTTATATCGTGTCACTACAAGGTCTTAGTAGTAATTCTCCTTAGTTAGTGTAATACCCTTCCTGATATGTTAGTTTGGAGAATTTGGGATTAGGTCACTTTGTTCTTGTCACGTCAAGATCTGAATAGTAATTCTCCTTAGTGAGTGCCATACACTTCCTCTTGTGTTGGTTCGGTGGGTATTCATAAGATACGTATCTTAATTACCGGGTGTGGGGTCCGTATGGGAAAAAATTGTGCCCGAGGTCTTGAGTACCAGACCAAGGGCACAGTTTTTTTTCCCATACGGACCTCCCACCCGGTAAATAACTTTTTTTTTTTTGGATCTCTTCTTTTTAAAGTGGGAAAAGAGAGCAATAATCGCAGCGGCGGGGAAAAAATCCGGTCCGTGGTCCGTATGGTCAAAAGCTGGACTGGTCACGCGCGTGATTAGCCAATTAAATTCGATGATTTAGCCGGGATGCCGGCCCGCTCAGATACTTGAGAAACAAAATAAATGAGTGGTCTTTCTCTTTAGCGAGTGCCGTAGAATTCTCGCTTTGTTTGTATGGAGAGCTTGGTATTAGATCGATTCAATATCTTTTTTGTATTGGTCACTCCTTGGGGTAAAAGGAGTTGAAGCTGGACAGTTTATCAGTTTCTATCCATCACGGTGTCAGTTTTTTTTTTTTTTTGGCTTCGCTGCGTTCTCTTTCTTGTCCTTACTGTTCTCAAATGATCTTCTTGCAGCCAGAGAACTTGCTTCTGGATGCAAAGGGCTATTGCAAGTTGGTGAGTACAGAGAAGCCCGGTATTTGTTTATCTGGCATTTGCTACTTGACTCGAACCTTACTGTGGCGTCAAACATTCCAAATCACTCCACAGTATTTTTCGGTATATTTTCCCATTAATTGTGAAAAAAAAGAAAATTCTATTACGCGCATTAGAAATCACCGTTCAAAAATCCCCATTTATAATTGTAGGATTTGGCGACATATCGTACTTCTCTCTTCAATACTGAAATGTTGTGCCATGTACACGAGACGGAAAAGGCGAAACGGTAGTAGTTCATTCACATGTTTTCTTTCTCCAGGTCGACTTTGGCTTTGCGAAGAAAATAGCTGCAGGCCGAAAGACATGGACATTTTGTGGTACGCCTGAATACGTGGCGCCTGAGATCATTCTGAACAAGGTATGAGAAGTTACATCGACGTCAGGAGTTTAGGTACAGGAGGCGGCTGAAAGAAGTAGCGAGCAACGAAAGTGACTGCAGCAAGGCTCGAGCTTGGAAAGTAGCGAATGCCGTCCTTCATCCATTCTCTCCACTTCCTCTATCTCTATATTCCCCCCCTCCTTTTTCGTCGCTCACTATTTCTGGTGCTCCTCAAGAGAATGGGAGCCCCAGTATCACGGCTTAGGTTTGCCTCTAAACAAGATAGGGAAGACTGCCAAACAGTAAGCTATTCACCATTTGGTATTTCTGTGAAGAGCTCTCTCTACAGTTCAACTGCTATTCATTATTTTAAAACTGCACCGTGTCATTGAATATCACTAAGCACTGCACTCATCTTGTTCAATATAAAATCATTATTTTATTTGTCTTGCAGGGTCACGATTTCTCCGCGGATTATTGGTCTTTAGGAATTCTCATGTACGAGCTTCTTACGGGCAGGTACGTATACTCTTTCCCCCCCTCCCCCCACGTTTCATGACGACACTTATTTTCCGATAGCCTCTTATCAACTGCACTAACCGTGTTTTATTGATACGTTTGTGTTTTGCAGCCCACCATTCACTGGATCAGACCCTATGAAGACATATAACATTATTCTCAAGGGGATCGACATGGTAGACTTCTCTCGCAAGTTTTCACGCAATGCGAATGTCCTCATAAAGAAACTTTGTCGGTAAGTCATTGGTACTGTCTGCCGTGAGGACGTGGGTCCAGGCACGCATTTTGGTCTTGAGAACGGCTTCGCGTGTGTGTAGTGTCAAAAACGATCCCAAAAGAGTGTGATGTACCTTAATTAAAATGTTCCAACGCGTTTGCCTTACGGCTTCTTCATATAAATGACTCATTTCAACACAGTAAGTATGAGATGTCTGGTTCCTTCAGATTTGACCTTGGCCCATCTGTTTTTCTCGTTTGAACGCCGGCTGCTCAAGAAATATTTGGTCAAGTAACAAAGAGTGACATGCAGGCGCGGATCCAGGGGAGGTGAAATGGGTGAATTTTCCCTCCCCCCCCCCCTTTTCTGAGCCCCCTTCTTTCTTTTTTTTTCTTATCCCTCAAATATTGAAATAATATTTCATTTCTCTGATTTCTCTGATTGAGGTGGAGAATGAGCATAAGCGATGACCGGTTCTACCAATCAATTTATTCATTTTGAGCCCACAAACACACACTCCAGAATGTGATCCAAAAACAACCAGGCTTTGGTTCTATTACATTATTACAAAAATTCACCCCTCATTTCAAAATCCTGGATCCCCGCCTGACATGTTACGTTCATTAAGCCTTCTAGGTACCACCTGGGTCCAGCGTGCAATGTTTTGTTCTGAAATCTAGAATAACCTTAGAGTATAACAATAAATCGACCACAGTCACATCAGAGTCACGGTGAAACTTAATTTTAAAAATAGGCTGTTATTGTACACATCAGCAAAATGAAGCTTTGCCTGTAATGAACTGTGCAGATGTTCTAACATATTCTCTTTACTGCTATTGTAAGAAATGTATGAAGACTGTTAAGGAGAATTTGTTTCTTAGTTTTGGGAACTTAAACGGTTGAGGACAAGTTTTATGTTGATGTTTGGACTGAAGCGCATTATGTAATTTCCTCCAGAGACAATCCCACTGAGCGGCTTGGATATCAAAAAGGAGGACTCAAGGATATCAAGAAACACAAGTGAGTTGAAAACAGTGGCTCTAGTTTGTCCATAAGAAGGCGACATAATCCGCTGGCTTGTGTTAAAACCAGGGAGAAAATGCTGCATAGGTTTTGCGAAAGATGCTCTATCCCTTTGTAAGATATGAGGAAGGGACAAACGCTGTTTTGGAGTAACAAAGTGTGAAAATTGTACTTTTCTTTTGTGATTTTGTTGTTTAGTTTAAATAAACCCTTTCCTAGTTTTTTTTTTATCCCTTGGCAATACTTACAATACAGTTACTCACAGTGCACCACTACTTACATTGAAAACAGTACTTACTCTACTTACCATACAATGCTCTGAATACTTTAAATACTCACAGTACATCACTACTTACATTGAAAACAGTACTTACTCTACTTACCATACAATGCTCTGAATACTTTCAATACTCACAGTACATCACTACTTACATTGAAAACAGTACTTACTCTACTTACCATACAATGCTCTGAATACTTTCAATACTCACAGTTCATCACTACTTACATTGAAAACAGTACGCACTCTACTCACAATACAGTGCTCATGGACTTACCATATATTTCTCCTACTTGCAATTCATCATTTCCCCTGCTCGGTTTGAGTTGAACAAAGCCTACAATGTGGTGCTTGCCCTCCTTGAAATTACGAGCGCTTTTTACAGGCAATGAGTTACATGTGGTATTACTGAAATTATTGTTGTCAGGACCCCGTTGATAACAATACTTTGCACTGAAGGGTTATCCTTGGTAAATATTCGATTATTGTTATCATCATCATCATCATTATTATAATTATCATTATTATTATTGTTGTTGTTATTTTTTTGCCGTTTCATCAATTGAATGTGAATACCCGATATTAAGAGCGACCGAGGCCAATGTTGATGATCCAACTAGGTTTGTCTTATTTTAACAGGTGGTTTGATGGTTTCAACTGGGAAGGACTGAAACAAAGGAAGCTACAAGCGCCCATTATTCCAAAGGTTTGTGTTAATAAATATGGCCAGATATGGAAAGCAGTCAAGAAAGCATATTCACAGGGAAAATTCTCAAGAAAAAACCCAGTTGTAACTTGGAAGCCGTGATATAATCTAGACCTAGGTACACCTACAGGATATCCGTGACTGGCCTTCTCTTTTGGTCTGAAAGTATGTACCTAACAATATTTTCGTTAGCATAGAACAAGCCACACGTGTATCATATATAATGACCACGTAATAAATTGGCCTCTTAAGTTAGCATCCATGCCTTTAGAACTAAGGCTCTCTGTGGGTCAATTTTTTTTTGCTTAACCCGCTAACCCCCTTTCACGACAGGTCAAGCAATGGCAATCGAAATATTTATTTTACCAATCTCGCAATCTGATTGGCTAATTTGCCGTTGTCGATAAGAGTCTAGACAACGCTGCTCGCATCAATGTTTCACGCAAAGCAATAGCCAATCAGAAACGCTCATTTTGGGGATGGCCTTTGGTGCTTTGTTTCGGAGTGAAGGTGAATTTTTTTTTGGGGGGGGAGGAGGGGGAGGGGGAGAGTGCTTTGGCTTGGGTGCGCCTGTAGCTCAGCTATTCACTGTTTTACTTTGTTTCAGATCAAGTCTCAAACAGATGCCTCGAACTTTGATGATTACCCCCCGGACGATGAGGTTCCCCCCGATGATACAACTGGATGGGACAGAGATTTCTAACTGTCACCGTCTGATGGGTGCTGCCCAATTCAGAAAGATAACTTTATTTTCGCAGTGTACAGAGTAAGACGATAGAGTGTACAAGTCATTATACCCGCCCTCCCCTTCCCTGTTGTTCCTCTTGTTCTTCCCAACCCACACCCTCCCCTTGGGTGGTACTTTTCGCCTCCCTATAATGCTTTTCTTCTATTGTCGATATATAAATGAATGCAAAGAATTGGAATTGATTATAACATAATAATAATAGTAATGAGCTTCATTAATTATTTAACTGTTTTCGAACGGTGTAGTTTGTTATTAACTGATTTTTAAATTGGATTGCGATCTTCGATCCACGTGTGCTTAACATTTTGCTAATCTCGTTGTACTCGTTAAACGTCCAAGTTTAAATTCAAGTTCTCTCTTCTGAGCCCCAAACAGTTTTAGTAGTGTTAGTTGAGAAAATGTGCAGTCGCAACACAAGTTTTCCCGGATCATCCTCCCTTGCACTTCAGTGCGTGGTTCCCTTGTTGATCACTGCTATGGCCTTAAAGTCTGACTCATTTCTTATCAAGTGCCAAAAAGTTTCATGCGCAGATGCAGACGTTGCTAAAATGCAATACAGAAAAACACGAGTGTCACAGTGCAGTACTGTTCGGTAGCTTCCCAAGAAATGGTCACACTGCATTATTTGATCCTTAGGTGAAAAAGTTAGAACCACACTGTGTAGTAAAACAAACAGTAACTATAGTACAGCACTGTTCAGTAGCTTTCCAAGTAATGGTCACACTGCGTGGTTTGATCCAGAGATGAAAAAGTTGGAACCAGACTGTAAAGTAAAACAAACAGTACCACAGTACAGTACGGTTCAGTAGCTTTTCAAAGCAGTCGGGTAATGTAAATAACCCAAGAGTTGATAGGGCTTGGAATTATAACTAGCTGGAGCTAAAGTTTGCCTCTCCAGAGAGGGTCTGAGTACAAAACATTAACAGTATTGGAGTACTGGCCGTTTGTGCTTGATGTTCAAAGTTAAGAAAAGGGTTCTCAAAATGTAGACGTTTCTACCCCTCTCCCCTCCCCAGATGGTGAAAAGCTGCATAATATATTTCCCTCAAATCAGGAACCTTGTTCCTGAAACCAGGCGCAAACGCCTCGCTCTCCCCTCCCCCCACTTTATGATAGTTAACTTGTTGCAATTTATTTGAAAGTTGCAGCAATCTGCTTGTGCCTTGAATCAGACTTCCCCTATTCCCTTTCCTCCCTTAAGACATTTTGCAAACCCTTTTCCTAAATATATCAATCAGGTGTCTTAGATTTACCAGAGCTTTTACTGAGCTTGTAGTTTCAGTAGGGAGTATTGGATGGCAGATCGACACGTGTACAATTTCCTGTTAGGCTTGGTAGTGTTATTATGGATCTTGTTTATTAGAGGTCACTCACCTTAGCAAACAATCAGACCACGAGCTGGAATCGGTAATCAGGTTGGAATAACAGCCAATAGTCGTACTGTTTTATGTAGAAACTGCCTTGGTTTGCCTGTGATGCTATGCTGTGGCTATTTTTTGCATTGGTAACGAACAAGCTTTCCAAAGTGGTAACATCTACGCTACTTTGTGACCTTACAGGAGCTTAAACCGTAACAGTGTTTGTATAGGACCTTTTTCAGCTTTCTGTTATTACCCAAAACTGAAGTTATTACCTGGCCAATCACAACGCAAGCACTGAGTCCAGTGAGCCAATCAGAACTCACAGAAATCCATGTCGTCAGCCCCAAAAGCGCGAAGACGCGTATTACGTAATCACTGTTGGTTTTAGTTTTACTTCTGTATGGTTGGTAAAGTGGTATAAAGTCAGTCATGGCTGTGCTAAACCATTTCAAAATTTCAAACCGTACGACTTTACGTTCTCAAGTAAATTGAAAACCTCAATCAAAGCTGATGATTGGTTCTCACTCAGAACCAATCGAGCACGCGAAATTTACCGTCAACCGTGGTAAGTTTCTATTGTATTTTAATGAGACCAATGATGTTCCAGAAATTATGATGTACTTTTTAACTTTTTCTTTTATAATCTTTTAACTGAAGTGTTTTAACATTGTTTTTAATCCCTTGTTGTAGAGAGTATTGCCGATATCGGTTATCAAACATTAAGTAAAATTTACCGAATCTCAAGTTTATTAGAAGATATTCTGTAAGTTGTCTCTGAATATCTAAATAGGTGACCTATAAGTCTAAAATTGTAATTCAAATATTGACTCCTTATGAAGGTGAGAAGCCAAAAAAGCAATTTAGAATCGTTGAAATAATTTGCAGATATGAACCCTTTTGCTCCCAAGATATGAGAACCTATTAGGTCTCCCTAGTGAATGCCATATCATATCCCTTACTGTTTGTTAGTTTGGACAATTAGGTGTTACAACGATTCAATCTCCTTTTCTGTTTCTTCGACAGTATTAAGACTATACACAGAAGATGTATAATTATCACATCTTGGAGTGAAAGGGTTCCTGTGGCAAACGTCCTTTATCATGTATTTCAAGTAGGTAGAGAACATATCAGATGCATATAGACATAGCAACTGCGTGGTTACAGAAGACTATCGCAGCAGTAAGTGTTGATCACAGGTGTCTGCTTTAGTCTTTTGTTTGTTTTCTTCCTGGTTTTAAATTCCTTTTCGCTAAGAGGGTCGATCTCGGTGGTTTGAACAGTAAGAGCCATTCTTTATGATGCATTGTTTTTTCTTTACCTTTTATAGAGTGGGTAGGCTTTGTTTCAGTCGTGAGTGTTTTAGTGCACAAGCGTGGGAGTATCCAGGTTCACCTGAATATTCCGGATCACACAATCTTTATTCCGGAGCCCGCGTTCCATCGACCAGCAGTCGTAGTTCATATATCGTACATTATTTGTAATAAGTAAGATATGGCTCTACATAATAAAAATAATGGGGATACGATAATTGTACGATATACGAAGTACTGAACAATGACGTTGACCGCTGGTCCAATAAACGCGAGCTGTGGAGCCATTTTTTCTTTTGGATGAGAGCATACCTTTCCTGAATTCTCTTTATTTTTCATAAATATTTGCAAGTAAAACCTTGCCTTTTGGTCGATCTTTGAAAGCGAATTGGCTACAAACAAAAGTAGTAGTGATCGCTGGATTTATTTATTTTGGACATCGTCCCTCCAATAGAAAAATGTTAGAATCAACAAGAAATTGTCGAAAATTACTTCTCGGTTTTGATATACAATATCGTTGAAATGAAACGGATAATAATTATGATAATGTTGTTAATTTTGTATTTATTCATCGTCAAGTGTATACGGCATGGTACTAGGCAACAGAGCGTCAATAAACGTAATTTTTTAACTGGACAGAAATTACAATTTGTGAAACAGTTTTCCCAAAACGACCACGAACTGCCTATTTTAAATTACTCAAAATTGTCACCAAAGACTGCCTCTTCTTAACCCCCTCAAGATGACAACTAGAAACTGCCTGTTTCCAACCCCCGAAACTGAAACGGATACAACCTGTTTTTTAAAAAAAAAGCCCTTAACACGAAAATGACAATCACAAATGACCTATTTCGTGCACAAGAAATGACGGCAAAGTACCAGCTACCGGTAATCATAGCAATACAAATAATTAAAAACCATCTCTTTTTGAACACCAAAAAAAAACCTATTTTGAACCTCCTAAAGTGACCAGAAAAATCCAGCTGTTATTGATGTTAAAAAATGACAACATACAAGCTGTTTCTGACCATGAAAAATGACCACTAAAAACCAGATTTTAATCATCAAAATTGACAACCGAAACAAAAGTCTTTTTTGAACTCCTTGAAAGTAAGCTTAAAAAAAACCAGATTTTAATCATCAAAATTGACAACCGAAACAAAAGTCTTTTTTGAACTCCTTGAAAGTAAGCTTAAAAAAAAACAGATTTTAATCATCAAAATTGACAACCGAAACAAAAGTCTTTTTTGAACTCCTTGAAAGTAAGCTTAAAAAAAACAGCTGTTATTATCATCAAAAATGACGATCAAAAACAGCCGTTTCCGACCATCTAAAATGACCAAAAACAGCCCGTTTTTTAAAAATTCCCAAAAATGACCACTTTTAAAGGCCACTTAAATGACCACCAAAATCCAGCTTTTTATCAACAGAACTGAGCTTCCAAAACACTCAATTTGAGCCCCGGAAAATGACCACCAGAAACCAGCTTTTTATCAACAGAACTGAGCTTCCAAAACACTCAATTTGAGCCCCGGAAAATGACCACCAGAAACCAGCTGGTCTGAAGGCCGTAAAACGACCGCTATAAAACAGCTAATTTTGATCAGGACACCGAAAACCAGCGTATTTTGAACCTTCAAAAATTACCACCAAAACAAACTTACCATCGAGAATGAGCACCAAAAACAGCCCGATTTTTAAAAATACCCTGAAATGAACACTAAAAACCACCTGTTTTGAAGCCCGTAAAATAGCCACTAAAAACCAGCTAATTTAAGAGTTGACCACCGAAAAACATTATTTTGAACCCCGAAAATGATCACAAAAATCCAGCTGCATTTGATGTTCAAAAATGACCCCCAAAACCCAGCTGTCTTTGACCATTAAAAATGATCACCAAAACCTGCCCATTTCAAGTACCGTAAAATGACCACTAAAAACAGCCGTTTTTTTAAAAAAAGTCTCTAACATTAAAATATCTCTATCTCTGCTGGTCTGTCTTTCCACTTTTGGTCTCTTGTTACCCGCTTTCAAACCTCATTTTTGCGTGGATTAGCGACTTATATTCTCTTTTAGTTTTCTTTTTTCTTGGGACGACACACAACGTCCATCCTTCGTGTCAGCTTCAAAATAAATCTTACTCTACGTCTGCGTAACTACGTCAAAAACCAATACCAAATACTATTACTAAAACTGATACTAATATCAACTGGAAATTAATGTAAGTGAGCATCCGTTTAGCGCGTGTCACTTAAAACTACGCGACAAACTATGCGATTGCGTTGTGGGGATAGTTTCTAACGAAACTGGTGCTGCGTCGGTGGGGAATTGTAACACAAGTTGACAAAGTAAGTTAAATCACCGTAAGGTAAAAGGAGGTGCTGACGTTTTGGGCGTTAGCCCTTCGTCTATACGATTGCGTGACAAACCAAACTGTCCTGATAGCACAAATGGGATAATGAAACAAGATGATAAAGTACGTTTAACCACCGTGAGGTAAAAGGGGGTGCTGACGTTTTGGGCGTTAGCCCTTCGTCTATGCGATTGCGTGACAAGCCAAACTGTCCAAGAAATTGGAATTATCAAGCAAGTTGATAAAATGATTTATACTGCCGCAAGGTAAGGTTGCGGTGGTATAAATTACTTTTTCAACTTGTTTGATAATGCCAATTTCTTATGTTTCAATTCCCCACCGATACAGCACCAGTTTCTTTAGTAATAATATACATGAAAAAATTACTCGATTCTGATTGGCTGAGAGCAGTGCAGTTCAAGTGTAACACCAGTGCAAAAAGTGTAATACCAGTGCAAAAAGTGTAACACCAGTGCAAATTACACATCGATTTTCTGGATTATGATATTCTTTATTTTTAAACGAATTGCTTTGAGTTCGTAGCGTTATCAGTTGATCTTCATCAGCCAATCAGTAAATAAAGTGTCAAATCTGCGTCAAATGCTTACTTCCTGTCCGCAATGAGATCTTCCGGTACTTCTTCCAGGCGAATTTTTTCATGTTTATATTATTAATAAGTAATCATACGGCTTTTCTCGTTCAATTTGGAATTAATTTGTACTTGTGAGTTTTTCAAAAAGCTGAAATTGCACTCGCCGAAGCGGCTCGTGCAATTTCAGCTTTTTGAAAAACTCACTCGTGCAAATTAATTCCAAATTGAACTCGAAACCGTATGATTACCTTTACTAATAATATACATGCAAAAATGTCAGCATGCTCATTGGCTGAGAGCACGTCAATTAATCCCAAACAGTGCAGAAAATTGAAATTGAGTGCAAAAAGTTGAAATTGAGTGCAGAAAGTTGAAATTAAATTTTTGCATGTATATTATTAACAAGTAATCACATGATTTGTCTGGTGCAATTTGGGATAAATCAGCACTCGGAAATTTTTCAAAGACTACAAATTGCACTCGCCCTACAGGCTCGTGCAATCTGGTTAGCCTTTGAAAAATTTACTCGTGCTGATTTATCCCAAATTGCACTCGAAATCATGTGATTACCTAAACAAACTAGAGGAAACTACCTGATATCAGGAGCGCTTACCATTTGAATGGAATTTTCGGTGGATTTTTTGCGACAAATGGTACTGTACTTTTTTTTGTCAAGGCAACGGAACGGATTGATCTGTACCATTTGATCCGAAGTCTCGGAAGCTGGCGCCTAGTATCAATGTTTTCCTGTGCTTCTTAGCTCAAAAGCGTGAACCGTCAAACCAAAAGAAAAACATAACTATCAACAACCAAAACTAAAAGCTTTCACACCTGGGGTGCGACAGGTGTGTTGGAGGAACTGGAAGAGATTTGGCGAGGAGAACGAGCAGTTTTTGCATTGATAAACTTGTAACACTTGATCATGATCATTCGCAATATCCGCCATTTTGTCTTCTCGCAAATATCATCTTGAGGAACCTGGCACTGGTATTGTCAAATGGTACAGGAATTTTCCGGATGTTCCGGTACAACCGAGGAAAAGGTAATACCTTGGAAGGTATTACTTTTCTTCCGAAAACATTCCACCGGAATGAACCGTTCCATTTGAACTTTTACCAGAATTTCCGGTTTTTCCGTACAAATGGTAAGCGCCCCAGCTCATGGCTTTTGCCTCGTTTCCACTGGTCGCCCAAAACGCGGGAAAATCCCGATCACGTGAACCTATCATCTGGGAAAGACCCGACATGGCGGTAAGTCGAAATTAGTTTAGAAGGAAAAAGTTGTTTCTCCTTGCAAAAACTTGTCCTTTTGATAATTCATATTGTCCAGTCTAAGGCAGCAAATACATACTTACTTTCGGTGACTCGATATTATCTCCCTTCACGATTTTTTTGGTGCAGTTGTGCAAACTGTATCATAATGCTTCGTAATGTCTCGTTACAAAAATGGTGCGTCGAATAGTCGCCTTTACACCTTGTGAATAACACGTATTTTGTCGATTCTTCTGGGTTTTACTCCTATGAGGTACTATAGAAGCTAGTCACTTAAACGTTGACCAGTTTTCAGCTTGAAAGGGTTCACGTTTTGTGATCAATTACTCTTGAATTTCTACGCTCTTGTTTGACACGGCATTTTAATTGCGGCCGAGAAAGCTGTCACGTCATTTCAGTTAAAAATGGGCACGATTTTCGTATGGGCAATATTTCCGTGTAAACTTTACCCTTTTCCAACCTTTATTCAAAAATCCATAGTTCTGCAAGGGGTGACCATCAGGTAAGACATAATTAATAAATTAATTGATTATAATTTGAAAAATAATAATAGAATTACCAGTAGCTAAGATTAGATCACTGACTTAATAATACCTTTTTGAATTGATCAGCAGACTCAATGCTAACAATTTCATTTGGTAGCGCATTCCAGCCCTTAACAGTTCAAAAAAGTATAAGTATAAATTTTATTTGTTTGCTTGCTCACTCATGATACATTTTTTAACACTTGCAGAGACATTTTATATTTTTGTGTAGCCTTGTATTATCCTCTATTTAGTTTTGCTACAAACATCATTGTTCACACTTAGTAGTAACCTGCTTCATGCTTTTAGATTCAGGGAATAATGTTTGGGTTGGCAATTTGGTGTCGTACTGTTGAATCTTGGTCCCCTGTATGGAAAACATTGGCACACTGACAGCAACTGTAGCAGGAACAATACCATGCCTTTTGTTGCTCCTCTCTCTCTAGTATTCTTTTCATTGTAAAAAGCTGTCCATTTTTTCTGTTTCAAGATTTATTTGTTGGAGATACAGTACATATTGTACATGTACAGTATCACAGAAACCATCCCCCAAGAACTGTTGAGATCATAATGTCATCATATATGCTTGTGAGAAGATTCATCCTGCACAATTCTGTACAAATTGGATCAAGATAAAGTAGTTTGAATGTTTGGGGAGCTTTGAAAAGAGTGTATGGTGAGTATTGATTATTGTTTGTTTTCTTTTAATGACTGCTTATTGATTCCAAGGGAAAAAATAGCTCAGCTGTCTTCTGATTTTCCAGCAGATACCATTATTTTATATAGAGAATGCTGTGTTGAAAAAATATTTTGAGTGAGTGAAGCAAACAAGTGAAATAATAATTTGCTGATAATGTATTATGAGAAGAGCAATTTTGCATCTCCAAGTGACCATTTAAATTTCGTTTTTATCATAATTATAGCTTTTAGTGGTATACCAAGTACAGGTTATTGCAAATTGGTAAAAAACCCTAATCCACTAGTGTTACATGTAAGGTTGTGCTTATAGGCTGCACAAAGGTTCCCTAAGGATTTCAACAATGTTATGCCAAGTGTAGTGTGAAGTGTGCTGACAAAAGTGTTAAAGCAAGAAAATGTAATGTAATGTTATGTGCATGGAAAATTAATGGCAATAGCTGTTATTACAGTTGAGCCCACGTTCCAGTGGTGTTCGCTTCAGAGCACATGTAAGCAAGGCTTTCGGTTCAAAACAATAATTTCTAAGGACTGCGATTTCTTAAGTATGATAAGGCACTGTATAGCATGTGGATGTGGTAACCGAAGAAACAACCCCAAATGTGTATAACTATCATGGCATTCTTTACCAATAGACAATCAGAAACTCCTTTGAGCATGGTTATTCCAGATGAAGAGAAACACCCCTCCAGAAATTTGGACGCCATCTTGGAATAGAGCATATATATTGTGGTTCAATTTTATCCTTGGTTCAAATTTGGTTTTCTTTTGTTTTGGTTATGGTTATTTGATGATAATGAGTTTGAAACAGAAGAAAAGAAAATTTGAACTAATGATAAAATTGAACCACAACATATACATAGGTGTGGTAATATATTCTGGGAAACTCTCTTGAGTAGGTTAGCATGGTGCAGTAAAAATATAAGAGACTTAAAATCATGGCCAACTACACCAAGGTTGGTACACCAGGAAATCATTGTTTCCCAGAGATATGGAAGCTGTGTTTTGCTGAGAGTGTGGGAGTGGTGTTGCTGGATCAGATTAATCAAAGAGCGTATTCTTCACAACAGAAGACAAGCAAGACAAGACATTAACATGTGAGTGACAGGCTTATTATACTCAGATTCAAAATATTAATATATTAGTATAAATACTCAGGTTATTATACAAAGTCGCACGCTCTGATTGGTTCGCTATTTCGGATTATCAGCCGATAATCACCTCGACGAACAAAATGGCTGCCAGTCATTCATGCGCTTTTGATGAAATAATTTTCTCCGTGTTGTACAATGCTTTTTCTTTTCATTTTTTGAAGTAATCACCTGTGTATTTATACTAAAACAATTAAGAAATGGACCTTTATAATTGTTTCTTTCACTTTAAACATTTTCTTTTACAAACCAAAGTGACACGTACATTTGCTTGTTCAACTTTGAAAAAAAAAAATTCAACATTATGAAATCTTCTATTATACCAGAACAAAAATTTGAATCATCTAAAAAAATCATTGTATTCAGCTGGAGATTGGAAGGTTCTATTATTAAAGCTATAAGGCTTTTGGAGGTGTAGTCACCAAGAAGTATGTGTATGTATATTATTTACATTACTAGACTAGTAGAATCTGCAAAGGTTTCTGACAATGCTGGTTACAAACCAAAGCTTTAATGTTCTTCCCATCTAAAACATTCACCTGACTGATTGAAGGGAATCAGCCGTCATAACACTGGCCAATATTTAAGTATGAACATATTCAACAATTGTACAGTATGGGGGTTTTGTTCAAGTACTTTTGGAGG
This sequence comes from Ricordea florida, assembly GCA_949710005.1. NCBI lineage: Eukaryota > Metazoa > Cnidaria > Anthozoa > Corallimorpharia > Ricordeidae > Ricordea > Ricordea florida. The sequence goes on along the minus strand of OX453280.1, from coordinate 26,693,489 downwards.
GCTGAAGAGAAGAGAGGAAGAGAGCACCACAGTCTGTCCCAGCATCCTTGATAGTATGTTTATTATTGACTGCATGTATATAAATGACTGGTTACAAAAATGATTACCATGATTGAGACATAACCAACAATTTAAGATTCAACTTGAGGTTGGTGTTGTAAAGGACTATGAAGTTATTCTCAGTGATTCAATCCTCCAGTATTACACCATATGGAGTGTTGGGTACTCGGACTGTGAGCCATGCTATTTGATTTGTGTAGTAATGAGAGAACGCTTTTTGAACGTTTTATACTCTAAATAAGTAAAAGATGAACTTTAAGTGCAGTTGGATGGAATTCAGGTAGAGTTGAGATAACTATCATACAGGACACCATTCCTTACTCAAACATTCATATAGATAGTAATTTGCATAAGCAAGATACATGGCACACCAGAATAAATAAGGTACATCAGACAGGGCTCCTGAGATCAGTGCAATCCTGTGTGTACAAGATGCATGGCATAACAGATCAGATACAGGGCATTGCAGAATGAAATAAGTACATCAGACAGGGCTCCTGAGATCAGTGCAATCCTGTGTGTACAAGATGCATGGCATAACAGATCAGATACAGGGCATTGCAGAATGAAATAAGTACATCAGACAGGGCTCCTGAGATCAGTGCAATCCTGTGTGTACAAGATGCATGGCATAACAGATCAGATACAGGGCATTGCAGAATGAAATAAGTACATCAGACAGGGCTCCTGAGATCAGTGCAATCCTGTGTGTACAAGATGCATGGCATAACAGATCAGATACAGGGCATTGCAGAATGAATAAGTACATCATACAGGGCTCTTGAGATCAGTGCAATCCTGTGTGTACAAGATGCATGGCATAACAGATCAGATACAGGGCATTGCAGAATGAATAAGTACATCATACAGGGCTCCTGAGATCAGTGCAATCCTGTGTGTACAAGATGCATGGCATAACAGATCAGATACAGGGCATTGCAGAATGAATAAGTACATCATACAGGGCTCTTGAGATCAGTGCAATCCTGTGTGTACAAGATGCATGGCATAACAGATCAGATACAGGGCATTGCAGAATGAAATAAGTACATCATACAGGGCTCCTGAGATCAGTGCAATCCTGTGTGTACAAGATGCATGGCATAACAGATCAGATACAGGGCATTGCAGAATGAATAAGTACATCATACAGGGCTCCTGAGATCAGTGCATTCCTGTGGGAACAAGATGCATGGCATAACAGATCAGATACAGGGCATTGCAGAATGAAATAAGTACATCATACAGGGCTCCTGAGATCAGTGCAATCCTGTGGGAACAAGATGCATGGCATAACAGATCAGATACAGGGCATTGCAGAATGAAATAAGTACATCATACAGGGCTCCTGAGATCAGTGCAATCCTGTGTGTACAAGATGCATGGCATAACAGATCAGATACAGGGCATTGCAGAATGAATAAGTACATCAGACAGGGCTCCTGAGATCAGTGCAATCCTGTGGGAACAAGATGCATGGCATAACAGAGTAACAAAAGTGCATTAGATGGGGCTTCTGAGATCAATGCGATTAAATATATGTGTTGATGTAACACACTTAATAGGACAATCACATGACTTTTGGAGGGCATATAGTTTATTTGTGGCCCGAGTAGCATCATTTGCGCCCGAGCGCGAAGCGCAAGGGCGCAAATGATGCTACGAGGGACACAAATAAACTATATGACCGACAAAAGTCATGCGATTATCATTATTATCAATACACAAGGCCAAATCGTACAAATTTATTTAATAAGAAAAAAATGTTCAACAGAGATGTAGCATGAAACTATGGTATGGAAAGTTGTTACTACAATACGATCAGCTAAACAAGAGCCAAATAAAATTCCTTTTTGTTTACAATAAAATGTCAAATATAATCTAGTTTTAAAAAGATTGGTAACAATGATTAGCAAAAAGACAGTTTATATTTAAAAAAATAATAGTCTTCCCGTTCACAGGCAATGGACTCAGCTGGCGGGCCGTTAATGCATTAACGGCCCGCTAGGAGTCATTTGCGGCCCGCAAAGCGCGTGTTTTCAAGAGGGCGGTTTTCAATTTGGCCGCATATCTTGATAATAATGACGATTTTGGTCAGGGCTCATTTTTACCAGAAGGCCGACTGAGAAGCATCAGATAGGGAATGCTGAAGGCAGGGGGATTACTGAGAAAATTGACTTTGTAAATTGGGTGCAATTCAAACAACTCGGGAATTTCACAGTGGCAGCTTATTCAAAACTTTGACCTTTTTTAACCAAATTTATGGGTATGGGTCGTCATTTAAAAACTTTAAGTGATCAAAGTGTAGGTTCTCCTGACAACGCTGATACGTTGTCAAGCAGAAAAATGAGAATAAAGTTTTTTGTCAACTTAGGCGTTTTGAGTTGATCAAATTCTCCAAACGTACGTCAAAGGTGGTGTATAACATTCCTTAATGAGAATTGCTACTTCGATCTTTGGAAGGGAAACAGTTATTGACATTTAATAATAAATTGAGTCCAGTTAGGTTTTGAACTGAATGATCTTTTCTGTTTATCTCAAGCATGATTCCAAATTGGATGGATCTTTACGATAAATTACCACAAAGCTTTTAATACACCTTAGTTATGTGCGATTTTCAAAATGTTAGGATGTTTCGAGATGTTAAAGTTTGAAACGCTCTTAATGTTGAAGCGTTTAGGATATTTTTTTCCACATGTAGATTTCCTGTAACTGGTATGTAAGTTATCTTTGCTTAGCTCCAACAACAGTATCAACTTATTCAGTCTTATTTGAACACTCACACTTCAACTGGTGCGATTTCTACTTGGTTGGAGCTTGGCTTTTTCTGGATTTCAGCTATGTAGTACGTGGACCGTACCAAAATTTATATGCGTTTAATTGACAAGAATCCGGCAAATGTAATTAAACAGCCTTGTATCGCTCCATCGCAACCTCACACGATCTATAAAGAATTCTCTTAGTTTTGCTGTAAGTTATAGCATATCAGAACTGTGCTGGTTAAACTGCCATATGTTAGTACATTTTCAAGGGTAGTTTATATAATAATTGACTTCTGCTACTGTTTATTGCTTAAATCCGCTTAGAGGAAATGTAGGAACGTATTTTTTTCCCAGAACGAGAAGATACTTGATTTCTTTTCTTTTGTTAGCGAAAACACAACCGCTGGACAAAGTTACACGAAATTCTAAGAATCACGGAGTGCATTTTTTTTTCTGACGATGGAAAATATTTTTAGATGTCAGAAAAAAAAATTGCACTTCACTTCAGTCAAATGGAATGTTACAGAATCTTTTCTTTATACTTTTTTAAGGTACTTTAGTGATTAGATTTAATAATCCAGAAACTTTCAGTGTTTTGTTAATAGAAAAATACGATTTCTCAGCGTTTTAACAGGACAGTTCTGTATGGTTTTCTTCCTTTTTTTTTTAGAAGTAACAAAAACAAATGATATACCCTTCTACTATTACATGAAATTTTAAGAATCACGAAGTGCAGGTTTTTTTTTTGACGCTGGAAAAAAATTGCACTTCGTGATTCTTAGAGTTTCCTGTTATTTTGTCCCTCTTATTAAAAAGAAAAAGAAAAAAAGAAGTCGACAGATGGGGCCGGAGCCCCGCCGGGTTCTGAACTCAAAGCTTTAAATTGAACGACGGCAGATAAGCGGCCGTCGTCAATTCAAGCTCCGCTCAGATCCAAGGGCCTAACCACTAGACCACTTGGCATTCACATTAGAAATCCGGGCAAAGTTAACAAGAAGTAGATTCTGGTCCTATTGTTTGCGATAACAATGCAGTAATGTATTCGCAGCAATTAGCATGTACACGTGCTTCGGGCTTGGTTAGAATTCAAGCGCAAAACACCTTAGACTCTCACCTCGTTTCTGAAAAAAATTCTGTCTTCCTGCGGGCCGTGAACGTTCCACTAAAATAATGATTTAAAGTCGCACAACAGCGTTTTATGTAAAGTTACCTTTGTTTATTTCCTACAGAAGTGAGGTTGGAAGAAACTCAACTATGGTTTACTAAATTAGGATATCGTACTGTTCGGTAAGAAATAAGATTTTTTTTATTGAAAAGTCTGGTTTATTTTAAAGTTCCTCTCGTCTTCACGTCTTGCCCAATAACAGCAAAACACTAAGAAGTTTCGCTTAACTACTAACTTCTAGTTACACACCTATTTTTTTTTTTTTACGGGACTTACTTGCCAGCTTTTTTTTTTCACTTTTGTTTGTGCAGTTACTCACTACTACCCTATTAAATGTTTTTTTCACAGTAGTTTAGTTAGTTACTGACTACATGTTATACAGTTAAACGTTTTCACATGCCCCTTACGGACCGAGTTTTTCCTCGCGAATTTATGGCGCTAGGGCCATAAATCCGAGAGGAAAGAACGAGGATCCGTAACTTACAGTACAGTTTATTATATCTCAAAATAAACTTTTGAATCTAGCGGGCCGTACATTGAAGTACGGCCCACAAAATTGACCAATCACAGCGCACGTACTAACTGAGGCATATAATAATGTACTTTACTCACTCACTACTACTACACTTGCACTTTACTTCACTACCAGTTGTTCACGTGCACTTTAATCGCTCACCCACTACTAGTTGTACACTTGCATTTTAGTTAGTCACTCACGACTAGCTGTACGCTTGCACTTGAGTTAGTTGTTCACTCACTACTAGTTGTACACTTGCACTCAGTTACTTACTCACAACTAGTTCTACACTTGCACTCTAGTTAGTTAGGTACTCACTCACTCGTGACTAGTTGTACACTTGCACTCTAGTTAGTTACTCAGTCACTCATGACTAGTTGTAAACTTGCTCTTTAGTTACGTACTCAGTTACTCATGACTAGTTGCACACTTGCACTCTAGTTAGTTACTTAGTCACTCATGACTAGTTGTACACTTGCACTCTAGTGAGTTACTCATGACTAGTTGTACACTTACACTCTAGTTAGTTATTTACTCACTCACTTGCTCCTAGTTGTACACTTGCACTCTAGTTAGTTACTCACTCATGACTAGTTGTACACTTGCACTCTAGTTAGTTACTCATGACTAGTTGTACACTTGCACTCTAGTAAGTAACTCACTCACTCACTACTAGTTGTACGCTTGCACTCTAGTTAGTTACTCAGTCACTCATGACTAGTTGTACACTTGCACTCTAGTTAGTAACCCACTCACTCACTACTAGTTGTACACTTGCACTCTAGTTAGTTACTCATGACTAGTTGTACACTTGCACTCTAGTTAGTAACTCACTCACTACTAGTTGTACACTTGCACTCTAGTTAGTTACTCACTCACTCATGACTAGTTGTACACTTGCACTCTAGTTAGTTACTCAGTCACTCATGACTAGTTGTACACCTGCACTCTAGTTAGTTACTCAGTCACTCATGACTAGTTGTACACCTGCACTCTAGTTAGTTACTCACTCACTCATGACTAGTTGTACACTTGCACTCTAGTTAGTAACTCACTCACTCACTACTAGTTGTACACTTGCACTCTAGTTAGTTACTCAGTCACTCACTACTAGTTGTACACTTGCACTCTAGTTAGTAACTCACTCACTCACTACTAGTTGTACACTTGCACTCTAGTTAGTTACTTAGTCACTCGTGACTAGTTGTACACTTGCACTCTAGTTAGTTACTCAGTCACTCATGACTAGTTGCACACTTGCACTCTAGTTAGTTACTCAGTCACTCATGACTAGTTGCACACTTGCACTCTAGTTAGTTAGTCACTCATGACTAGTTGCACACTTGCACTCTAGTTAGTTACTCAGTCACTCATGACTAGTTGTACACTTGCACTCTAGTTAGTAACTCACTCACTCACTACTAGTTGTACACTTGCACTCTAGTTAGTTACTCAGTCACTCATGACTAGTTGTACACTTGCACTCTAGTTAGTAACTCACTTACTCACTACTAGTTGTACACTTGCACTCTAGTTAGTTACTCAGTCACTCATGACTAGTTGTACACTTGCATTCTAGTTAGTAACTCACTCACTCACTACTAGTTGTACACTTGCACTCTAGTTAGTAACTCACTCACTACTAGTTGCACACTTGCACTCTAGTTAGTAACTCAGTCACTCATGACTAGTTGCACACTTGTACTCTAGTTAGTAACTCAGTCATTCATGACTAGTTGCACACTTGCACTCTAGTTAGTAACTCAGTCATTCATGACTAGTTGCACACTTGCACTCTAGTTAGTAACTCACTCACTCACTACTAGTTGTACACTTGCACTCTAGTTACGTACTTAGTCACTCATGACTAGTTGTACACTTGCTCTCTAGTTAGTAACTTACTCACTACTAGTTGTACACTTGCACTCTAGTTACGTACTTAGTCACTCATGACTAGTTGTACACTTGCTCTCTAGTTAGTAACTCACTTACTCACTACTAGTTGTACACTTGCACTCTAGTTACGTACTTAGTCACTCATGACTAGTTGTACACTGGCACTCTAGTTAGTTACTCAGTCACTCACTACTAGTTGTACACTTGCACTCTAGTTAGTAACTTAGTCACTCATGACTAGTTGTACACTTGCACTCTAGTTAGTTACTTAGTCACTCATGACTAGTTGTACACCCTGCACTCTAGTTAGTTACTCACGACTAGTTTTACTCGACCTTTTCTTCACTGCACGTCAATTAGTAATACTTAAACACTGTGCTTGATAGGTACAAATCTTTAAGTTGACGCATTGGAACACAAATTGACTGTTAGACATCTTTATTTTTCCTCAAAATAAGGCTTGCACATTTCTTTACGCTTACTGCAAAACTTAAAATCACAAAGCTGCAATATTTAAGGTCTACAGGATAACGAAACTAAATAAAAACGCTTTGGAGAGTTCACAATTTCTTTTCTACTAAGCCTACAATGAAGTAAGTATTTTAGAGTGTTATACATTTTCTAATACTTTCCAGCGCCATTTTGTTTTCAGAAGGCAAAAAATTTCTACCTCTTTGTGATAAAAGCATCTGGTGAAAACTTCGCAATAAAATATTCCAAAAGAAACAAAGAGTCGTTGACCCGAAAGCACGTGCGCATCCCACTGAATGCAAATTTTTACAAAGACATTACTTCATTGTTATTGCAAACAATAGGACCAGAACCTACTTCTAGTTAATTTTGCCCGGGTATTTAATGTGAACGCCAAGTGGTCTAGTGGTTAGGCGCTTGGATCTGAGCGGAGCTTGAATTGACGACGGCCGCTTATCTGCCGTCGTTCAATTTAAAGCTTTGAGTTCAGAACCCGGCGGGGCTCCGGCCCCATCTGTCGACTTCTTTTTTTCTTTTTCTTTTTAATAAGAGGGACAAAATAACAGGAAACTCTAAGAATCACGAAGTGCAATTTTTTTCCAGCGTCAGAAAAAAACCTGCACTTCGTGATTCTTAAAATTTCATGTAATAGTAGAAGGGTATATCATTTGTTTTTGTTACTTCGAAAAAAAAAAAGGAAGAAAACCATACAGAACTGTCCTGTTAAAACGCTGAGAAATCGTATTTTTCTATTAACAAAACACTGAAAGTTTCTGGATTATTAAATCTAATCACTAAAGTACCTTAAAAAAGTATAAAGAAAAGATTCTGTAACATTCCATTTGACTGTACAGAAAGTTTTAGCTCGATCAAGTGAATTTAAGATCAACGTAAAATTACCACTACTATCACTTGCCGCCATCTCTGCATAATGTTCTGAAGATTAGCACATTTATACGTTACCAGGTCTTAATATTATTGTTAACTGAACTTTCTTCTATCATTCTAAGATTGAGGATCGAGCAGAACAAAGAACGTTTTGAGGGCCATCAACGTACACTTGCTATTTGATACCTTATGGTATTTTCTTTGGGAAACCAAAAATTAATTTTACAAAACCTAGTTTTTTGTTTTCCTTTCACTCCCAGGTAGCAATTCTCAATAGTGACCCTCATTAGCTTCTTTATGTTTGTTTGGAGAATTTGAAATTACATCAACTCAAAATTCTCTAGTAATTTAATTACTAAACTCTCTTCATTTGTTTGTGTTTCAGTGTCATGATATTGTTAGGAGGAAGTTACATTTTGATCACTTATGAGATTGAAAGGAACAAATAAACCAGATGATAACGCTGTAAAACTTGGCGATTTTCATGAACAATCCAACAAGAAACAGCATTTCTGTCCAACCACCTCGCCAGAGCAAAGTTGTTAAATCTGTTATCCAATCTAGTCTGTTTTCTGAACCCTTATAACAACTGTCTTTCTTGAATGGTAAAATCTGAAATAAATCTTACTTAGCCATTGGGACACTTCATGTTACTTTGCTATGTCGAGTAAGGCAAATCCTGTTATGACAATAGTAACTGAAAAAATTCGCTGAATTAAAGTTGGAGATCTTTTTGGGGGGTTCAGATTTGGTGGTAATTTTTATAAAAAGCCTAAAATTCGAGTTTCTCTTTGAGGGTTAACAACAGCTCCATGTTGGTGGATATCGTTAATTACGAGGTTATTTTGGGGAGTTCAAAAATAGTCTACCGTAAAAGTCCGTGTACAAGCCGCATCCATAGATAAGTCGCACGCCCAATTTCGAAGCTCAAACTGGAAAAAAATAGGAATGAATGAACAAGCCAAGGCCTGTGGCAACTTGGCAGTTATGTAACACTGCTATAGCGGTAGTCACGGATTTTCACTTGAATTTCATAGGTATCGAGATTTTTGCTTTAAAACCTTCCTTTCCGTTTTAGTTGACATATTTTAAAGTCAAAACTCTATTGGTCCTATCGTTAGGGATAAACACTTCGAAATTCTCCTTTAAGAAACCTGGATTTACAAGAGTAAACAGATACTTAGTAACAAACGTTTTAAAGGAAAAGTTATAACTCGAGTCGCCACGTTAACATTTTGATTGTTCGCTATGAATCCCTTCACTAAATGAAGTGAAATAGGCGAAGCCTTATCGTCTAGTTCCTTTACACAGGTAACACTAGTTCCTGTAGCTGTGTAAGAAAGCATAGCAAAAAAAAAACAGGCTAATGGCTAGCGATGGAGTTTAGAGTACGTAACTGGTGTCGCGTTCCAAATGAGTAACAGCAGTTGCTTCAAAGAAGTTGCAATTTATATTAATGAAGTCTTTAAGAGCCTCGGTCTCAGATGGTACCGTCGATAAGCCTTACCCACAATGGTTGACTAATATTTTGCGTAAGAAGGTGCGGCTTTTACATGGCCGTCTCTTACGGTACTTTTTGTGGACGTTTAGGGAGCTAAAGATGTCTTTTTTACGTGTTAAAAAGCTGAAAGTTTGAGGTCATTTTGGGGGACTTAAAACAACCCGATTTTTGTGTTTTTGTAGTGGTTTTTGGGAGTTAATAACAGCTTAATTTGAATGTCATTTTGGTGCCCAAAAACAAATCCTGAAATTTAAGGCCTTAAAATTAGCTCAATTTTCGTGGTCATTTTGATGGGTTAATAGACGCCTGAATTTAGGTCATGTTCGGGGTTAAAAATAGCCGTTATTTTCAGCTTAAAATAGTCCAATTCTGGTCATTTTCTGGGGTTCAAATTCGAGATTCTCTTTGGGTTTAACATTAAGAAAAACATCCCGAATTCGGAGGTCATTGTAATAAGGTAAAACAGGTTAAATTTGAAAGTCATTTTGGATGCTAATAACAGCCAGCTTTTGATGGTGATTTGGGGGATAAAAAAAGCCTAATTTTGGGGGTCATTTTCTGGGGTTACAAAACAGCCTAAAGTTAAAGATTCTCTTTGAGGTTAACAACAGCTCCACTTTGGTAGACATTTTGGCAATTTAAGAATTACTTAATTTGGAAGGTCATTTTTGGGGGTATATATACTCCAATTTTCGTGGTATTTTTTTTTGTTGGGGGGGGGGGGGTGAGGAAGGGAGGTTGAAATCAGGTGGTGATTTCGGGGATCAAAAATGGCCCGATTTTTGTAGTCATTTAGGTGGGTAAAAGATAGTGTGAAGTTTGGGGACATTTTGGGGACCTCAAAATAGCACAATTGTTTGTGCTCCTTTCCTGGGGTTATAAATAGGCTAAATTTTGAGATTCTCTTTGGGGTTAACAACAGCTCAATTTTGATTACGATTTCGGTAAGAGAAATACTCTGAATTTGGAAGGTCATTTTAGAAGTTAAAACAGGCTAAATGTGAACGTTTGTTCGGGGTGTTGAAAATAGCCCGATTTTGGTGGTGATTTAGAGGTTAAAAATAGCCTGACTCTTGGGGTCATTTACGTGGGTTAAACGAAGACCGAATTTAAAGGTCTTTTGGGATGGTTAAAAATCGTTCAAATTTTTCGTGAAGGGGGGAGGGTGCTTAAAATAGCCTTATTGTAGTGGTCATTTTGGGGGTTAAACTTAGAACCAAGCCCAACTTTGGGGTTTAAAAAAGGCGCATTTTGGTACGTAAAATAGCCCATTTTGGTTGAGATATTGGTAAGAAAAATATTCCGAATTTGAGCTCATTTATATAAGGTAAAATAAGCTAAATTTAAATGTCACTTTGGGATGTTGAAAATAGCTTAATTTTGGCGATGATTTGGGGAGTGAAAACTTGCCTTATTTTTGTGGTCATTTTGGTGGGTTAAGAGACTAGAAGTCTGAATTTTAATGTTTTTCCTTTTAACAGGTTAAACGTCGTTTAAGTTTGGAGGTCATTTTGCATGGTTCAAAATAGCGTTAGTTTGAAGGTATTTTTTTTTCGGGGGGGGGGGGGGAGGGGGTTAAAATAGCCTTATTTTGGTAGTCTTTTTTCAGGATTAAACCTAACCCAATTTTGAGGGTTTAAAAAGGCATATTTTTCAAATCGAACTTAAACGTCACTTTGGTGCGTTAAAAATAGCACAGTTTTTTGGGGTTAATTTTCTGGCTTTATAAATAGGCTGAATTTCGAGATTCTATTTAGGGTCAACAACAGCACCGTTTTGGTTAAGATTTTGGCAAGAAAAATATTCCAAATTTGAGTTCACTTTAAGAAGGTAAAATAGGTTAAATTTGAACGTCATTTTGGGGTGTTGAAAATAGTCCAATTTTGGTGGTGATTTGGGGAGTGAAAAAGAGCCTGATTTTTGTGGTCATTTAGGGAGGTTAAAACTAGCTCTGATTTTGAGATCATTTTGGTGGGTTAATAGAAGCCTGAATTTAGGTCACTTTCGGGGTTTAAAATGGCTGAATTTGGAGCTTATTTTGAATAGTTCACAAAAGCCTAATTATGCACGTCATTTTTGGGGGTTAAAAATAGTCCGATTTTCAGCCTTTACAAAAAGGATCTTTTCGTAACCAAATTTAAACGTTATTTTGGTGGGTTAAAAATAGCCTGAATTTGGAAGTTATTTTCAGCTTAAAACAGTCCAATTCTGGTCATTTTCTGGGGTTGAAATTCGAGATTCTCTTTGGGTTTAACAATAAGAAAAACACCCCGAATTCGGAGGTCATTTTAATAAGGTAAAATAGGTTAAATTTGAAAGTCATTTTGGGATGCTAATAACGGCCCGATTTTGATGGTGATTTGGGGGATAAAAAATAGCCTTATTTTTGGGGTCAGCCTAAATTTAAATTTTCTCTTTGAGGTTGAAAATAGCTCCACTCTGGTGGAAATTTTGGCAATTTAAAATTACTCAATTTGAAAGGTCATTTTTCTTTTTTTTTTTTTTTTTTTTTTGGGGGGGGGGGGGCTAAAATAGCCAGGTGGTGATTTGGGAGGTCAAAAATGGCCTGATTTTTGTAGTCATTTAGGTGGGTTAAAGATAGCGTGAAGTTTGGGGTCATTTTGGGGACCTTAAAATAGCCCAATTTGTTTGTGTTCATTTCCTGGGGTTATAAATTGGCTGAATTTTGAGATTCTCTTTGGGGTTAACAACAGCTCCATTCTGGTTGAGATTTCGTTAAGAGAAAATAATACTCTGAATTTGGAGGTTATTTTAGAAGTTAATAAAGGCTAAATGTGAAGGTCATTTCGGGGTGTTGAAAACAGCCCAATTTTGGTGGTAATTTAGAGGTTAAAAATAGCCAGACTCTTGTGGTCATTTATGTGGGTTAAAACTAGCTCAAATTTCGATAGCTTGAAATAGGAATTCATGTTGGAGCGTTAAAATATCCTAAATTTGGTTGTCATTTTAGAGGTTAACAATGGCCTGATTTTTGTAGTCATTTTAAAATTTGGGGGTTGGAGGGGGATGGGGGCTCAAAAATAGCCTACTTTAAACTTACGATACTTAACACAATAAGCTAGCTAGGACTAGACAGAGGAGGACCAGTTAACCAAGGTACCACTTAGATCAAAGTATCAACTCTCCCTGTTAAAGCTATCTAAAGGCCAAGACATTAATAACTTACAGTTAGCCGACCTTTTTTCCTACTAGTAAATGAATTTTCCTTCATATAATATGATGGAATACAAAGGCTTTGTTTTATTTGCATCTTGATGAGCTAGCACCTCTGCTAATACAAAAATAGATTCAGCAAATTAAAAAGGATCAAAGTAGCAAAACCACGACTTAAGGCTAAAACATTTATATTAAGGATTCAAGTTTGATTGTACATGAACATGACAATATTTGTACACTTGCAATTTCAGAACTGTTTCAGTGACAATTATTTTGTGAAGTGTTTTTAACATATAGAACAACAAAAAAAGAATTCCTTACTGTATTCATGTTTCAACAGGCTAGTAATCAAGGGATGTTTACTCCAATTTACATATTTCTTGCTGTAACCATTATGATAATCATAACTGTAAATTTGACATTCACAGACATTTGCAATAATTACAATAATAACTTACAGTGTAATGACATTAATTGATCATTGCAGTTATGTACACAACTTACAGTGTAACTTGACTATTGTGGTTTCCTTGATAATTTTGTCCTTCAAGGCTTGAACTTCTTCATTTCACTTCTTAAAAAGCAAAAAAATTTAAAATTCACATTAAGTCATCAAGATAAAAGAAACAACTGTTAAGCCAGTGCATATTCAACAGTATAATTTATGAACATTATATTCTGAATTTCATACTGTCAATTTTCTTCTTTTCATCATGGGTTAGGACAAGCCAGAAAATAATACTATACATAATCTCCCACTTAAAACAGCATTTTTACCAAAGATATAGAGTGCAGACTATGTGACATACAGTACAATGTATTAGTGACCCCACATGAGAACAAAATGTCTTCAGACTGTTCACTTGCCATTCAACAGTCACTGAAATAAATTGCATGGCTTTACACGCAAAAATTAATGATCCACTCAAGAATTGAACCTGTTTGAATGCCAATGTCTACTTGATGGCAAGATGATGCAGAGTAACTGTTCACCAGTTTGCATGGCAATGAATATCCAATATCCATTCACAACTGAATTTCATGCTATAATATGGCAGTCTATCTGTTGCGATGATTGACATGATAAAAAATAGTTGAATACCACAAACCACTCAGTAGTAAAGTTTAGTAACATTCAGGTTTAAGAGTTCCTTTAATTCTCAGTTTGCTATCTTCCAATTGGTATGCATGTTTGTGAAACAATTTTTTGGAGCTGAGTCTGTACAAGATTAAAACTCTAAGTCCAGCTTCTACAATGTTGACAGCAGTGGCTGGGGAATTTTTATTGAAAGTGTAGCAACTGACGCTAAAGTAATACTAAGTTACCAAAAAATACTATACTTACAGTGCATTTACTTGTCTTTGCCATATCTCTATCTTTTTTTCTTAGGGCTGTTAAAACCAAGGTGTGCCATGATTGTCAGCTGTACCCTTTAACCTGCAGATTATAAAAACAAAAGAACACAATGACAGAGGAAAATAATGACTTAATCCTAAATAACAATCATCTTAATAACTAGTTATTGACCAAGCTTTTGAAGAGCTGTTGATGACTGTTGTCACAGTAAATAAATAATAATAATAATAAATAATGAACTTTATTTGAGTGTCAAATGTATCTAGCACTGACATACTAATTGGGGACACTGTCAAGCACAAATCAAATCAAATCAAATCATATTTAATTCAATTGAATCAAATCAAATGTTGGTTTTTGTGGAGAGGGAAAAACCGGAGTACCCGGAGAAAAACCTCTCGGAGCAGAGTAGAGAACCAACAAACTCAGCCCACATATGACGCCGGGGCCGGGAATCGAACCCAGGCCACATTGGTGGAAGGCGAGTGCTCTCACCACTGCGCCAACCCTGCTCCTTTCAGGAAGAAATTGCTAACATAAAACTGAAGCTTTTTCATGTAATTTCTTATTATATTCAAATCTCTTCGAGGCAAAACTAAAAAAAGCATAAAATTTCTTTCTTCTAAAATGGTGCCTTTTACATATCACTTCATGATACATCCTGGCTTAAAGACGGATCACATGTGTTTTAAGTAGAAAAAGTGCTGTTGACTGAATAATTCAACTGTTAATTAATGACTGACTGACACAGTTACAGAATGATTTCTGCTCAGCTCCCTACTTCATAATGCATGCTGTTGCTGTACAAGAAATGTTTGCACAAGCCCTTCCCAAGACAATTCAACTACAGCATGCATAATGAAGTAGGGACCTGTGCGGAAATCTTACCCAAGTTACCTTGAGCAGAGCAGCTTGGTGATGTTGGGCTCGTTGCTACATAGCCAAGGCTGTGGTCTTTGAACCTTTGACAGAATGACCCATTTCTGGTATCACTAGGACAAGTGGTTTCTTTCACCTCTAAGGCATAAGAAATAATGAGGCCCAAACCAACCATAATCTACAAAACATGACACTTGGAACATCAATAATTAAAAAATTGCTCAATCTTCAATCTCCTTTTACTACACAATGTATTGATAAAGTATGAAGAAGAAAAAAACACTTTATTCACTTGGTAATAAAATCTTTATTTACGCTCAGTTATAATATACGTAACACTCAGGTGCTAGTTTCACCAAGCTAACCAGAAAAACTAACATTGCAAACAGAACATTTACTGAGTGGGTGTAAAATGTCTAACTGCACAACAAAGAACATGTGTTGTAAATATACATGTATCCGTTAATTAAATTTCAGAGACTTTGGGCTCGAGACAACCTGACGATAGCTTTCCATTAAGTTCAGTAACCAATTCTAGAACATGCACTAAACGTTAAAAACCCTGCTATTCGTTACAAGTTGTCAAAAGAAAAAGCTCGCCTTCGTAGTGATATTTTAAATGAAGCTTGGCGGGTGCCTTGTGGCTTGTACAGTATATTCGAAGACGACTATAAGACATAAATTATGAACTCCAAAACCTTTGGTACCAAAACTTTGGAAGGTTGTACAGAGCGTAAAGGGAAAACTCGGCGCTTATCTTCGAGATTTCAAGATTTCTTGTCAGCGATATCATTGTGGAACTACGTTTGCAAGACTACAGCGAGCAATTTTCGCCTCTTTTAAACCCAGATTATTTATAAATCGTTAACGAAGCCGAGAGAAACATTTAAGGGTTCGTTTAACGACTAAAGGATAGTAAAAAATATATATAGCATTTACCTTTCCTTTTAATTCTCTCACACGTGGAATCATCCCATGTTCTTCAACAACTTGTTATTTGTGTTTGCCGCCAAGGTCGTCACGTGATATAACCGCAGGAAATCGAGGCGGGATTCCAACCTAGTCTTCACTCTTTTTATGCAAACCTATGATAAGGAACACTGGGCGACATTGTCATTGTTAGGACAAATCACCCACTCGATGTCAAAAATCTATGTTCGCATTCGGCAGAGATCTAAGCGTTTACAGAATTCGCAAAATGATTATGCTCTGCGTTCTTTCAATTTCCATCTTTCGAGGGTGGGTGGGAGTTTTTTTTTTTTCTTCTAAAAATTCCAGGGTTACTCCTGTCCTGCTCCTGTATAAAATGTCCCTGCACCATTCTTTAGTCACTTTTTTTTCTTTTTTTTTTCCCGTAACTTCCCTACAATGGATCCTGTTGACAGTGAAGTTGACGTTGACAGTGTACGCGCATTGGCTGTACAACTTGTTTTTCTGCCTAAAAATCGATGACGTAAACTGAAATAACACCACAAAAGAACATAAGCAATCTTTACTCAATTTTTGAAAAATATCAATTTGTCACATTCACGTCCAATAATCTGGCCGTGTAAAAAGAATAGTTCGACAGGTCAACATTGCTGGCCTGCCTTTCCGTTATAATATCATGTATCACATCAGTTAAACAAAAATTATAATGTGACTGAAGGACCAACACGCGACGAGAAATTTCGTATCTTGCGTATCTATAGATCATTGCCGAGTCAAATAATAAACTAAACCACGTTAAGTAGAGAACCATCTGCCTTGTCATATTTTCCATACCAATGGCCACAGAAACACTTATAAGAACTTTGCAGCCCAAACTGCGAGAAGGCTTTCTTTTCCAGTGCGCATGATCGAACACAGTCCTCCTGAGTGACGGTCTTAACTGTCGCTCTTACTTATTTGAGAAACTACAAAAATTGCAAAACCGAGCAGCCGGAGTTACTCTGCAAGCCAACTGCGAGGTTACTGACCCAATCATGCTTCTTGAGACATTGAAGTGGGACCAGCTATCTTTAAAAAAAAGAAAGCAAAAAGTGGTAATGATGTTTCCGTCCATCAACGGATTAACCCCAGTGTACTCGCATGAATTATTCAGTGTGAGCGAGACATGGACTGTGACCTGTGTAATTCTTTCCATAAGTTGAACTTACCCAAGCCGCGTACTAACTATTTGAAATGTGGCTTACGCTATAGCGGTACCTTACTGTGAAACTCTCCTCCTGGAAGTTTTAGGGCAATTAGATCAATTGGACCGTTCAAAAAGAGAAATCAACCGCGCACTTGAAACATACTACGATTCTCACTCGGCAATCTTGTAAAGCAGTTTTTACAGTTATTTTTTGTTTTTACGAAATGATTGTAATAAAAATACAGTGCTGTTGTTATAACTGAAGATTCTTAACCGATTTTGAATAAAGAGCTACTACTACTACTACTCCTCTGCTTGGGAGATCGTGTGCTATCGGGTCGTCTCGGAAACAGCCGACTTTTTGGAAAAGCAGGACATCTTGCTTCTTCCTTCTGTGGTACATTTTCTACGAGTGATATTAAAGAAAACAGGTTATTGAGCCTAATGCAAATGAATCTTCCTAAAGGGAATTGCTTCACCCATCACAATGCTTCTCATCTGTTAGAACCATGTTTGTTAAAGCGAAAATCTTGGACTCGAACATCATGAACGACTTTGCAGTTCCTTAAATGTCACTGAAAACAATTATAATAGCAAATACTCAGTATCTATCGTCATTTGTTACTGGGAAGCTTGCAACATGAGCGTTACGTTGCAATTCTTCATCAACGCTATTGTTTGGTGCCGTTAGTAGTCGACGTCGTTGCCGTGTTTTGCTTTAGGTCTCTATTGTTTTGCAAAGGACGACAAAGAAATCTACCAGACTGTATTTTGCACGTACATTTTCATTGTTTCGTTCATCAACGCTATTGTTTGGTGCCGCTGTAGTCGAAGTCGTCGTTGCGTTATGCTTAAGGTCCCTACTATCAGCCCATAGTGCCCTTCCGACCGAAGAAAATACCCGGATGGATAGTGCTCGTCCATGAATAGTTTAATAAGTATGGCTACTCGCTTCGCCGAGGTCAGCGAAGAAGATGTATCCATCCTTGTCAATGAGGTTGAACCCAAAAAAGAACCAAGGTACGCACGAATAAATATTTTATTTGATCTGCATTTAGTGCGTTTTGACTGTTTTTCAACTGGCGCGCGAAAGAAAATTTAGCGGTGAACAATAAATACAATAGAGTGTTTATGTCTCGGACGTAAATATTTCCCCAGAAGCTAGGCTTCTCATGCAAATATTTGTGTTAAGAACATCACATTTCCGCGGGGCAACTATCAGTCAATAGTTGTTCGACATAAAAACTCTATAGACATGAGTTAAATGTCCAATGTAGGAGCACACGTCACAGCTGTCTTCGCATAAATATATAAACTACGATAAATTCCAATTCAGCCTCTCATCAATTCCTGGTTGAAGTCAAGCACATTTTTGACCTCCCACCCCACCCCATATACCATCACTATTATCTTAATAATACCATTATATTAATTACTTTAATAGTGAGACCGTTTCTTGCTTGTGGTAAATAATTAGCATTTTTCACTCAGGGAATAAACTTGTTTAAAGATCCTAAGAGGTGCACTTCTATGTAACAATAATTCTACCCATCAATTCAAATCCCATTATGTGTGGAATATTTTGTGACAACATTAGAAACAGCTCTAGCCAAACATAGCTCGGCTGTTGGCGAAAGAATCTTTAACACTAGACCAACCTGACTTAAAAACTTATAATTTCGAAGAACTCATAAACGTACTTTGAGGGGTAAAGTAACTGGAATTATTAAGGTCAAAAAAATTTACTTTTGAAAATAACAGTTTTGCCCATTTCTTTCGCATTGGTTTTCCGAATATCTTATGTCCTAAAAGAGGAAATATATAACGACCTGAAACTAATTTTATTTTAATCATGCGGTGGATTCAAATGTATAGCTGAAATGAAGCAGTACTTGACGCTGTGAAAGCCTATATCTGTCGGTGAAAAAGTAAATCCTTCAAAAACTGCATCGAGGCTTTGGAATTTTCTATGAAGTTGTATTTTACGGAATAAAAATTCAAAATAACATAAAAAAGAACTAAGCGCTGTAGTTTAATATTTGTGTATGTTTAACCGTCTTTTGCAGCATCTCTTGGAGCAATATGCCGGGCAGTAGTTCACGTTATTTGTACAGGCTACAGGGCATTCCCATGGGTTCTGCCTGGGGGCGATAGGCTCATACTGTGTTGCTGGGGGGTATGGGTAAGGCGCCTGAATGGGAGGACTTTGCACTGCACCGTACTGCATGCTTGGAGTTGGTGGGGGGCAGCAGGCTGGGTCACACCCCGTCGGACAGGAGGACGCACATTGGGTGGGGCAGTAAGAGGCACCTGTAACAGTAGAGGAAGTCAATATCGCATATTAGCCATATTCTTGTGGACACAACACGGTTCCTTCAAACCTTCTAGTATCCTTGAACACCTCAATGTTGCAGCTCTTTTGTTTTCAAAACTAACGCTGTAAACGAACGCTAACCGTTTCCTCGCTTTCCTGTTTTTAACTTTAGATTAAAGACCTAAGCGTTCTCTACATGCCGAGGTTCGTTCGTTTTCGGGACGAACGTGGTGAACGAACGCGAGGAGTTTTATCTCTTACACGCGCCTTTAGTTACAAATTGAAGACGCAAACGTTCGCGTACAAATTAACGCGCAAAATGTAACGCTCTCACCTATGGGCAGTGGCCACCGAAAATTCTCGAACAAAAGATCGCATAAAAAGCCGCAGAGAAGCTTAAAAGGTCTTCTACCAAACGCCCTAAAGTACAAGATAAACAAATGTTGTATCTTTTCCGTTAAGTTGCCCTACCTGGTTCTACAATATCGATGGATATCAGTTTAGCTTTGGCGCCATTCGACAGATTAAGTGTGCCACCATTCTCATCAATGTAGTCCTGAAATATCTGCAAGAAGTATTGGCTAACCTCTGGTCCAAATCGTAAGATTATTTCGATCTTCGACGTGCCATTAACTAGACAACTAAGACAGAAAAATATAAAAGACTTAGAAATAAGTCGAACTATGTTGTACGTTGTGAAATGGTACCTTTATTGCCGAAAACAAAAAAATGATTATGTAAAGTGACTAACCCTGTTCCCCAATATAGGAAAAAATACAGAACACACCTTTTTCGACATAATGATCTAAAGTTAAAATGGAAATGTAAACATTTAAACCTTTTTCATCAAAACGAAAACGAAAAGAAAAGGCCACTCCCAGGTACCACAATGCTATGCACGCTTAGGTTGCACTTAATTTTACCAAAGCGTTTTTTTTTTGATAAGTGCACTGCAGTCGACACTCTTTTAATATGGCTTACCTAATTGCATTCACAACTGGTTGGACTGAGACGTTCTTTGCTTGGAAGAAACGAGTCATCTGCCACAAACAATAAATTAATTGACGTATAATCAGCTGAGAATCTTATCAAAAGGCAAGTAATTTTAATGTGTTAGTTTGTAGCTTTGGAATCGCAGGCGAGAAAATCGACGAAAAAAGTGGTCAGCCGTATTATACAGATTGTATACTAAATATTTGTTTATAAAAAGACGTTTTGGGGAAACGGAACAGCATCCTCCGGAGTGGATCGGAGTAAAACCGCTCTATGATACGAGAATACGGTCTTTAAGGTATTTGCACTTCAAAATTCTTATGTATTAATGAGCACCAATTTATAAAGCTAAAGATAATGCTCCTCAGTTTATTCGTTTGCATCATTGACTGATTTTTTTATAAAATGAGACAAAAAAGCAAAAAAATCGCAATTCTGTTACTCTCACGTCCTTACCGTGTTTCTGATGACGTCATTGGTACTCTGAGCAACAGGAGTACACATGGAGTATGAACCGGGATAAATAGACTGAGGGTATACAGCATTCTGGAAACTGTTTTGGGACTGTGGTTCGGTTACTTGAAAAGTCATTTTGTATGTCATATAGCCTGAAATAGTAATAATTCAAAGGAAATCATCAAGCATGATGTGTTTGGAAACTAGTTCAGAACGTCTCGGTTCTTCATTTTTGACTCTCCCTTGAAACATTTTGTTTGAAAAGCTAAAGGTGTCTCGGTGCACAATTACAGAAAAAAGGGGAGTTTTTGTGGCCAAGGATATTTTGAAGGATTTCTTGTGCAAAAAACAACGTTTCTTTTAATTTTGGATGACAGAATGAGCAGAGGTACCTTATCAATGATCAGTGATATCTCTGATCTACCTGGCATTGGTACACGGCAAACGTATGCCTTCTTATCGGTGCAATTCCGGTCGGCCCAGCCCGCACTGTTTGCTTCTTTAGCCTGCACGATACAATTCTCATCTTCATTGCCATCAGGTTCCCCAGGCAACCACTCGGAGAAAGGGATTGGAGATCCATCGACCCAGATGTACCTGCCCTCACTTAAACTGTCGTGCATTCCAAGCCAAGCTTCAGTTTCATTTTCCTCTACAAGTGGATGAGTAAAGCTATAAGTAGTTACAAGCAACTTCTTAAAGCGTTCACCGTAGTTATCATTATTAAGGGAAGCCATAGACATCAGAAAATACAATCGCTGCCAAAATTTTAGGCCAATAGGCTCTTTTTTTCTTATTCAAAACCAATGGCCATCAGTCCATCTATCACCCCCTCTAGTTTTTTCCCCGCCTCCCCACTTCATGTTGAGGTCACCGATACAGCAAATGTCCCACCATTGATTGAGAGTGTGGGGAGGGAGAATTCACAAACTCAGTAAGAGAAAACGAATCCTGTCGATCGAATTTTCAGGACCAGGCCCAGATATGACGAACCAATATTTAATCTAGGATATCGATAAAACAATTGTTGTTGTTGTTTTTTTTTCACTTTACATATCGTTGTCACCCTCCAACAGGCTCCATGATTGGGTAGAGGCGACATAACGCTGGGAGTATTCCACTATAGACAGTCATTCTATCCAAGAGGGAATACTCATTTAGCTTAATGCTGCAGAAAAGGGGCTATCTAAGCCTCCCTTATCTCGACTATGCATTTTTTTAAAATACATGTAAAATGAATATTGCATTGGCGTACTTGCTAGCATGTTTACTATTATATCTGCTTCCTCTCTACACTCGACAGATGCTAGGCTTCCGTTGTCCCGTGCACAGTCTGTCAAAGCATCTTCCCAAGTCTTCGGAGTTGTGCGAATAGCAAAACACGAGCGGCTTCCTTGAGGATGCTTGAAGTAGCCTTCAGGGCAAGTAGCTTAGAAAGAGAAAAGATGCATGAAACAAAAAATTATTATGATTATCTTGGATATTGAAGAGCTAATCTACTTTGGGAGACTTTGGTTAACAGAAACCATGGTGGTGGTAGTATAAACACCTTGGTTGCAATCACTATTACAGGGACTACGTCATTGGACAAACGAAGAAGTTTATATCACAACTGCATCCCAACATGAATAATATACTCTGAATATATTATATGACAAAACCGTGATAATGTTAACCGTTTAGCCCTCCCCTTTATGCCGCTTAAGTCACTTCATGAAAGCTGGATAGTGAAAAGTCATTAGCAAAAAGGACAATTTACTAAACTTGTACACAACTAATATAACAATGTACACAACTAATATAACAATGTACACAACTAATATAACAATGTACACAACTAATATAACAATGTACACAACTAATATAACAATGTACACAACTAATATAACAACGTACACAACTAATATAACATAATACATAATGGACCACTTACCATATGGAGATGGCTCAGATATTCCTTCAAGAAACAGAAATAATGCTGTGAGTCATTGTACTGGTTAGGTACGGAATAAAAATCAAAGCAGCGTATTTTACTGGCAACGCTTTTTCCCTTTGACTTGGTTGGGAATTCCAACTTCAGAACGGTTTTAATTTATACGTTACGTATGAATCATCACAATGTATTTTGTATGAAGAAGGAGAAATGTTTATAAAGTGTCTATTGAATGTTGCTTAAGTCGCTCTACAAAAGATTTGAAAATCAAATAAAGTAATATTAAGAACGCTATTAAGAATAGAAGGCCTTTAAAAAGACCCTGTCGGATCACTTGATTAGATCACTACGACTTCTCTATGCCAAAAATTACCAACTACAAGTTCCTTATAATCTCGCCTTACCTGTGGCGGGCAGTACATTCAGCTTAATGTCCTGATCGTCACTCTGCGCGGGGTCAAAATACACTACAACAAAGAACTTCCCTCCACCAATGTTCTGTCTCCTGAAACTGTTCCCGCTTTCGGCCACACCGACACCAACACGGGAACTGCTCTTCCATACCATCTGCGTAAACGGTGACGTCTTGACTGACAACTTTGGATCCGCCCAGTCGTGGAATTTGCTTTTACTATACCAACTGCTAATGCACGCTTTAACCACATCGTTTCCTTGGTGAATACATAACAGAACGCCGTAAGTAGAGTTAGGGTCGATTTTTTCGATTCCATCCGCTGCAAGTTTCTCTGCCCATTTGGTCGCTTCCTCGCTTATTTTCTTGGATTCTGACACAAAGGACGCCTTGTGGAGTCGCCGTATGTCGTTCAGTTTTCGCAATAGATCCCTCACAACTTGTGCTAGGGAAATAATTAAATAAGGCAAAAAAGGAAACAAAATAATATATTGATAATAATTATTAACTCCTTTGAGAACTCTATTTTTATGTTTGAATTCCTCATTAACGCACCCAACAGTTTCTTTAAAACCTGACCCTTGCCGTACCGCGTTACGCCTCTTGAGTGACCTTCGGCAACTTCGTCAATTGACGAGGGTCAACGAAGTGATTAAGTGTGCAAGTGTGTTTAAGAAGATCGTCACTTCGGTGACCTTTGTCACCTTCCTCAACTGCGCATTACAATCAGACCAATGACAACACGAGTCAGCTACACCATGACACCGGGAACACGCCCTACTCTTTACGAAAAGTGCTATGGGTTCTTTTACCTCCCACATTTACAAATTAATTATATAAAGAGTTGTGAGACGGGGCCTACGGTTTATCGTCTTTATCCGAGAAGACTAGAAAGTCTAACCATTTGCAGATGTCATTACAAAGGGAGCACTTTCTACTCAATTATTTTAAGACCATGAGTGTTGGGTCCAGCCGGGGTTTGAACCCGCGACCTCCCGCACGCTAGTCCGGTGCTCTACCAATTGAGCTAACCGGTCGGCGGTCAATTCTAACCAATCAGCGCGCGTATTTTCTTAGGATTGTTTTCTAAGGGACGGACCATTAGAAAAGTGATGGGGGGGGGTGGGGAATTTTCAGCTTGCACGAATTTTTTTTTCGCTCACTGCATGTGCAGGAATTTTTTTTCAGTTGAACCCCTCTGCACGAATTGTTTTTACTACGTGTGAAAAAGTCACAACAGGACCTTCCTTCTGCATGATTTTTTTTTTTACTTTCTTCTTTGCATGAATTTTTTTTCTTGGCATTTTCCCTTGCATTAATTTTTTTTCCCACCCCCCCCCATCACTTTTCTAATGGTCCGTACCTAAATATATATATATATATATATATAAGACGTACTCTTATCAGGTTTGGGTCCAGGTGCTGTCGTGGGTGAGACTGTAGTGGCAGAGGTGGGTGTGACACCAGGTGTTGATCCCGTAGGCGAAGTAGTTGCATTAGTTGGACCTGAAAAAGTGTGGGACCACAATCTAAATTAATGAACGAAGATTTTCATAGACCATCGCTCCTTTCTTGCACTCCAAAACCCTTAGGGCGGGTTATTTAAATGATATACGACTAAATCCGCGGCAGGCAGGGATCGAAAATGAACAGCTTGTGCTTAATGTATGAAATTAATTCACTTTGAATGTGCAGGTGTTGACTACTCTTTCTTGTGTGGTTTGAAAGAGATTGAAAGTTTCAATTGAAGCAGCATAAATTCAATTGAGGCGACGGTTTTGTTAAGCTCGGTTTAAACCTCGTTTAACTTACCAGCCCTTAGAAATCCGACTTTTATACGTGTATTTGCAGCCCTAGGTTTCGGAATATCCTACTGACCGGAGGAGAAACGAACAACAATCTATCATGTTTTAAAATCAAACTAAAAATATCTCTATTTCTGCAACTTTTTCATAATCAGCTTATACCCACATATGTATTTTCTAATCTTTATAATCTTATAAAGCACTGTTAAACTAAACAGGTGAGCGGCATTGCACGAAATGAAGTTACAAAAGCTCTTTAATCTCAGGCATTTTGAATTGACCACACTATCGCTGAGTCAATACGACAAGAAAGCAGTTTGACATGTTTCCATGGAGAACTCAGCTCACTGTCGGTTAATAACTTGAATGATAATAAATAATAAATAATAATAATAAATGAAGCCACGCTCCACTAGCGTTTTTATAAGCTCCTGTTTTCTTGTTAAGTTACGATTATGCCGTAGAGATGGTAGAAAGAGCGCAGTTTTCAACGGCTCAGTTAAGTACCTGGGCTTGTTGGTCCAGGGGTGGTAGGAGTAGAGGAACCGAATGGAACTGTTGTAGGTGGCAGTGTGGTAGAACCAGGAAAGGTAGTGGGAGGCATGGTAGTTGCCAATGAACCAGGAGTAGCTGTTGCTGCAAAAAAAATATGCATGTCAAAGTTTGCAATAATGGAATTATTATATAAAAATTACCAGGAGCCTATTAATGAATTCACAAAATGCAACTGGGAAATTCCACGCGAGTGGTGTCAAAATCCGTATTTTAAAAAAAATATCTTGGACTTGAAATTACACCCTGCGTTAGCTTGTTGACATGTTATAGTACACAGAGAAGCAAATTCCAGCTCCCATGTGACAGCGATGTATTCACGGGGGTCGTCAAAGTAACTATGTTTTTATAGCAAACAATAGGAAAAAAGCACATTCTATACTTCACAATAATTCACACAGCGTAACGTCCGTAACATTTGCTGTAACGTCCACGTCGTTAAAGTTCCAAGTACCATTGTAAATTGTGAACGTCAGTTGAAATGAAATTAACCTCTTTGCAGGGACAGCGGAGCCGGGGGGGGGGGTGCTGGTGGTGGTTTAGCTCCCCCACGTTTTACGACGATGAAAATTGTTTGACATTTTGCACTTATCCAGGTTGCTTTTGTCTTAGAAATATCTCATGAAGAATGTTGAAAATACCATTTCCGAGGCCCTAGATTTCAAAATTTTCTGGGGAGGATACCCCTTGATCCCCCTAAAAACTCGCGCCTTCGGCGCTCGTTTTCAAGCCCCTCCACTTTAACATACGCTCCGCCGTCCCTGCTTTGGTTGACACAAACACTTAACTGCAGATATTTGGAACAGCTTACACAAAAAGCCCTGATACATCACAAGAACTTTGAATAAACGCCAATGCACTGGATAATGTGGTTGTTTTTTTATGTTACAACCGCAACAATGTTCTTTCCTACATTTCTTTAACGGAAATCAAACAAGTGGAAAACTGTCTAGCCAAATTAACCGTGTCTGTAGGCACAAACAGGTTCAACAATGTTACATTGGACAATCTCTTTTTATCCTTTGTCAGTGCTAAATTAAAGTTTCAAAACTGAGAGTGCGACCGCGACCGTGGAATTGCCCAACTATGCAATTTTTGCAAATTTGAATAAATTGCGCCTTATGGCGATTTAGCTAAAATTCTTGCGCTACCCATGAAAACACGTATTCCGCAACAACTGAAAACATGGCATGATATGTAATTCTGAAATATGCAGAAAACTGATGAAAATCCTAAAAATCTTTCAAGGATTTAAAGGATTTGATATTTTTTCATTCATTAAGTTTAGCAGTGTTTAGTCATTCGCGTTCCGCTTTAGAAAATGTTCACCAAAAAATCCTGCTGATACCAATTAAATTTATTCACACGTGGATACGAATCAGGAAAACAAACTCGTGAATAAAGATCACAGTCAAGCAGGCTTTAGAAGCGAAAGGTTGCAAGCAGTGCAAACACAAAAATTAATCTAAGCTTGACTTACTATCTCGGGATGTTCAAAACTATTCAACTTCTACGAGGTGAATACAATGCCGGGGGTTCTGCGAAAGCCTTGTGCAAGTGAGTGTTGCTAATGTGTGACGGTCTATTAAACTTTTTGAAATAATTTCATTCTTACGAGACAGGGACGCTAGATATGCAATTTTAGTCTCTCCATGATGAGTAGAAAAACTGAGACCCCAGGGTAGTCTAGTCGGGTGGATACTATTCACTATTCACCCCGAGTTCAGAGAATAATTGTAAACGTAAACGGTGCTTAATGCCGTACTTTTTTACTCAAAATTTCCAAGCAAGTTCCTTACTGTCATGACTGTCGTTAACAAAAACTTATAACGTTACGTGTTTATTCAAGATAAGGAAACTTAAATTATAAAACATCTTGAAAAGGAAAACAGGAGGTTAACCCTATGATGTTTCCCTAAATAGAAACATACATAAGGATATAAGCTATGTACAATATAAATCATTTAAGAAGTATTTACAAGAAGAAGATTGGATAAATGATGGTCAATAATGACAGTAGATAAACTAGACAAACAGCTAGTGAATATTTACTTATTCCCGATCATGTTAGTCTGTACCTGTCGTCGGGTCTGTTGTAAGTGGTGGGGTTGTAGCCCCAACAGTGGTATCCGCTATACTGGTACTGCCAATGCCTGCTAAACCGACATGCAAATGCATTTTATTTAAGCAATGAATATCGTGCTTATCTATACTGATCAAAAAGGGGTCAAGTAAGCAGCATCCATTTCAGCTGTTGGTGCAAAGACGGCACACGACATTTTTAATAGATCACTCTTTTAACTTTATCTTATTCTATTTCTGCATTTATATATTACTTTATTCATTTATAACCGTAATTAAACTGAGTTGAGTGCAGTTTGGTCTGAAATCATACGAGTGATTTCAAATATTGAACGAGCACGCAGCGTGATTTCGATTTGAAATCACAAGTATGAATTTCAACCAAGATTGCACAACACGAAGTTCAATTACCACTTTATTACATCCAGTTTTGAAATCGCACAATGTAATTTACAGGATTTTTGCTAGTCAAGTGCCAGTATTTTATTCATCTTGTGGCTGGTTTTTAGAAAAAAAGAGGAAATGAAAACGCTTTTTCATTTCAATTCAGTTTATTCCCATTGGCTGAAAATAAAGATGCGATTTAGAGCCTAAGATAGTGCGATTCGTGAATAAATCACACTGCTATGGGCCAATCAAATTGCAAGGATCACCTTTGATTTCAAAATGGATGTAATAAATATATTTATTTCTATGTATATTTTTTCTTTATCTATTTATACACGTATTTACTATTTATTTACATATCTGTATATTTATTGAATTATGCAAAGCAACACTGTAGTAACAATTTGCAGTAACAATAGCAATACCATGCACAAAAATGTTGTTTGTTCGTTGGTTTAAAAAAATGTAAATAGCTCAGTTATTTCCAAATCCCAGGAAAAAAATAAAACGAAAGAAATGTATAACGTGATTTAATAAATTAACCGAGGAAAAGGAAAATCAGTCCTCTGCAATATTGTTAAGGTTATTTTAATGGAAGTTGTAACTGCCATTCTCAAAGAAAACATTCCTGCGCATATATAACACGTCACGAAGCGTATTTGTCTTTATAAAGGCAAGCTCGAGTTGTTACCTAAAATAGCTTTTTAGTCCCTTACCATTAGTTGAAACAGTCGGTGATACTTCATCTTCCTTAACTGCAAAAGAAGGATAAACAAGACGAATAGAGTTAACATAAATGTGTATAGATCACCCATCCCGGCTAATATGGCTCATGATCAGTTGCACCGGCATCGTTAGGTCATGGGTTCGAATCGCGTTCAAGCCTGAATTTTTTCAGGTCTTAATCTTGGCAACTGACTATGTTGCTTACATAAGGGACGGACCATTAGAAAAGTGATGGGGGGGGGGGGGTGGGTGGGGAAAAAACCAAAAAAAAATTCATGCAAGGGAAAATGCCAAGAAAAAAATTCATGCAAAGAAGAAGGTAAAAAAAAAATTCATGCAGAAGAAAGGTCCAATTGTGACTTTTTCACACGTAGTAAAAACAATTCGTGCAGAGGGGTTCACCTGAAAAAAAAATTCCTGCACAAGCAGTCAGCGAAAAACAAAATTCGTGCAAGGTGAAAATTGCCCACCCCATCACTTTTCTAATGGTCCGTCCCTAACTGAGAGGATCTTTCTTTTATTAAATGTCTTTCTACCGAAGTGCACATATATGTAATTCTCATATATACATATTCATTTACAGACACGACTATTGACCAACCACATTCGCGCGTACTATATCTTTTATTTCATACTCATCTATCTGACTTGCTCTCGCACTGTAGACAAGCGAATCCGGAAGGGCAGGTGCAGGTGTTCCCTTCTGGCGTGTCCTTATCAACGAGACATGCGGCCTGTTTAGCACACGGAGACGGCGAGCAAGGATCGGAAACTACAAACAATCATCACATCGTAGTCAAAGTTAAAACGGTTCTATCTGACTTACTCTCGCACTGAAGACCAGCGAATCCGGCAAGGCAGGTGCAGGTGTACCCTTCTGGCGTGTCCTTATCAACGAGACATGCGCCTTGATTAGCACACGGAGACGGCGAGCAAGGATCGGAAACTACAAACAATTATCATATCACAGTCAAAGTTAAAATGGTTCCTGTAGACTAATTAACCGAAAAATTGAATTCGGTTGTTTTCCCTGAGGAATGCTTTGTACCAAGAAAAGCGACTCAACCTTGGTAACACAGGGCTTTGAGATATAAGCATTTAAATAACACTACGTGGTCATTCAGAATAATGGAGGTTTCGCTTCAGAATACTGACTCGAGGGGCCTTATTAATTTCTAGTTAGCAGCTATATACATCTGAAAAGACGTTTACGTACAGCAGTGATGATTGATAACTTTTACGAGATAAGTCTGCAAATGCCATGAATCAGGTAGTGACGTCATAGGCACCTTATGACGTCATCACTAAATAATTTAAAGCTGGGTGTGTTTGTACAGTCTTTTCTTCTGTTATTCTATTTCTTCTTTGGCTCACCTGTATTTGCTGGTTCATTGGAAACGAGCGGTACTCCTCCCCCTGTCAATCAAGAAAAGAACAATTTAAATCAACGAAGCAGGAGGAAAAATTGTATAAAATTCCGAACAATAAAACAGACTTTTAAATATAATTTTAAGTCACATTTCAATACAAGTTACACTAAGCATGAAGTAGGCGAGGTGGTTTTCTACTTCGGCAGACGCTTTAACAGAAACAAAAATTCCCTGACCTTCAAATTCACAGATGAAACCATTAAGTGTGGCCATACGTTACTGTGGTATTGCTCGCTTCACTGTGGGACTTTTTTAAAACCATGCAGTGTGACAGTTAGTTGGAAACTACGCTATAGGTCTATACAGTAGAACTAGTTTTTACTATACAGGGTACCTCTAGCGTTATCATCTGTGGATAAAGCATGCAGTGTTCATTCTCTGGAATAAAAAACTGAAACTTTTCGACAACGCCTCAAGTTAGTGCTGTTGCGCACTTTGCACGTTATAGAAGCATGTTTACGTAGAGTAGATACTCTTAACGTGCTATTTCTTAGTTGACTTACCATCCTGGAATGCCTTTGCTACCTCATCGTCGCTCAACACTCTGGGCCAGGTTACAAACTGATCAAATTTCATCTTTAAGATCTGGTTAGCATCGTTGTTGCTGTTGGGTTTGCCAATGCTCAGATCGTTGAAGTCGTTTTGGTGGTACAAGACATCTTCGGGTTGTGGCTTGACGCCTTCCTTTACGCCATTAATGTAATACGTCAGGCCTCTCTCTGAAGGAAGTTGAAATATTATATAAAAAAATACTATTATACATTTGATTCACAAGGTTTACTGAACCCTCCGTAACTGAAACAGTATTTTTTATTTAACTGACGTATAATGGGCCTTTGCAACAACTTTTACTCAGAAAGCTACACAATCGAAATGATGCAATTGTTTAAGGTTGGAATACCTTTTTTCCAGGAAAAAGCGAAAGAGAACCAGTTGTCCAGTGGTATTTTGTCTTTTATCTCCATTCTCCATTTCTGTGAATCGCTCACCGCTTTAAGCACAAATTTATCATGAAGATGAAGAACAGAGAATCCCCGCGATTTTGTGTCCTGACCACCGCTGGACAAGATAAACTTTGGAAAAGGGGAGTTTGGTAATCCCAAGTCCTGTTTGCTGATCTTGGCCCAGAAAATCATAGTGATTCCGTTGGGACACATAGTTGGATCAGAAATGCATTTTCCTGAGGAAATAATGAAGATTTCGCGTCATCGTTATCGTAATCATGACCATCATTGCCATTATTATTATTATGATTATTATTATTATTATTATTATATCTGCAACCCTTGTATATGAGCAAACGCGCGCTCTGATTGGTTCCCTACTCATAGTATATCAGCTCATATACCATTGGCAAGGAAAACGGCCATCATGGAGGGATGATTTCTTGAATTAGACAGGAAGAAATTCAAGTCAAGCTTAAAAATCATACACCAAAGAAATACTACCGAAGCAAATAAATATGGGATGAAATTATTCGACGGTAAGTGAGCAAATTATATTGCGAAATTGTTTATTACGAACGAAAGTGAAACTCTTACAAACAGCCGCCATTTTGAAAGATCTGTTTAGCCCGTAAACTGAGTTTTTATTTTATTTCTGCCTACTTTTTCCACTTAAATTCTTAAACTAATTTGCTAACTCGAAAAAAAATCGACAAGTACATTAAAGAGATGTTTAAAAACGAGCCGGACTCGTGTTTGAAACTTTTTTACACATCGGTTCTACAATATGTCGGCTCGACAACAACATGGTTCTGTTCAAAAACAATAACAAAGTCAATTCTTGTCGTACAAACTAATTCCAGTGTCTCATAAGCGAGGGTTTAGAGATATAATAAAACAATTATTCCACTCAATCTCGTCGTATATGAGCTATAGCCAACTCGGCGCTACGCGCCTCGTTGGCTATTAGTTCTTGTTATATACCTAGACTTTCACTCAACAAAACGAGCACTGTGATTGGTTGATTCTTGGTCACGTGCCCTTGAACAAATTTAAATGTATCCCGACCGGGAAACAATTGCGCAGTTGTTTCCCGCGCGCCAGTTGTACCGTCTTTGTTTGCTTGTTTTTGCTAAGGGAAAGTCTAAGTATATAACAAAGCACTTAATGTATGGTCCCTCGGGAAACTAGTTAGTTTTGTTTTCCCTCGAGTCCTGATGTTTCCCTCGACTTCGTCTCGGGAAACATCAGGACTCTCGGGAAACAAAACTAACTGTTTCCCTCGAAACCATACATTAAGTGTATAATATACGACTCGATTTCGTGGAATAATTGCTAATTATTATTACTATTATTATTATTATTATTATTATCATTATTATTATTACTAATAATATTGCGGTTGTTGTTTATATGACGATCATCTAATTATTCTCATTACAAAATATCTATTGTTTAATGGTCTGAAATTAAGCTGCTCATTCTTCACAGCCATCAATCGTCTAATTGTGATCCTTATCCGAAATAGTCTTCTCCTATAAAATCGTCCAACAATATCAAAGCTACTTCAAAAATACTTTCTTCATTTACTCACAAGGCTCAACAAATAGCATTTTCACAGAACATAGAGCATAGAACATACTTATTTTTCTTGGACAATTCTGTCCAAGGGGGAAAGGCGCAAGGAGGTTATCTCTATGTGAAGCGCCAACCCAAGGGCCAGACCAAAACACCGGAAACTACGTCCCTTACTCTTTACGATCAGTGTGTGGGTTCTTTGAAGTCCCACTAAGTTATCATGAACAAGGGTTCTGAGACGGGACATACGGTTTATCTTCCTTATCCGAGAAGACTAGAAAGTCTAACCATTTACACATGTCATTAAAAAGGCACCACTTTCTCCGCAGTTATTAAGACCCTGTGTTTTGGTCCGGCCGGGTTTGAACCCGCGACCTGAACCGGTGCTCTACCAACTGAGCAAACCGGTTTCACTACTTCATAAAGCGAACTTTCATCTAGTTTTTTTTCTCAAAGAGTGGAACGTTGGATCAGGTAAACCAGTTATAGTCTTGTTTTCGAAGTATTAAATCTAAAATTGTAGATTTGTACAACGTTACCTTTGAAGTCACCCATATCGATCCAGCTGCCATCCTTTTGCAGAGTAGACGCTACTTTTTCTCTTGTTTTAGATTCTACAATCTCTGCTCCATCCTACAAGTAAAACGACAAGGTGTATAAGCAGATCGGTTAAGAATAGATTTTCCATTGAACATGGTGAGATCAAAATCAAAGCAATTGTTTAAGCCAGTCAAAAAAAACAAACCAGAACAAACCAATCAGAACTAACCAATTAGAACTAACCAATCAGAAATAACCAATCAGAACAAACCAATCAGAGCTCAGTTAATTCATGTTATAATACAAAGCGCGGGAAAATTTGAGTGCTATATTGTTCGACGGTTTGTGTATAAAGGTTAAGGAAGGGGTGGGGGGGGGGGGGGGTTGGGGTGGTGATGGTGTTAAAATGAAATCCAAAAATAGTTAGCATATTTTTTGTTCATAGTCATCAACTAAGTGGTAACAGCATCTCTCAGTATAATGGTTTTACCTTGAGCACGGCCTTGACTCCTCCACTCAGATCAGGAGATGCATAGGACGGGGCCTCGTTGAACTGCCAGCAATGGGCTGCACTGCTAAAGGTACCACCACAATCTGCAGAAATACAGACAAATAATATTTGGAAAAAGTGTCATTTACGAGGAGTCCCTGCATTCACCTGGCTCACACCCGGTCGAATATTGATTAGCTTTTTTGTTTAAAATCACTCTCAGACAAACTACTATCTTTGCCATATGCTAGACTTACTAAAACCCCTTACTTTCTCGCAAAATCAATGACTTCGATTGCTTCGGTCTTTTGCCAGCAATATTAGGGGCCTTATGGACGTCGACGAGAACGAGAACGCCAAAAAAAAAAACAATAGGCCTAATGAACAAAAACAATGGTTCTGCACGGCCCGCATGTGCGTTTTGCATTTTGGTACATTTCGTTGCCGTTCTCTTCAAAACAACGACGTGAAATGACCAAATTTTAAGTTCTGTGGAGGAGGTGAGCACAAGTAGAGAAATGTTCAATTTCCTCGGATACCATCTACGCCGTTCATGCAAGTTAAATTCCTAGACAGTTGGCATGAGTTTCACAAGGAGAATGTGTTGGAATAATTGCAATTTCATTGCAGTATTGCGAATTTATGTTTTTCGTAGTCGTTCTCGTTGACGTCGGCGTCGGCCTTGCTTATGGTCCCTAATGGGATGTGAATCGGCGTTCTGATTGGGTGAATGGGCACAACACCGCCGTGTGACATTTTTTTCCTGCCCCAATCCGCGTTAACCATGCTCATAACCAATCTCAGTTCGAGCGTCGAAGTTTTCAACATGGCTACCAAAAGAACAGCGCGAATTTGTACTTGGGGATTCTGGTGAAATAAGTCTCCTTTCAACAGTGATAAATGTCATAAGTTATTCTACATTTTGCAGTACTAAAATTTATACTCAGAGTTAACAATGGCTAAATCTCTATTCCACCAGTTGACGCAAGTTATTCTTCGTGAATCCAGCTTAACCTGCTTACCTATAGCTGCTTGCATCCCGTTGCTTGGTGTTAGTTCGTCGGAGTTCTTTCCTTCGTCCAGCCAACAGTTACATGAAAACTCATAGATCTTTTTCTCGGGAGCTGGTCCTATGATTTTAATCTGCGTGCAATAAAACGTGCATTAAGAAATCATGCAAACCTCAGCTAGGCGCGCTTCTTGGGGTACGGACCGACCCATGCTATAGAACAAAATTTTTATTTTTCTCTGAAACCAAAACGAAATGCTTGCGAGAAACTCGAAAAATGCCGTGGCTGTTATTACCGCATGATTCTTTCCAAACTAATGCACCTATCAATGTTAAGCCGGCGGGGGGGGGGGGGGGGGGGGAGTCAGGGCATGGGGTGGGGATTTGACATTTTTGAAAAATTTGCCGTCAAATTCCTTGCCCACGGGCAAATCATTCCAGTCAAATGCAACCAAATTTTCCCACCCCGGGCTGCTCATCGCTGTCAAATATCCCAAGGCTGGCAAAGAAAGATTCAAATATTCCCTTCCCCGGGAGAACAAGGTCAGTCAAATGCCCTACCCCATGGCCAACAAAGACAATCAAATTCCCACCCAATGCCCTGACTCCTCCCCCCCCCCCCCCCGCCGGCTTAACATTGATAGGTGCGTAAACAATTTCTGTTTGTTGACTTTGATCGTCCGTGTGTAAGTAGTTCTGAAAAGAACTGCTGTTGATGACGATGACGCAAAATCCTTATTCAACGTCATCTACGTACAACAGCAACAATAGTTCTTTTCAGAACTATACGATCATACTCAACAAACAACTTCCAAGACTGTTGGGTTCAAGCCAATTACAGTTTTGAACAATTTCTAGCCAACACGCGCGAGCAAACACAGTAATGAAAATGGCAAGTAACGCAAGTTATTTCAAAGGTCTTCCGCCAAGATTGCAAGAAACGTCCTTAAGATCTTGTTACACATTTTTCATGTTTGTGTCTCTGAGCCAGAGGACTTGTTTCTCACCTTATTGAGAAGCCACTTAGGATCATAGCCCCAGTTGTCCTTTCGTATTTTAATCTTTGTTATGTCACCCAGGTCCTTCAACTCCAACTCAAATTTGTCGGTTCTAAAAAAGGTTGTTAAACGGCATAATAAACTGAGCTTTTCTGAAGAGAGCTCTCGTTTGGTCTTTTGTATCTTATTTTGGATCAGTGTAAGGATCTGGGCAGTTGCGCACCTACCCCGGGTAGGTGCACAGTTGTCTCCCCTAACCCAACAAGCTATAATAAGGGACGGACCATTAGAAAAGTGATGGGGGGGGGGAATTTTCAGCTTGCACGAATTTTTTTTTTTCGCTCACTGCTTGTGCAGGAATTTTTTTTCAGGTGAACCCCTCTGCACGAATTTTTCTTACTACGTGTGAAAAAGTCACAACTGGACCTTCCTTCTGCATGAATATTTTTTTTACCTTCTTCTTTTTGGCGTTTTCCCTTGCATGATTTTTTTTTTGTTTTTTTTTCCCAACCCCCCCCCCCCCCCACCATCACGTTTCTAGTGGTCCGTCCCTAAGTTAAAAAGTTAGCATTAATGTTGGGTTAGGGGAGGGGTAGGTGCACAATTGCCCAGATATATTGATCCCTTACTGTTAAGTTCTTTGTTTTAGCCGAACAGCTTACATTAAAATTTGACGAGGCACACCATTTGATATTTTACAGAACTTACTTTTAGAACTGTAATTCACGTTACATCAAACAAAAAACGTTCCTTAACACTAGACTTCGCGAAAAGGTAAGGAGTTTCTACCTAAAGGAATGTAAATAGAGAAGCTTTACAGAATGAGTGATACATGGTTTCAAACATGACTTGGTTCCCAGTGGGTACTCCATTCGGGCTTATGGAGAAACGATAAAACTGGCGTTTTATCTAAACTTAATGGAACCCCTTTCCTCTTGATTAAAAAGATGGGCCTGCCTGTGTGAAAATTAGCAACGGGCGTAAGTGATAGTGTTGGAAAGAACTGAACGGCGTTAGCTCCACGCAACGTCCGACGTATTAATTTGTTCTACACAAATATTGCCTGATACTCACTTTCCGGCTTCAAAATTGTTCTGGAACATGTTATTGAGTTTCTTTTCCTGTGATTCTCCTTTAGTTCCAGTTATAGTGAGGTAGACATTGGCATCTGTTCCAGCTTTGAATTTGTTGCCAGTCTCGACATAAACTAGGTACTTAGCTTCGGTGAAAAACAAAAAGTGGCGGGTATATATCAACTGGCAAAGAGAATGTCTTATCAAACGAACTGATGATGTAAGGCTTACCAACGTAAGATTTATGCACCAGTCAATGTAAATTCCCACCCCCCCCCCCCACCCCTCCCCTCCAACCTGGGAATAGCGGGGACATTAGCCGGAAAAATCCAACGTGTGACATTTCAAACTGTCCCGGTACCCGGTGTCTTGGACGAGATTTGCTTTTTCGGTACCGAAAGCGGGGAATTTCTCTGCTAGATGATTGGGGTCCAGAACTATGTCACCAATGTCACCTATGGAACCAAACCAAAATGGCGGAGAGAAATGTGAGTTAAAGTTGTTGCTTTTTAATCTGCTTTATCCTTACTTCTTGCTTGCCATCCTGCTCCTGGAAGCAATAAAATTTCAATATTTAAATAAAAGTAATTGAATGTTATCTTGCTGTCTGACTTATTTTGTTGTTAGTGATATTTTTCACAACATTCATAGAGATCTTCACTGGTAGGTGGGGACAAGCAAGGACATTGGAATGAAAATGTTGCCCCGGGAGCGGGAACATTAGCCCACTTTCTCTAGTCCTTTTGTCCATTTCCCCTCCTTTTCCCGGGTTGGGGGGGGGGGGGGAATTTCATTGATTGGTGCATTAGTGGAGCTGATGTTTTGGGCGCAAGCCTTTCCTCATAATGAAATGGGCTCACGCTCCAAACGTCAGCTGCATTTAAATGAGTGTCGTGTCTTTGTATACGACCACATGAAAGAATGACACTGACATCACGGGGCATGCGCATTACCCCGAACGGACTTCATAACTGGAACGGACTAATGGATTTGAAAACGTCTTGGTAGTAACCTCACCACACTGAAATAATGTCAATTACTCTTGTTACGTGAGTGTATCCTTACGGTTAGAGCCGAACAGTCTTTTCTGCCTCAGGGAACCGTGGTGATGCACACGCGCAGTTGATTCTGATGACAGGAACAGATAAGAGACATCAGTGCGGTAGAACGTTACCAAATCAACTAGAACCATCAAATTATTGAACCCTTTATACACATATTTTAGAAGAAAAATTTAAAAAATTTTAAGCTGAAATAATTTTTAACAAGCAGTACCACTCTCAAGTATTGTTCAGAGCTTGGTTTCACCCACAGATGCAAAATTTAGAACCACATTGTATAGTAAAACAAACAGTACTACAGTACAGTACTGTTCAGTAGCTTTCTAAAGAATGGTCACACTGCATGGTTTGATCCACAGATGAAAAAGCTAGAACCACACTGTATAGTAAAACAAACAGTACCACAGTACAGTACTGTTCAGTAGCTTTACAAAGAATGGTTATACTGCATGGTTTGATCCACAGATGAAAAAGATAGAACCACACTGTATAGTAAAACAAACAGTGCCACAGTACAGTACTGTTCAGTAGCTTTACAAAGAATGGTCACACTGCATGGTTTGATCCACAGATGAAAAAGCTAGAACCGCACTGTATAGTAAAACAAACAGTACCACAGTACAGTACTGTTCAGTAGCTTTACAAAGAATTCTCACACTGCATGGTTTGATCCACAGATGAAAAAGTTAGAACCACACTTATTAGTAAAACAAACAGAACTGCAGTACAGTACTGTTCAGTAGCTTTCCAAAGAATGGTCACGCTTCAACAGCCCTAGTGTTTTCGTCGACATAACAGCAAGCCAGACCCACTCTAAAAGTTTGGGAATGTAAGACTAATACGAGAAAAGAGTTACCAAAGATAAATCCTGCTAGCAACGCCCCGTAGATAAATACAACTACGTCCATTCCTGTGTCGCTGCACCTGAAAAAAGAAACAAAGAAATGTTTTATTACGTTTGTTGAGATCTGATGCAAAGGTCACGTGACCTTAGCACGGTTTCTAAGACAGCCCAGTTCAACTACCTGTACTAAGTGCCTGAATATGATGGTCAACTTGGTTAACCCGCCCGTGACTGGTCAAACATATTAGAATGGTTGTCTCACTTGTTACCACGACATTACGATAGCCCTACAGCGGATTTTTGCCCTTAAAAGGTTGCCTATGTTCACATGAAGGAGCTCACATTCTTGTACCCATTATTACAGATTTTAAAAGTCTGGAAGAGCAACAGCTAACTTTCAAGTTTATCTATTAGTGTTAATAGTGTTAGTGGCAATTAGTTTACGTAGCGATGAGTCTTAAGTACTCAAAACCCTATTGAATGTGAGTTTTACCACTTCGCAAAAACAAGATGGCGTCAATTTCTCTGGAAGCATGGTCAAACGCGAAATTTTCAAGCGGCGAGTTTATGCAAAAGGTCAATAGACTATTTTAATAACACATGTTATGTTTCTTATTTTTTATCAAATTATTATTGGTGCGTGTAACTGTACATCTCTTTAAGTCTCTTACTATAATGTCTAAGCAACCGAGGAAAATGTTCAAGTAGTTAGGGACTTCACTGTCACTTTAAATATTCATAACCTTCACGAAACTGCGTTAGCCTCGGATTTTCGCGTACGAAGAACTTGTTAAATTCTTTTTTTTTTTTGATAAAGTAAATTAACTTTCTCGTGGGTTAAACGTAAAGGGCGTTGAAGAAAAGAAGAAAATTCGTCAAAAGTGGACTGCAGTCACTCCCAAATAGCAATTGTCGAGTAATATTATTAGAACTCTCAAGAACGATCCAAACCGAAACGCTGTGAACAAGAACTCTATATGGATCGGACACGTAGTTAAGTTTTTTCGTAAATAAGGAGTCCATCAAATTGTCTAATAAACAAGTGGCAAATGTTTTGTTTTCGGACAAATCGTTATTCAAAATACTACCGTGTAACATTTTACTTTATGAGTACCGTGTTTTCAAAATCATCTAGCCAAACATGTGCAGACTTAATCTTTGTGGCTAAAGTGATTGGCAGGAAAAAAAGGTACTTCGTACAGCGTTCTTACTTACAGTTTTCAACAAAATACTGTTGAAAAAAGCCTCCTCCTTTCAGCGACGTTTTCTGCTTCGAGCGAATATCTTGTTGATCAAAGAATTTCA
The DNA here is from genome assembly GCA_949710005.1 of Ricordea florida. Taxonomy (NCBI): domain Eukaryota; kingdom Metazoa; phylum Cnidaria; class Anthozoa; order Corallimorpharia; family Ricordeidae; genus Ricordea; species Ricordea florida. Next base: position 26,653,768 of record OX453280.1, on the reverse strand, counting down.
TGCACGAGTTGGTGGCAGGTACAATGCAGTCAATATTTTATCGATATAAGTCGAGACGTAAAGCAAACAACACGCTTAACTTAATACCCCAGAAAAGTATCAGGGAAAAATCCAGCTTAATGTCCATAAAAAATGCGAAGAATCGACACCAGTAAAGCACCAATCACAAGAAAACAAGTCGAGATTTGGAATTAAATGGGCTTTTTACAAGCCATTCAAACGCGCGAAGTGCTTCAATCACTTCCGCCCTCTTTGATCTGCCGCTTTCACTGGTGACAAACACTGATTTCAACACCAGTTGTTACCGGCAGGTTAAAAGCCAAAAGTGTCAGCGTAAAAAAAACCCCTTAAATTTGTTAGTTCACCAAGAACTGACGAGAGAAGATGAATTCGCAAGCAAAAGGAAAAAGATACCACAGAAAACACCAATCCAACACTTATTTATTTCGGGGAAATTTCTGATGGTTAACAGCTTATTTACACCAGGTCATGTTGTCGATGTTATTTTCCCCAGGAATGCAATTACAGGTGTCATAAATAGCGTTGCTCTTAAAGTAAAGAGGATTGAAAGAGCTAGATGTTTGCCGAGATGGTTAGTTGAACGACGCTAAATATTGACCGATGTCAATATTCGATACTCTAGCCATTCAAAATGTTGTTAACCTTTAACCCAGGAGATACGCAAAAGAATCAAATTGCACAAGAGTCTAACCACGCTTCTGGAACATTAAAAAAAGCTGCTCCCTTTAAAACTGAAAAATTCTTCAACGTGGGAAGGTCGAGAGATAATTCCTATCATCATATCTCCCAGTTAGTGCGCGCGCCGCGATTGGTCAATTTTCCGGGCTATCTACTCCAGTACGTCCCGCTAAATGTGAAACTTTTCCCTGCGGTGGGAAAGAGATGTAATAGATATCTTACTAATCTCGTTTTTCTCGGTTTAATCCACTTTAAAATTTCTATTCTCTTTTACTTAATTTCCCAGACTTTGTCATTTATGCAGCGATGAGTCTGATTACTAAAACAAATCAAAAGAAATGTTCCAGTTTTTCAAGAACCGTGGTTATTCTGACTCTGTTATGAAGACAACGTTCGACGCACTGCTGAGAGCACTCGCCTCCCATCTTCTTGAGACGGGTTCAAATCACGCGGTCGCATGTGGAACAGGTTCATTATTGGTTCTCTCCTTTTTCAGAGGGTGTTTCTCCAGGTTCTTCGCATTTACTCCCTCCATAAAAACTTGCATCACCAGATTCCAACTGGGGCTAGGTATTAGTAGACATAGTAGAGGACCTCGAGTATTATAGTCTACACGTCTGATGTAAGGTCTGTGTATCTTGTGCTCAATACTCCAATAAGCGTAAATACGCACTCAAGATGACCGACGGTTGGCGCTGCAAACGTCTAAAAAAAAGAAACAAGAGAATCCGTTCGCATTCACTTTTCTAAGCACACAGAGCTCCTCTTACAAAAAAACCACTTTGAAGGGCGTTACGTTAGTGCAAAATGACAGCGCGAAGGAGAGAATCTTCTCACTGGTATCTTTAAATGGGGAATTCAGGTTAACAGTGTAGTGAAAACTTCCAAACGATCTGGAACCTTCAGCTGATGCACGCGCAAAAATGTGCACTTTTTTTTTATCTAACAAAGGAACAAAAACGCGATCGACTAAAAGCACTGAACGTTACACAAGCACTTCGGCAAATGCTATCTACGTCATAATGTTCCCCTTGTGCAAGACGAAATACGTCGGTATTCAGTTTTTGGCAGAAGGCTGGCAGCCACCATGTCATCGGGATGTAAGTAAGAGTGAAAACTTGACGCGCGAGGGATGCTGGGATTTAAAGTGTTCGGACTAGTTTCGGATTACGATCGACTTCACACTTTTGTTCAAGATCGACTAAAATTACTATAACTGCAGCTTTGTCATAGGCGTAAGCTGCCTGCCATTTCTCACCCCCGAATTGGGTTCAGCACTTTGTCAGTTATCTTCTTGGACAAATCAGTTCTTCAGTAGCTACATGCACGCATTGTGAGCCTATGTTTTTACAAGGCCCTGGTCAGCGGCGCATACCATTTAAGTTGATAAAGTTCTTGGTTGGATGAACATCCTTGTTACCAATCTCCATCCGCCTACAACTTAATAATGCACTCTCAAAGAGAAAAATGATCACTCGGCAAAATAAAAGATTTCTTGGAAAGTTGAGTTGAGTGTTGGAAAAGAACCCGTTTTCTAGAAGAGAATGACCTGACGATTACTTAAAAAGCGAAATTTATTTTCTTTTACAAGAGAGTCGTTTACAGGGGCTGGTTGCTGCGAGAGTACATTTTTCGAAGCGTTCATCACAAAAAATACTGCAATGGTTGAGACAATGGTCAATTTTTTTTTTTTTTGGGTTGGGGGGGGGGGGGGAGCGGGGAATGTGCAGCTTAAAAAAACTATTATGCCACAGAGAAAAGCTCAGGAGTTCATAACAAAACCTAACTACGACTTCCTCTTCTTCGAACGCTTGAAATGGATACTCAGCTTTGCCGGTATGAACTTCTGTCAGGCATAGAAACCACAACAGCGAAGGCCAGTTACTGTGGTTCCTTAAGACTTTCCAGATCGAATTAAAATTCAGAGGTGTTGGTTTTTATTGAGGGAGGAAAACCGGAGAGAGACTCTCAGAGCAAGTAGGGAACCAACGAGAAACTCAAGCCACACGAGACCGCGGGAATCAAACCCAGGTCACAGAGGTGAAAGGCGAGTGCTCTCACCACTGCGCCAACCCCACTCTCCGATACACAGGAATTTAAATTACTAAAGGTGTCCATTCGAAAAATTACCGACCTTGTTTAAGACAATCGTGGAAATCCTCTGAACAAAATAAAATGCAGGTGTTGTTTTGAAACTTTGTTATAATGATGTTCATTTGTATTCTTTATAAACGAGGTCAAATGAGAAGACTGACAGGGACAAATGGCACTGAAGAGCATGACATCTGTTTTGAAAATGTTCCCGCTGAGAAAGGCAAACTGCGTTGAAGTGAATCCCAGCAGTCCCTTTTACCATTAAACAAAACACAAAGCAAGGGCTCATTCTTGATTAGTAAAATCTCTTGATTCTGGAATGCCCGTCGTTAATAATTAACCACGTATTAATTATGAACTAGAGCTTCGTTTATTATTTTCTCTGAAGTGGTGTAATTCTCGTGTGGTCTTAAAATTGTCTTTGTCTGTGAAATAAGTAAGTTAGCTTATTGGAATGCCACGTTTTCGCCAAATCATGGCAACATATTTGCCGTATTGTTTGTCAGGATGATCCGAGGGATTTTTGTGTTTCTTGTGGGGATTTCTTACAGTGATGAGCTTTTAGGTAACAAGCAAGCGGCTTTCAATGGAAAAGAGAAATGAAAGAAGACGCGTCCGTTTAAGGTAAAACTAACTGAGTAACCGATTTTGATTTAGACAATTATAAAAGTGTACAAAAACGCACTTTGTTTCTGCAAGACGCGAGAGTATTTTCTGTAATCTATGTATACAAGTGAATGTTATTTGGTCTTCGAACGCCAATCCTTTTATATCTGAAACAATAACAACCTGTATTCAAAATATGACATGAAAATAAAGCGGTTACTGAAATCCTGGCTTTTATCAGTTATAGGCGTTTTGGTACGTCTTCATATTAAATCATATTTGCGAACAACTCTCTCCATAAAACCTAGTTCCTGTGATGGCATTCATTTCCATCAACTTCAAATAGGTCTGTGCTGAGCGAGGCAACAAAAAAACATATTCGTTTTGGTTTTTCTTCAACAAATGACTACAAAAAGCGCGCAGTTCGAATAACGGGATTGTTTTTATTTTTATCGTAGTTCCACAGATGTGAAGAAACATTATGAGCAGTTCTGTGGTATTTTTTATCTCGCTAATTTTGATGACTGGTTACACAGCAGGTAAGTGACTGGTATTGTTTGAACACCGCTGTGTTCCAAGAAAGACCTCAAAGATCACGTGACCAATAGATGACCGTTTGCTAAAGGAGAAAATTCGTTAACTCACTTGTAATATCGAAAGCGCTTGACTGTTTCATAAAATGCTTTTGTTTCCCTTTTAACCCTTTCACTCCTGAGATCCCATCAGAAATTCTCCTACGTGAGTGCCATACATTTTGTTGTAAGTTGATTTGGAGAATTAGATGTTCGATCAATTTATAATCTGATTCTTTCTTCAATTATCATGATTAGATTGGTTTTTAGTTATTGAGAGGAGATGTACACGTTGATCAATTCTGGGAGTGGAAGGGTTAATCTTTTCCTTTCACCTCCGATAGGCCACTCTTTTGAGATTTCTATGGTATTTTCTGAGCTTAGCGTTTCGTTCCAAAAAATAAAAACATTTTAAATGACAAAAAGTGCCACTTCTATGGCGCGTGTTGGGGGTGGATGAAAAGAGAGGGACTGTTTCTCTCTTTCCCTCTCCTCCGAGCCTTCAGCGTGCACATGAAAAAAACATGGAGAGCTGGCGCACTGGTCCTTTCGCTTCCTGCGTTACCCAAGCACGCAAAAAAATTATGTTCAGCTTGCTCAGAAGCTGACCTTCTTTTCCAGTTTCGTTACTTAAAATAACAAGAAGACTCATGGCACAGTGTATGCCACCATACAAAAATAAAGCACCACTGTTTTGAAATGATCAGTATTGTCAAATGGACGCTTCGAAGGATGGAAATTCTCGTGCAATCAAAATTCCTTTGAGCGACCACCTCTCATGAGATTTTACACTTTATCTCCGCATACATCTTGAGCCTAATTTGTATCTCCAATCTCCATAGGCTCTAAAAGTGAGTACGAGGTATACGTCTTTACTGGTAACAAGTTTGGTGCAGGAACCGACGCACGGGTTTTTATCACACTCTTTGGAGAAAAAGATCGATCTAAAGAGATAGAACTCGAGAGCAAAGGACGAAACGACTTTGAAAAGGGACAGTAAGTTTACGAATTTTAGTCTTTTCTTTTGGTAGTTTCGCATTAGTAATTATTTTATAAACACGAATGCTTTTCAGGAAAGAAGGCCACTTGTAACATTGATACGAAAGTACATCCGGGGACTGAGTAGCGTGTTTTCTATATCCTCATACGTGAGGATCTCGATGACGTCATGGTCTCATTTTTCCCGCTCAATTTTGCAAGGGCGAGTGTATCACTTGGAAATGTGAATGACAATGTGATACCGAACAGTTTGATTCAATGTAAGTTTTGTTCCCCAAACGGTTATCAAAAACACATTTTTTACTTCCCAGAGAAGACAAGTTTCTGATCAAGACCAAGAAGCTAGGGAGACTATCTGCTATTAACATCCGCCATGATAACAGTTGGTTTGGTTCTGGTTGGTACCTGGACAAGGTATGAGTTAAAAATTCATGTCTTCATGATATATCACGTGTGCTTTTCACCTTTGCGCTCTTTCCTTACTTCTTCACATTTTCATGTCCTTTATCATTTCATTATAAGCCACCCCCCTCTAATAAACACCCCCTCTCCAGATGAAGAAAATTATTAAGCCACCCTCTTCCCCTAAACACTTTATCGTGCTATTGATATCACTCAATCAGATCAATCAAAAGAATGAAATTGTTTTATGCTCCTGTTATTGAAGATCTAGCTAAATCAATACGCCACCCCTCTATAAGGACGGCCTCCTCTAATAAGCCACGCCTCAACAGTACCTCCAATACCACATACAAACGTTATTTATCATTTCTTTTGGAAATTGAATTGAAAGCGGCATCAAAATGATCGCACGTAAAGGTTTCTAAAGTGGAAATGTCAAAAGAAACAGAGCAGGACAATATCCAGCCATCTTTACAGAAAAAGTTTACTTAATACAGGATTTATCCAATGTCAAAAAGCAACGGCTTTTCTTATAGGTTCATATGGGAAATACCGAGGACGAAAGATCACTCGATCTTGCCAAGTAGAAAGCCAATTACAGTGCAGAATTAGACCGGTTTATCCTGACCGTATGTTAAGCTACGCATGTAATTATACTTGACAGGATTCTTTTAAGGAATGTTATTTCCGTTAGCTTTATGGTTTAGAAATTAAACAGCTACTCATCCCTGATTTCCATAGGTTAAAATAAAGGGCAAAGATGGCTGTGTCTATGAGTTCCCTTGCCACAAATGGCTGGCCTCTAACGTAGGTGATGGACGAGTGTCTCGAGAACTTCGTGGTAAACGTCACTGCACTGATTTAGATTCTCCTCCCGCGGGTAAGAAAACAAAAGCGTTTTTTCATGAATTTTTAGCCCTTATTCTAATATGTTTATTTTCTGACTTATTTCACCTGATCACTTTATCAGTGCATTGCTAACTTACTTTATGAATGCTGACTTGCACACCATCAATGAGGCTCCGTGGTAACCCCGTAGCTTATCTCGGTTTCTGTAGCATGAAGCACTTCAGAGTATTGTTACTCCCTCCCTGGATGGGAAACTCCATCAAGCTGGGTTACCCCCGGCCAGCTTTATATCACTGGTAACCATTTATACACCTAGGTGGAGAAAGACATGTGTGGAATTAAGTTTCTTGTTAAAGAAAACAACACAGTGCCGGCCATTACCAGGGTTCGAACCCCAGTTCTCCTGCTCGGACGTCCAATACGTTAACCATTATACTTCTGTGTGCCCCTTACATACATACATACATACATACATACCTACAGACAGACACACAGACAGACAGACAGACAGACATACATTACTTTATTTACCCTCGCATTTTAGAGTAGCTTATGCAGTTAATATCTCCGAGCATTTAACCATCAGATGAGAGATAGTCCACAACACCGGGAACTACATCCCCTGCTCTTTTGGAACAGTGTGTGGGTTATTTTACGTCCACAGAATCAATTATAAAGAGTTTTGAGACGGGGCCTACGGTTTATCGTCTTAATTATATAGCAGTCAGTTAATCCAGTATTGCCAGCACGGCTATTATCCTTTAATTTTTCAGAACTGTCCAATTTGGGATTTAATTTGGACAGTTTTCAATATGGAATTTGAGTAAAAATGCAGAAACTGTCCTATTTGGGAAAAAATAGGTCAGTTTGTTTCAGCCAATGAAATCCAAGAAAAAACAATAGATTGTGAAACCAACCAATCAGCCGTGAAGAAACGTCAGCACTGAAAGCAGGACAGGTCGCCATTGTTGTTGACAACATGGAGGAATTCAGTGAAGAAAATTTGCCAAATTTTTCCATCTTTAGCAGTTCTAACACAAATGAGAGAATTTCATGGTTGCAGGAAGAGGAAATTAGTACTCTTAAAAGCAGAAACGAAAACTCAAACACCGCCAAGAGCACAAAAACGTGGCTCAACGTTTTCAACGAGTGGAAACTCCAGCGTAACGAAGCTAAGTACCCGTAAGCAACGTAAGTTCCCATAGTTTTCCTCGCGAAGCTGTATTTCCTCACTAGCTATATAATTAATAAGTAACAGGACCACATGCTTGTCCAATTTGGAAATAATTGGATGAAAAAAATTCCTCTGACAGCCAAATTGGACTCGGCCTACGGCCTCGTCCAATTTTGGCTGTCCTCGGAATTTTTTTCATCCAATTATTTCCAAATTGGACAGCATGTAGTCCTATTACATATACTTATCTGACAAGACTAGAAAGTCTGACCATATGCAGATGCCACTACAAAGGCACCACTTTCTCCTCAAACATTTAAAGACCCTGAGTGTTCGTCCGGCCGGGGTTTGAACCCACGACCTCCCGCACACTAGTCCGGTGCTCTGCCACTGAGCTACCCGGTCGGCGGTCCATTTGCGGTGCTATAAAATATAGGAAATGCGAACAGGTACCTTTTTCCTAATGACCATCGCATTTCAAGTCTTGGTTTTCCTTATCTTTACGCGAGGAATGCGTGGCAATGCAAGGAGTTTACATTTATATTGCAAAAAATTGCAGGTTGTCAAAAAGCCCTTGGAATCAGTAAAGGATCTTTGAAAGATTCTCAGTTTACGGCATCATCATCGTACGACGAACAGCATCAACCTTACCACGCACGCCTCAACAAGACTGTCAAGGGATCCCGAGGGGGGTGGTGTTCGGCGTTTGCTGACGAAACTGAGTTTCTTGAAGTAGATTTGGGCAATAAGACAATTGTTTCAGGTAAAGTCTACGTGCTCTATCGTTCCGGCCTTATTTAATTTAAAGGTCAATATTTGTTTATTATAGACGGTTATTACTGAAGAATGCTTATTACGTCTTTGTACCAGGTATCTCAACGCAGGGTCAGTCCATGTTTGATAACTGGGTCACACGATATTCAGTAGCATACAGTTTAAATGGAAAACACTGGAAACTGGTAAAAGGTAAACAACAAGAGAATGGAACACCAAAGGTAAACAGAAAACGTCTTGAGTTTAAATTTTTCATAGTTGGATGGTATTGAGCTACAATCTTTACCAAAACAGTTGGACTATTGGGCAATTTTTCATCTAATCTAGACTGAATAAATGAATTCTGTCCATTGATCCAAGGTATTTTGTCAAAGATTATGGCTTACTCAGTTCGCACTGAGAAAAACATTGGCCACGTTCTTTTTTCTACAATGTTTGTGACCTAACCGAAAGGTGAGGCCTAAGTCTTCCAACATAACGAGACCAATTTTCTCTCAGTGACGGGCAAGTTACTTAAAAAAGTGCTTGTACCTCTTTATGGTTCATTGGCAAGCTTGCTAAAATAACAATAGCTCTTGCGCCAACTTTCAGTTTCTTAGGATTCATTTTCAAATTGAAGGCTGAAAATGGACGGTTTGGTTTTAAGCAAATTCTCCTTCGTGGCCGCGGACCAGAGCAGCTACATAACAGGGTTCTTGGCATACAGATTTAGAATGACTGGTTCTCACGTTGTTCCGACGCTTCTCCACGTTCTGCTGTTTTTCTCCCTCCATAGAAACTAACAGCTCCAAATTCAAATTTTACCACAATTGCTACTAATCTCGTAATCTGATTGGCTAATTTGTCGTTGTCGATAAGAGTCTAGACAATGGTGCTCGCGTCAATGTGTCACGCAATGCAATCAGAAACACTCATTTTGGGAAATAAACCAATCAGTTATAGACAAAGCTTGCTCTTTGTTTGTGTCACGATCTTGGACACGCTGTGAAAGCAACATTTTCTTTCTAAAATGCGTCTCGTGAGTCCACAACATTTTGACCACTGTGATGACGCATATCGTTGTCGATAAGAGGACAGACAACGCTAAACCACATTCGATTTGTTAAATCGATCTGGATTCAAAGCGTATTTGTACGTTTCTTCAAATTAAAATGCACTATAGAAATTGATAGATATGGATTAAAATGACTAAAGTTAAATTATCATGACTATTGCTATTATTATTATTATTATTGGTATTATTAGTATTATTAGTATTATTAGTATTATTATCATTATACACCAGTTTGTATTTTGTGGTGAGTGCTATTTTGCGTATGTTTTTTTTTTACAATTTTGGTTGTCTTCTGTAGAACTTTTCAGGTAACCACGACCGAAACAGTGTAGTTACTCACTGGTTTCCAGAGGTTACAGCCAGGTATCTACGAGTCCTGCCACAATCGTGGAGTGGCCTGACTAACTGCATGAGGATCGAATTGTTCGGCTGTAGAAATGGTAGGCTACTTGTGCATTCGCTGCAGCAGCAAGACGAAATTGTAAGATTGGCGATAAAAGTAACAGAAGTAGCAGAAGTAAATTTTTCTATTTCTTACAGCATCTCATAAGCCCGCGTTTTTCTTTAATGAGAACGACAAAAAGTTAGTTGCCATCTACAATGGTAGACTTAATTTAACTTAATCCCTTCCTTACCGGGAATAAGGCTACGATAGCCCAATGCCATTCTTCCCGGTCACGAGCTAGCTTGTCAACCTCACCTCAACTCACTCCCATTCCTTTGAACTCAATGGCAGACTTAAATTTCAGCAAAAGCCGTTTGTTAGTAATAGGTAGATTATTGTCAGGTCGAGCTTTGTTCCTTCATTCTAACGTATGGCAGGCAAGTACTGTGGATACCCTATACATTCACTCACACAGTCGTTCAACTGCAATCAAGAATTAAAGTCACCTGCTATGTTTTTCTAGGCTTATACAGACCAAGGTGAGTTTGGGAGAATTCGACAGCAGATCGTGTAAACAAGGGACCGAAGGTACCTGCTGGAGAATTCTCCCAAACTCACCATGGTTTGTATACGACTAAATATACAAACACAGTAGATAAGTTTTAATTCTTTTATAAAATAATAACTCATTTTATCATATCTCTCAGTTAGTAGGCGCCCTGTATTTGGTCAATTTAGCTGACCGTACTTCACTGTACGGCCCGCTGAATTCAAAAGTTTGTTTTGAAATATAATAAATACCTCTTACTTACCGAGTTCGAGGTTAGTACCGTAAGTTACGGATCCTCGTTTTTCCCGCTTGGATTTATGGTACGCGAGCTTCGCGCTTGGGCCATAAATCCGAGCTGAAAAAATTCGGTTCGTAACTTAGAATACGGACCTAGAATTCGGTTAGTAAGAGGTATTTATGCCGCCGGGTTGCTTTGAAGGTCACGCAAGAGTCAAGTTTGTACAGAGTAAACTATTCACCATTTGCGGCGCGTGTACTACCACTCCTATTTTACTTCCCTCCAACCGAATAGCGACAGATGATGAATTTTCCGAAGAGGAGTCTGAAGAAACAGAAAACGATAATAGCCCTAAAACCCATGATGCTGACGAAGGCAGTGGGATGAACATTAAAGGTACATACTTCTAACTTTAAGTTACTTTTTTTAGCTTAAATATCAACACAAAACTGGTCTGTATAACACAAAATGGTGTCCCTCACACATAACACTGTCGTTTAAGTGCAGAGTCAAAAAGTATCATTTCAAGCTTTGAAGTCCTTCCATCCTATTCGCTGTAATGCGCCCCCTGTTTGAACAAGCCTCCTCTACCCGAAACCTCGTCTCTCGCTCCTGGCCCGTCATCCCCACGCCCCTCTTCTGCCCCGCCGCGTCAATGTTTAATTTGCGCCGTTTTTTCTTAGGTCACTCACGGTAAACACTTCAAACTAGTGCACAGTAATACTACGAGGGCTAATGTCGCATTCACACCAGAACTCAAACTTGCTTTAAACCTGTTTAGTTAAACTAGTCTGTAAGTTGTAAAAAACCAGTATGATTTTAATTCTCTGTAAGGCATTGTTCCCTTTTGAATTGTTATTTCAACGTTATTTTCCCGTCACAAGGATATTGTTATTTATGGACTATATGCTTAAGTATTGATTTTTAATGTTAAAGTTTATACTGAAAATTATAAGTTGAGTAAAAGGGTCAATAAGTAAGGCCAGAAAGCATGAAGACTTAAGCCAAAAATGACCCAATAAACTCTATGTTTACCGCAACCGAAAAACGTCTAATCCAAATCTACGACCCGCATGGAATCATAAAACTGTAACCTGGAATGCTAAAGTGAGACCAGAAGACTGCATGCAACCGTTCAAGACCGCTGGCATGACACTTTTAACGAAGGCTTATATGAAGGTATCTTCTGTGCTGCTTATATTATTCCTTTCGTAATCCCAGGAAAATTGAGTGAGGAGGACCTCACCATTATGTCGAGTAAGTATTTACCCTGACTGGTTTGGAGATATTTTAATTAGGTTTTGTCTTCGGTGAAAGCTGAGGCGCACAAATGCCACAGGAGGCCCACAAAGCCGTCGCCTATCCTGGTCATATCAAGAAGGTCTCAATGGGGTGATGACTTTTACGGCTAACGGTTAATATTTTTGACTGTTTTACGGTTGAAATTTTTTACGGCTAACGGCTAAAATTTTTCCAATACTTACGCCTAACGGCTAATTGTTTTGCCCGTTTTACAGCTAACGGTTAAAGCCCATTGAGACCCTCTGTCAAGCATTCATAAGACTTAAGTTGTGTTAATAGAGCGTGGTTGCAGGAAAAACCAGCACACCTCGTAAACTGGGAATACCGTTCATAACTGAATCTGAGGCAGGGAAACAAGCTCCGTTCAAGTGGGTGTAACTATCTCAAGTGCGTCTTGATTTTACCTTTACTGAACTAAGAGACAAAGTTGGTTGTTAGCAGGTCTAACGTTAAATTGACATTACTTTTACCACACTTCATAACTTACGCGAAAACTAAACGACAGGATTCTACTACGAGTACAACTGAATGACAATTGCGTTTTGCAAGATTGCAATGACGTGAACGCGTGTCATTTTGGGCGGGAAAACGCGCGATCGAAATAAAGTTAAAAACAAACTACCGTAACACGTGCCCTCACATGCCCTTTTGTAACCATAAGAGTGAAAAAATCGTTACAGGTCAGTTATAGTCGTTCACCTTATTCGCTTGGACACGGATCAAAACGAAGTGAACTTCTAAGCGTTTGCCTAAAACTTGTTCTCGTAGTAGAATCTCGACATCTCCATTAAAGAACTGAAAGAGTTGTCCCTTAGTGTACTTAGGTTATTCCTAGCTTCGGACTTCATGAGTGCTGTGTCACATGTTAATTAGGAAAATCTTTTGTATTCGTTTATTTTCACTGGAATCGGCAATCGTGAAGTTCGACCTCTAAAAACACGTTTTAGAAACCAAGGGTATCGATACTGTGGTTCAATTTTATTCTTGGTTTCAATTTTATTTCCTTTGTTTTAAACTCTATTACACATTACCAAATCCAAAAACAAAGGACAAAAAAATTAAAACCAAGGATAAAATTAAGCCCAAACACCGTTATTAAAACGGCGAATTTGGTTTCTCCTAGCTATTGAAAAAGCAGTTGCTTATCTCCGATTTGAGAATATTTTTAAAGACAACATTATCGTGGACGAATCACAGCTTCACAACGATGCCAAGATTGTAAACTTTGCCCGTACTGCGCTATTCAGTGAAAAGTGCGGCAATGGAGTCGATCTAAACGGCGGAGACATTTTGCTTAACGGAGCGACATTTAAACACAAACCGCGTACGGCAATAACGATTGCCGCTTGGATAAAACTCTTTTCTGTAGAAGGACCAAACTCTTTGTTTGATACCATCGGTGGTATCAACTCCTCGCACGACTTTGGGCAATACCACTTGGAAATAGACGACGGGTCTGTGCGATGGTTCCACAGAAATGAGAGAGGACAAGTGATTTTCAACGTGACATCAGAAGTTATCGTTCCGTCACATGTATGGACACACGTCGCTTGCACTTACGAATCCACGCTTGGACAAGCGGACATCTATGTAAATGCTAAGTTTATCCTAAGGGGGGATGGTACGGGGGAATTATCCCAAGACTGGCAGGAGAAGGCTGGAATTGGTGAACATAAAGGAGAAAGACTATTTGATGGGCAGATTGACGAGTTTTATATGTCAGATGAAGCGTTGAGCCAAGAGGAAATTAAGAAACTGATGCAGCGCTGTGAATTTGAGAAAGGTACGTTTGTATTCGCGAGACAAATATCAAAGAAATGAAGAAAATCAGATGAAGTGGTTGTTATAATCAATCACAGTGACTTTCTTAGCCTGACAGAATCTACTCTCGCTCGTACCCCAAAATAAACAGTCTCAGTTCCGATTTTATCGATACTCTGCGAACTGTGCAATTTGTGTTTCTTTGACTTGGCACGGCTTTGACATTGACTTCGACAGTGACTTCGAATTTGACTTTGACTCGAACATTCAACTTACTTTGACCTTAAGCACTGATTTGTCTTTTCATAATCCGCCATTCTGTCAATGACAAAAAAAGTCAAAGAGCAAAGTTGAAAATCGAGGCACAGGGCGTTTTTTTTCAGGGCTCAGCAAATGGTTGATGCTTTTTCAACAGAGAAAATATGGCCGAGGGAAAGAATTCAGTTTTATTTCTGACAAAGGACTGTCAAATACCAAACAAGAACAGAATGCACTGACCAAAATCATTCCATTTCTTATACTCTCACCCCCTCCACCTAAAGAAACGATCCAAGCTACTTTACAGAGGACTACATCTATATTCCTACGGAACAATGACTTGGATTCTTACCTGATGTAGTTAAGTTTGTAGGCTTTATGGTTCTGAGACACAGCCATCGTCTTGGCACCAAACGACAGGAACGTCTGATCTGAGCTAAGATGTTTAACACAGGCCAAGGTGCATGCAAACTCCCTTTCAGAGAATTGCCGCCTCACTAATCAGCTAACAGAAACTAAAGGGGAAAACAACGCTATTATCAGGTAAATTTTACAGAATTCGGCTGCAGAGCAAAACACAAGAACAGGCCAGCGTTGATTTCTAAGCGGTAATATGCAAAATTGAGCTCAATTCTGCATGTCAACGCTTAGAAATCACATGTGATTGGAGTCGATGGCATCGTTCTAAGATGCATCTAGCAAATCCTAGAAGTGTAGGATGTTTGTCGCAGGAACCTTATTTAATGGCTTTTTTTTCCTCGAGTCTGTATAACTCAGTGGTAGAGCGTCCGAACTAGTAATCGGAAAGCCGAAGCCGGGTTCGACTCCTATCGGGAGAACTCGGATTTGCTTTTTCCGAATTTGCCTGTGACACTATCGAAAAATATATCTTCCACAAGTATCCAGTACTTCTTTAATAAAGGTTTGACAGTACCACTTCAATACGTTTTCACTTCAAGAATGCTTCACACCGCTCGGAATGGAAGACATGAAAATCAAAGATGGACAGGTTACGGCTTCCTCAACGTATCACGTCCACAAACCGTTCTACGGCCGTCTCAATCTGGTATCGTTTTACGATGACCCCCACCGCACGGCTTGGTGTGCGGACGAGGACGATAAGGAACCGTATCTCACTGTGGATTTGAAAGAAGAGAAGACCATCTCGGGGATTGCTGTCCAAGGGTCCTCTGTTGCTGATAATTACGTTACAAGTTTTCGGTTGTGTTACAGTCAAAATGGAAGGAATTTTGAGTGCGTGCAAGAAAATGGAACAGGAGATGTAAGTGGCACCACAGTAAAACAAACAATATACCACAGTACAGAACTAGTCAGTAGCTTTCCAAAGAATGGTCACACTGCATGGTTTGATTCACAGATGAAAAAGTTAGAACCACACTGTATAGTAAAACAAACAGTACCACAGTACAGTACTGTTCAGTAGCTTTACAAAAAGTGGTTACACTGCATGGTTTGATTCACAGATGAAAAAGTGAGAACCACACTGTATAGTAAAACAAACAGTACCACAGTACAGTACTGTTCAGTAGCTTTACAAAGAGTGGTTACACTGCATGGTTTGATTCACAGATGAAAAAGTTAGAACCACACTCTATAGTAAAAATAAGCCATACTGTATAGTGAAACAGACAGTAGCACAGTACAATGCCTTTGCACATATATAAATGGCTTATGGTTTGTATAGTCCTTACCAGGTTGCGATGACAAGGACTCAGTCAAAATCCACTGGTTTGAGAGATTCTTTGATGCGCGTTACATACGTTTCTACCCAACGTCCTGGTACGGAGACCACATCTGCATGAGAGTTGAAATTTATGGCTGCTTACCAGGTAATGACATTAGTGTTTTTAAATCACAGGTTAACTGTGGATAATAAACAAAATTAACATGTCCAGTTCTTTTTGTTGATTATGATACAACTATGAGAACCTCACTAGTTGAATAACATGACATTACTTGACGTGTGATGGTATTACACAGCAGGACATGACATGAGTGACATAAGAGAAATGACATAACACGATATGATATAACGCAGCTTGACCTAAGTCTATTAACAGGGATTATAATATAGATGGGACCCTTCGCGCGCTCTGATTGTTCAAAAACCCATGTTTTAACAGAGTATAGAACATAGAAAAAGCGTGTTTTACGGTTTTTTTGCCTCATTACCTCTCATCGACATTTTTGTTAGAGATGGCGAAAAACATTTTCTCTGAAGAAATTAATGATGCGAAGCATCAGAAAGTTTTGAAGCTGAGATTAATATAACAAATTTATTTTATAAAGGACAAGCGAAAATATTCGAGAATTTGGTATTAAATGAGGTCAGTTTGTCTATCTGTGTGCTTTGTTGTTTCTACTGGCGACGTGTAAAATCTGTATCATAAAGCAAATGAAGAAGCCTAAGCCGTGTATTACACTGTACTGTGACAAAACACGATGGACATTTGAGAACACGAGTGAAATGTAGAAAGCACGAGCCTTAGGCGAGTGTTTTCTTCATTTCTCGAGGCTTAGGGTTCTTTATTTGTTAAATAAAACAAGCCATACTTGCTATTTAAAACTCGTGTAAGTAATCAAATGATTCCGTGTGTAATTTGGAATAAATGAGCACAAGTAAACTTTTCGAAGACCAAAGAAATTTCACTCGCCAGTAGGGCGTCTGTAATTTGTTGACGTTGAAAAATTTATGAGTATTAACTGTTTCGATAATAAACGTTTCTCTTTCTGCCCTTCGGTTTTCAGGTTTACTGTCAGACACTATTGAAATAGAGGGTATTGACGTCATCAATCCGCTGACCTCATGGTCAAATTTTGGTGACTGCAGTGTCAGCTGTGGTAAAGGAACCAAACAGAGGGTTGTCAACTGCCAACCAAAAGGCAATGAACGAAATCAGAACTGTCCGCCAGGGACGGAGACATACACAGAGAGACTACCATGCACCCAGCCAAGCTGCCCAGGTATTATAAAGGAGCATTTCTAGACTAATCATGCCGTTAAGCACAGAAACGTGCAACGCTTGTCCTCAAGCCATACCTGTCACTTCTTCTCTCTGCCACCATCGTCCCACAATTTTCCCACGGCGCTTAGGTATATATTTCTTACACTTTATTATAGGACTAAGGTGGTGTGTGGGCCAAGAACTCACATTAACCTGTCGGATTCCGCCCGGTTAGCTCAGTTGGTAGAGCGCCGGCCTATCGAGCGGGAGGTCGTGAGTTCAAACCTCGGCCGGACCAACACTCAAGGTCTTAAAATAACTGAGGAGAATGTGCTGTCTTTGTTATGGCATCTGCAAATGGCTAGACATTACAGTCTTCTCGGATAAGGACGAAAAACCGTAGGCCCCGTCTCACAGCACTGTTCTGATGGGACGTTAAAGATCCCACAACACTGCTCGAAGAGTAAGGGACGTAACCCCGGTGGTGTGGTCGACATTTGTAATGTTTGATTGTAATTAATTAAACAATTAATAGATAGGAGAATTGATGTAAAGCGACTTTGAACATAACCATATGAAAAAGAGCGCTATAAAAATTAATTATCATTATTAATTATCATTATTTCTCGTCTCGCGAGGGTCAGTATTTTTCCAGTACCCGACCGGGTATTGTCCCGAATGATCCCGCGCAATTCAAAGTCAGATTATTGTTCTTCAAATCAAGATGGCGGACAGCGCAAACGTTTTTTTCTAACTTTTTTTTACAACCAATGAAAAACCTCTGAATGAATAGCAAGCAAAGAAACAGCCTGTTTCGATTTTGAAATATAAACGTTTTAGCTTAATCTTCAGGATAGTATTTTTCTTTTAGTATACAAATTCTAAATGCCATGCAATAGATCTGTTATTAAACAAGCCTGCTGGGGACCGAAGGGAGAAAATCGCCCCTCATTACTGAGTTTTTAGTACGGGTCTCGCTCTTGGTCGATAAGATACGTATTTGTAATGAATGGCTATATTTACAAGTCATATAACCATGAAAATCAATTTGAAAAGCTACAATTTTTTGATGAATTCCTGGCACAGAATGTTTTTCTCCAATGGGAATGTCAAACGGTACCATCATGGATCACGCTATCTCTGGTTCGTCCACTATTGACGAGGCGCACCCTGCATTTTACGCACGTGTCATAACATCCAGGCACGAACGTGTATCCACCCGAGGGAGCTGGTGCGCTAAGCTGGCCGACAAGGAGCAGTACTTAGAAGTGGACCTCAGCAAACCAAGGAAAGTTACAGGTAATTCGACCATGTTATACAGTTTAAGCGCCCCCCTGATTTCCATATCTTAAGGCCAAACCTTTAAAAACAGGTTGTTTATCAACACGAAACGTTATTACATGACTGGGGCAGTCTGAGAGCCAATATCTAAAATAAGCCAATCAGATTTCTCTATTTCTGGTCCTGCGAGCGAGGGCCAATATTTACTCGGTAACGGACCAGGTAATGTCCCGCATGGTTCCGCGAAATCCAAAACCAGACTTTTGTCTTTCAAAATAAGTTAGAGGAAAGTATGAACGATGTTCTTTTCTTTTGGGTAAATAATACGGAAATATCCCTTTTCGATCTTCAAATACAAACAATTTCGGTGAATCTTCAGGACAGCATTTTTTCAGAGCGTAAATGCTAAATGTGGTCTCCATTCATCTAGTAAATATCTTATTGGCCTCGCGCTTGCTTAATAAGATATACCGGTATGCAGCAGATAGGTTCTCCCATACTATACATGGCATTTTTATTGCAGGTATAGGGACACAAGGCCAGGTTACAGATGATAGATGGGTGTCGCGGTATGCAATCACATACAGCGCCAATGGGTTAAAATGGACAAATTACACAGAAAACTACCGGCGAATGGTAATTCATTTAAACTTTACCGAAAAATATGCTTTTTTTTCAGCACAGTCTGAACTCGTCTTGAAGATGGTGTAAGTTAGGATTAGACTTGTGTCTGCATTTCCATTATCAGATTTTCATAGGAAATGACGACAGCAAAACAATCTCAGTACGTCACCTAAAGCACCCAATCACAGCACGTTACGTCAGAATACACCCGGTGACTTGGTACGGTGTTCATATTTGCATGCGTGCGGAGATCTACGGCTGTGATCATCTTGGTAAGTCCCCACTATTGTGTTGTTCCTTTAAAAGGGATTTTGTCAAAGGAGCTAGTCATGCACTTTTGGGGTCGCATTCTTAGTAAAGGTAATCATACGGTTTCGAGTTCAATTTGGAATTAATTAGCACGAGTGAGCTTTTTGAAAAACTCACAAGTACAAATTAATTCCAAATTGAACGAGAAAAGCCGTATGATTACTTATTATTAATATAAACATGAAAAAATTCGCCTGGAGGAACTGCTGGAAGATCTCATTGCGGACGGACAGGAAGTGAGCATTTGACTCGGATTTGACACTTTATTTACTGATTGGCTGATGAAGAGAAGCTGATAACGCTACGAACTCAAAGCGGTTCGTTTAAAAATAAAGAATATCATAACCCAGAAAATCGATGTGTAATTTGCACTGGTGTTACACTTTTTGCACTGGAATTACACTTTTTGCACTGGTGCTACACTTGAACTGCACTCCTCTCAGCCAATCAGAATCGAGTAATTTTTTCATGTATATTATTGCAACGGAAATGCAATTGCCCTAATTAATTCGAGGCACTTTGTCACTTACAAAGCAGTAAATTGATTGCTGGCTCCTCGTTATAATAGACTTTATTCGATACTCAGGAGATCATCACATGATCTGTATTGGGAAAACAAAATGTACAAGCGAATAAGGTCTTTTGGTATAGGCAATCACATGATTTCGAGTGCATTTTAGAACAAATAAGCACAAGTTTTTAAGGGCTAAAAAATTAGACGAACCTGTCGGACGAATGTAATTTGTTATCTTTTTAGAATTTTAGAAGTGATTTCTTAAAACAAATTAAATTTCCCTCGGAATCATTTGATAACAATATTATTAACTAATATGCATGCAAAAATCTGAAGTTAATAATATACATGGAAAAATTAATTACAAATTTGGTTTGATTTCTGCTCTGTTTTGAATTAATTGCACGCTCTCAGCCAATCAGGATGTTGAAAAGTTAGCATGTATATTATAAATTAGGGACCCTTCATTTTTTTATTAGGGATGGGGACTGGTGTGATTCGAAAAGCATTATTTAAAAATTGCATGACCCACCTCATCTTGCCAATTTTTTTCAAATCAAAAGAAAGAGAAGTCAATTTTGGATTAAAGCATTATGACATAAAAGTATTGCTAAAATATTTCACGTGACCCCCTCTTTTCCATATTTTTTTTTTCGCATGACCTCCCTTAAATCCCACAAGCCCCCCACCCCCCACCCCCCCGTAAAAAATGAGCAGCTAGCATAAACCTGTCTATAATCGTTCCAATCTTCACCTTACAGCAAAGATACTGTTTGGGGGCTGAAAATACAGCATTAATGGTCAGTAAAATACTTTTTGTGGTCTCAATGAGCATTAATTTTTTTGTACTTCTTTTGTTTTAAAGGCCATAGCTTTAAACCCGTGGAGGTAACTGATAACAAGGAATCTGCATTTAAAGTCGCCGATGAACTTCAGCACAAAGAAACTCAAAAAATACCAATTGTTTCACACCATCAAAACGTACAAGCGAAAACAAAGGCATCTACCAAAGGAGTCACTGCTTCAAAACAACATTCCACCAAAACAGAAGAATCCGAAATAGAAGCAATTATAAAATATCTCGACGAAAAAGGCGTGTTAAAACACCATCCCAACATAGCAAATCAAAAACTCTTACACACTGCGACTGAGAGCGGGAAACACTATGGCAACGGTCAGGTACAGTATCACGTCCAAGGTACCGGAACCAACCCAACTGGGCAAAAGAACAATTTTCACGTTGCTAAGAGACCGATTTCTCAATTGGCTTATCCGAGTATACCGCCTCCTTTAAACATACCATCAAAAAGCTTAAGCAAACAACAGACAAACGAGTTACACGGTAGCAAAACAAGCAGTATACACAAATACATACCATTTGAATGGGGACCTTTTAGTAAATGCAGCGTAACCTGTGGCAACGGCGTGAGAAAGAGATTCAGGAAGTGTAGTCCAGTGGAGTGCTTGGGGTCTGGGATCGAGACACAGGTTTTGCCTTGTTCTAGCCCATCATGTACAGGTAAGCTTCCACATTTTAAACCACTTTTTTTTACAAAAATGGTTTTAGCGTTGTAAATGTTTCGCGGAAGTCTATGTAGCTTAGTTTTTCTGACTTTTGATGGACTGTGTAATTAATCAATTCATCAATCAATTGATTTATTACATCTATTCTGAAATCACAGGTGATCCCTGCAATTTGACCGGCCCATAGCAGTGTGTTTTATTTACGAATCGCAGTATCTTAGGCTCTAAATCGCATTTTTTTTTTCAGCAAATGAGAATAAACACAAAAATAAAAGAACCAATTAAATTTACAATAAAATATTAGCACTTGACTACCAAAAATCCTGTATTAGGACTGTTAGATTGAGCGATTTCAAGACTGAATGTAACAAGAAGACGCCTGAAGGCGTTTACGCGGGATGTGTTGGTTTAAAATTGCTGACGCAGTATGTTTTCTTGCTGATTGTGCGATCATGGATATCCATGGTGCAATCCAACCTGACTTGCACGTGATCCGAAGTTACAGCCAATATAAATCACACAATTTTTTCGGGACGGGCTCGGGATACGGGAAAGTTAAAAAAACAAGGCAATTTTTGACTCCCAAGACGACGAAAGGAATGCGCTACCGAATTTTATACGCTGGCTGACT
Source organism: Ricordea florida (assembly GCA_949710005.1). Lineage (NCBI taxonomy): Eukaryota > Metazoa > Cnidaria > Anthozoa > Corallimorpharia > Ricordeidae > Ricordea > Ricordea florida. The sequence goes on along the minus strand of OX453280.1, from coordinate 26,632,202 downwards.
ACGTCATCCCGCGTAATAAAGTGGTAATTGAGCTTTGTGTCGCGCAATTTTGGCTGAAATTATACTTGTGATTTCAAATCGAACTCGCGCTGCGCTCTCGTTTGATATTTAAAATCGTGCGTATGATTTCAGACCACTCAGTTCAATTACCATTATTTACTGGATGATTGATAAAGAGGCTGATTTTGAAATTGATTGATAAAATAATTGATTAATTGATTGGTTGACTAATTAATCGATTAGTCAATTGATTGATTGAATGAGTTTAAATTTCAATCAACGTTTCAATTACTTCAATTAGCCACGGCGTTTCAATGGTCCCCTTATTCACCGTGCTCAATTACGTGCGGTCAAGGGAAAAGAATCAGGTCTCGGATCTGCGACGGAGTGACGTGCCCAAAGGGAGGACGGGAAATGGAAACGATTTTATGTCGGCGCCCCGAATGCCCAGGTAAAAAAGCAGTAATGCGATTGCGTAAAGTTTGGTTTGGTCTTTGATCTATTAAACAATTAGATTATGAGCTCGAGATTTCTATCGCGTGATAGTTGATGAGGGCGGAGCCCGAGTCAACTATCACGCATAGAAATCGAGAGCGAATAATCTAATTGTTTTAGTATAAATCTACTAGTCGTTCAAAACTTTGTCTTTTCTGGAACAGCCTCGACCAGTAAACTGTCTAAATCTTCTTCACGGACACTTCGAAAATGTGAAGAAGCGGCCGCCATTACGCTACTCGCTATCTATCACAGAATAGATAGTGAGTAGCGTAGCCAATCAGAGCGCGGCATTTGTGATAAAACACTAGTAGATTTATACTAAAAAGCCTTAGCACGATAAGACAGCTTTTCATGTGCATTTCAGCAATCCGATTTGTAGATTTCGAGTGCAATTTAGAAGAGGGGGGTAAAGGGGTTATTGCGTGATACGTGATTAAGTGTTTTTAATTGTCGTAACCGGTGAAAACGCGAAATTAAAATCCGTGAACTGTGAATGTTCTACCTGTCGTGATACGTGAACCTTAAAAAGCGTTTGTCCGATTAAACGTGATGCGTTATTTCTACATTTTAATGTTCGTGAAACGTGGGTGGGACCCCCCCTTTACCCCCCTCTTAGAATATGATAGGCACGAGTAACTTCCAGAAGCGTAGCTAGGGGGGTGCTGGGGTGCCCGTGACCCCCCCTTGGTAGCCCTTCTTTTGAGCAAACAATCTACAATATTCAGGGGGCGAAAAGGCCACGACAATATATTCTCACTATACTATACTCTCACTGCTCATCCCAAAACTGTAACATAAAGTAAAACATGCAAGGCGTGGAGGTCAACATGACAAACTGGTGAGTAGCCCCTGTGACCCCCCCCCCCCCCTTTGAAAAATCCTGGCTACGCCCCTGCTTTGTCACAAACTAAGAAACTTTGAGACAGAGCTTACTGCAGTGAACTCAAAATCGTGAAATTCCCGCACCTAATTTCAACTCTACTGTTTGGGGTTAATTGGCATGCTCCCAGCCAATCAGCGTGTTAAAAAGGTTTGCATGTATATTAAGGACGGACCATTAGAAAAGTGATGGGGGGGGGCGGGGTGGGAAAAAAAAAAACAAAAAAAAATTCATGCAAGGCAAAATGCCAAAAACAAAATTCATGCAAAGAAGAAGGTAAAAAAAAAAATTCATGCAGAAGGAAGGTCCAATTGTGACTTTTTCACACGTAGTAAAAACAATTCGTGCAGAGAGGTTCACCTGAAAGAAAAAATTCTTGCAAAAGCAGTGAGCGAAAAAAAAAATTCGTGCAAGCTGAAAATTCCCCACCCCCCCCCCCCCACCATCACTTTTCCAATGGTCCGTCCCTTAGGAGCTCAATAACAAGTTTGACTTCAGACCTGAATTGACGAGACAATGCGGTTTCAAAAGGGAAAGTTAGCATTCTTCACTGTAAACAGATTCCTCTATACAGTGAGTGACCTGTGCACAGCTACCCAACCCAACAGAGAAATTACTGGGAGTAGTTAACTCGATGCAATAAGGTAGCTCACTGCTCTCACCGCGTTACCACGCTTACGTCTTCTTCTTTATCCAGTTCTTTACTTAGGCTTTGAGAAGTGGGAAGGTGAAGTTTTATTGGATGAGTCAGACAAAGGAAACAACGCCTTTCTGGAAAAGGGTGGCTTCATCGTCCCTCACAGCGGCGTGTGTGGTCACTACGCCGCACTAGGGAAGTCAGGTGACATATTGCTAGAAGACACCACATTCAGAGGAAAACCTCGTAATGGCATTACTGTGGCTACTTGGGTCAACCTCATGGGTACATCACGTGGATTGCATTCCATTTTTAGCACGGCTCGTGTGTTGAATATTGGGCAAATCATGGGTAAAGAGTTTAATTTGTATTACAGCGTTTGGGGATAATTTCAAATTTAGTTCACTGTCGCCTCTATACGCATAAGACAGGAAAACCACAACGACTGAAAGGCGCCAATCACTGTGAACGACATTTTAAAATTCTATTTTTTAGCCACGAATATCTAATACGTGCAGTTTCGGTTGAGGTAACACTAGGTTGGAAATGTGATTATTTCTTCACAGGAGGTTATCATTTTGAAATTGATGACGGCAGAGTCCGCTGGTTTCACCGCAGTCGCTATCAAAATCCTGTGTTTAGTGTACTCACTGACGACATCATCAAGCCCGACATATGGACCCACGTGATCGGAACCTACAACAGCACTTCAAGGGAGGCCAAAGTAACGTGCATTTTTATCAAAAACTAATTTTCTATAACAAATAATTTGTAGTTGAAACACCGAAGATGTTCAAAAAGTGTCGTCAAATGTGATAGGAAAATGGCAAAAACGCATTGCAAACAGTTATTTATTTATAGTTAGTTAAAGATCTTATAATTAGCTTACGTAATTTCAAAGGCTATTTTCTCAAGAACCCTGTGGACAAAAGGTCGTACGAATCGCCAAGACAGAGCTCCTTCAATAAAACTGGCATGAATAATACTAATGCTAATAGTAATAATAATAATAATAATAATAATAATAATAATAATAATAATAATAATAATAATCCACATCATCATAATTACAATAATAATATTAATATAAAAATAACATTAAAAAAAATATATTTATGTGGCGCACACATCCATTAATTTCTGGAGGCGCTTAACAAGCTTTTCTCTTACTAAGAAAATAAACAGAGTAAAAACAGACGCTGAAAAATGCGTACGACCGATCACCCAAGAGTGCACAATATGTTCAAAAATGAATAACCCTTAATTAAATTTATCAAAACAGTTTCCTTTTAAATAATGAAACTGCGCGGGACCTTTGTGTATCATTACGTCCCAGATTTTCAGGCGCACTCAATAAAAGCTGTCCCCATACATTCCAATACATTTGTTTTAGGTGTATGTGAACGGAGACATAAAGGGTTCCACGCGTGGTTATGGAATGCTGGACGACCTCTGGGGTTACAAGGCGTGTATTGGTAGTTTTGATTTGGGTGGACGGTATCTGGGAGGTTCTGTGGACGACTTTCATATTTTCAGTTACGCTTTGGAGCCGGAACAAATAAAAGACCTGCTGCGCATTAAGTGCCCAGGAAGAAGGTGACAAATACTTCAAAATGTCTGGAAAACAAAAAAACAACGCCAAACTTGGCGCCAATTTATCACTTGAACTTTCAAGTGTGAAACAGAAGAATTGAAACAGTTATTTAGGAGGACAAGGAAAATGGAAAGACACCACGTGGAAGCATTGACAATGTCTTCAGTTCACAGCAATGTTCGAGATTGCAGCGTATAATGGGAAGTTTAAGTCGAAAGAGTCAAAGACGTCATCGATTTTGAAGCTTTTTTCCTGATGGAAAGGAAATCTCCAGGGTTAACCATTTACCAAGGATTGAATTTTGCAAAGATTTCCGTATAACTACAGTGCAGCTGTGCTGTTTCCGTTCTTTAGGAATGTTTCCACGTGTATCATCCTAAACAGTACGGCTACAATATACATAACTAATTATGGGCCAATTGGGAGTCTACTCTGAGCTTCTCAGGTGACATTTTCGTGGATCTGAATGTTAAATTGCTTGGAACAAGAGCAAAATATGCGAGACAAATTTCCATTTGAAAAGGGCATACCGGAGAACTCCTATTACTCTTCTAGACCTTCCGTTTACTTTAGGATGGAAGTTATCCACGGCAATGAATTGTGTTTCTTTTACATTTTGATGGAAAATTTGTGAAGATTTTGGAAAAGCGAAAAAAGAACTCTGGTTCCAGTTATTTGGAGTCTTAATCTCCTTGAGTTTGAAGAGCTCGGACTACTACGGCTGAAATGGATGACGGGACAAAATACAAAGTTCGCAGATAATTATGGGACAAAAATAACTAGCAATGTAAAAAGATATTAAACTTATTTTGTAGCTGTAAACAGCTCAAACTGAGGCGATTGTTAATAACTTTGCTGGCTCTCGGTTGCAAGTCTTTCTCAACTTTCACAAACAAAGGCGAAGGATACTACATTTAGAAATTCATATGTATTTTTCTCAATGCAGAACAAGTAGTATCGATAAGCCTTTTTCCCTAGGAAGGGATAAATAACAGATCAGGGATACATTCATTACTTAGGCAAAATAAAATTTGACTGCTATTATTCCTTCTTAACTGTTGTTCCCAGTGTTCTTTATAACGAGCACATAATTATCGTAAGCTGGGCGTGACCCTTTTTGTGAGCTTGATATTTTTGTCGCTGCTTTTTCTTTGAAAAATCGTATTGCTTAATGGAAACATATGACAGCAGTTAAACGAGCTTTAAACACTTAGCAACGAGCGAAATTTCCAACTCGTTACGTTTAATAGTAAAGCGGATGTTGGCTTTCGAAAGTTCTTGGGTGGGAGAAACGCCAACGATTTCATACATTCTTTGTTAAACAAGAAGACGCCTGAAGGCGTTTACGCGGGATGCGTTGGTTTAAAATTGCTGATGCAGTATGTTTTCTTGCTGATTGTGCGATCATGGATATCCATCGTGCAATCCAACCTGACTTGCACGTGATTCGGAGTTACAGCCAATAAAAATCACACAATTTTTTCGGGACGGGCTCGGGATATGGGAAAGTTAAAAAAACAAGGCAATTTTTGACTCCCAAGACGACGAAATAAATGCGCTACCGAATTTTATACGCTGGCTGACTACGTCATCCCGCGTAATTACGAGTCTTGAAACCTGCGTCATACAGAAAGTGTTATCCATGACGGCTTCAAATTTTTAGGGATAGTTCATCACGATGTGCACTTTCAATATTAAGAGTGGATCTAAGAGCCTCTGCAAATTTTTGAAAAACAACGATCCCATTATAAAGGAGTCAGAAATGTAACTACCTTAGTGAAAATAGTGAAAAACACTACCAGTGTGCGAATTGGTTTTATTTACAGTAAAAAAAATTCACACAGGAAAGGAATAATGACGCTTCTATGCAGATCTATTACATAATTTACAAATTTGGTGTAATAAAAAGATAAGTTAATTTATTTTCCGTAAATGTGGATTATTGCACAGTACCAGCATGAAGAAATAGTTACAAATCGATAAGAAAATTCCATATTACATATTCATCTGAGATTATTCTGTTAGGAAAAACCAGCGATGATGTCAGCTTCTAGACAGACCTTAGCGAAAAGGCTATCGATTTAAATTACTGGTAACGAAGTGGGCTTTTCGAGGACACCAAACCAGGCAAGTTGCTTCAAGCAGAATGCTTACAAAGTAGGCTATAAAGAGACTGGTTGATTGTTGGAAACACACTGTCAATGACGTCGATTAGGACTTGGTGACGAGGGTTTGCTGTTCGAGGAAACTGTTGACGAGCTCGAGTTTTAGCATAGTGATAACCAGGTGAGCTGTTTGGGACTGGTAACGGGATTCTTAATCAGGTAATTAGGGAAGCTATTGGGACTGCAACGAAGGCCTAATTCTTTTCAATTGCAGACTTGTGTCCAAGTCTGCAATTGAAGGGAGACTGCCTGGTAGGTCGTCTTTCAGAGGAATGATGCAGAGGTTCGTAGAGATTAAAGAGCTGGTAACCAATTCAGTGGTTCCAGGGAGACTGGTTCCTCCTTTAGAACACTGGTAAGTAGGCTAGTTGCTTGGCAACTAGTAACGACGTCATCTATTGAAAGACTTGTAAGAAAGTCAGCTTTTAAAGGAAGATTGTCAACAAGGTTCAGTTTTTGATAGCTCAGCTGGCTGTGTTAATTAATTGAATTCAGTTACTACCACCGAATTCGATACGGAGACTAGTAACCAGGTCAGCGACTCGAAGAAGGCTGGTAACAACTTCGTTTAGCACACTGGTAACCAGGCCAGCTGTAAACAAGGAGATTGATCACTAATAAGGAGACTAGTAACAAGGTCAGCTTTAAAAAAAGGCGATCAGTAACAAGTAAGAGTTTTAAGAGGTCAGCTGGCGATCAGTATCAAGTAAGAGTTTTAAGAGGTCAGCTGGCGATCAGTAACAAGTAAGAGTTTTAAGAGGTCAGCTGGCGATCAGTAACAAGTAAGAGTTTTGAGAGGTCAGCTGGCGATCAGTAACAAGTAAGAGTTTTGAGAGGTCAGCTGGCGATCAGTAACAAGTAAGAGTTTTAAGAGGTCAGCTGGCGATCAGTAACAAGTAAGAGTTTTAAGAGGTCAGCTGGCGATCAGTAACAAGTAAGAGTTTTAAGAGGTCAGCTGGCGTTGTTGCCGAAGGAAGCGATAGGTACTTTGCCACTACTAAGATTATGAATCATGGCAGCTATTTGCGCTTGGCGGTCCAACTCGGACTGCAGTTCCTTGATCGCAACTTCCCGCTTCTTAATCACATCTTCGTTTTGTCGGCAAATCAGTTCCATTGACGACAGCTGGATAAGAGGTTTGAAAGGAAAGTATCAGTACGCCAAGGAAACCAATAATAAAAAGAAAATCAGGCAACAAGAAAATATAGAGGTGACAACACACAAGTCCTCAGCACGTAGCGTTTTCATCTGTGGATCAAACCATGCAGTGTGACCATTCTCTGGAAAGCTACTGAACAGTACTGTACTGTGGTACTGTTTGTTTTACTATACGGTATGGTTCTAACTTTTTCATCTGTGGATCGAACCATGCAGTGTGACCATTCTTTGGAAAGCTACTGAACAGTACTGTACTGTGGTACTGTTTGTTTTACTATACAGTGTGGTTCTAACGTTTTCATCTGTGGATCAAACCAGGCAGTGTGACCATTCTTTAGAAAGCTACTGAACAGTACTGTACTGTGGTACTGTTTGTTTTACTATACGGTATGGTTCTAACTTTTTCATCTGTGGATCAAACCATGCAGTGTGACCACTCTTTGTAAAGCTACCGAACAGTACTGTACTGTGGTACTGTCTGTGTTACTATACAGTGTGGTTCTAACGTTTTCATCTGTGGATCAAACCATGCAGTGTAACCATTCTCTGGAAAGCTACCGAACAGTACTGTACTGTGGTTGTGTTTGTTACAGTGATTCTTACTTTTTCAATTGTGGATCTTTTTCTTTAAGTATGCAGTGTGATTGTTACTTTTCACTTGTGCATGAAATTGAGAAGTATTTCACGGTACACCATACCTTGTGCGTTAGTTCTTTACGATCTTTTTCCGCTCTGGACAGATCCAATTGCAGCGTTTCCGATTTTTGTTGAAGCTCCTCGATAGCAGTTTGGCACCGTTTTGTTTCTTCCTCTTGTTTTTGAAGCGTCTTCCGTATCTCTGAAGACAGAGACGCCATATACTGTAAAACGAAACTATTCTGCGAACAGATCTGGTTGTGTCAACTTTTCAAACGTTGCTGAAAAATTCATTCACATTAGAGAATGAAAAGCAAAATTAAGCCGGTCGATTGTATTGACGATCATGCAGTGAACGCGTCCGTCGGCCATCGTGTTTTCACCATTAATTTGAAGGTGAATATTGTTTCGTATCTACCTTTCCCGAACCAATCAAATTGCTTGTAGCCGGGCTATAAAAACGTTACCTTGGTATTTCGCGTCTTTGTCTTTCAGTTGCTGTACGACTTTTTTTCTTTCCTGCTCCAGTTCTTGAAGTTGTTTCGTTGTACTGAAAGGGGAACCAAGAAGAATTAGGCCCTGTTCAGACTAGGTGTCCGTTCCGCGGCACCGTGCCTGGGCACTAAAATGGACGTAGTTCAGACAACCCAGTTCCCTAGAACGAGTACGCACCTGTCTGCAATTACCATTAACGCTTCACGCAAATTGCGAGAACGTCACAAAAATTGCATTTAGAAATTCTAAGGATGAAACCCCCATCGTGTGTGAGGGAGCTACATGTGGCCTCCACCCTGGCTCCTCGATTAGCTAATAACAGAGCAGGATTTGGTTCCTCTTTTGCGAACGCGGAGCACGGCATTTTATCAAAACCTACTCACCAGTCGTGCTGACTCTTCAGGTTATCGTTGTGTCTTCTCAGCATTTCGTTCAGGTCAGACAGCGCCCTGTGTTCATCTTGAGCAGCCATGAGACTTCGCTGACTTGTCTCCAGTCTGATTACAAACAATTGCAAAGACTTTCAGACGCCAAAATTGATTTCAATATAAGTGGTGAAACAGAGAATTAACTTTGAGTGCAAATCTTAGAACAACAAATCACTTCCTGGAATTCCCACTCTCAGTATTGGACATACATGTAACAAGAACCACGCGAAACAATAAAAAATTTATTTGACCTCAGTGGGAAGAGATCACCAGTTCCTTTCCCGACTGACCTACGAGAGTTTAGCAAGAATACGTCCTGGAGTCCATTTAATAAAACTATTAAAATTGTAGCAAATGCTTCACCTGTACATTACACTCATCAAAGTGCGCATACTCTTAAAAATCGAACGCTTTTGAATAAATTAATACTAGTACTGTTGTTACCTTTGTGACTGCTCTGCAAAGGCGATCTTAAGCTGTTCGTGCTCTTCCTCAACCACTTTCAAATTTTCGTTGTTTCGCAACAGGATTTCCATCTTTATGATAAAAAAGAGAACAGCTCAGGTTACGGTAAATGCTAACTCTCCTATTACTAAATAGCAAGTTTCTGTCCAGAGCTATAATCATTTTCTTTGCGATGTTTGTTGCGAAAATAAATAAAGGACACTGATGGCATGCATAGCTTTTTTTGTCCGTCGGGCAAGTTGAAGGGACCTTTTTTGAGCCTTACTGAGAATTCGTTGCAACTTAATATTGAAGACTGCAGTCAAACTATTTGCTGTTAGCTTTGGTTGTGGACGGCAAGAATGAAAATGGACAGCAACTTAAAAAACCTCAGGCTAAATCGTTTGGTCAACCTCATATTGAGACAGTTCTTTCGGAACTGATCTTAAGATGAGATACGTAAAGCATCGAAAGCAGGAGGCACGGTGAAACAAAGGGGCGAGATTCATTTCCGCTCTCCTACCCACTCCGATGCCTTACTTACGTGGACGCGTGAAGGACGCTAAGGATACCGCAACAAGAACACGCATTATAACATAGCTTTGGGAATGCGCGCACTACGATTGGCTGATAGGGGCGATCCATTGGCCCCTGGGTTGCATGCTGACGTCAGACTGCTGACCAGTCAGTAAAAGTAGTGCGCAGCAGCTATGCAACCATCGAGTTATGGACGCACTTGCGAGGTTTGCGAACCACTCAAGAAGGTAGAGATGCTCTCGACAGCGCCTCGAGAATCTCTTACGCTTCCTTCGCGCTTAGCAACTTCCTGTGTGTGTCCATGACTCGACGGCTGCACGCTGCACGTTTACAAAACATCAATGTCAATGTACAAACCTCCTTTGTGGCCGCCTTTTGAGCTTGGAGCATCTCGTTTATCTAAAAGACGAACACATGCTCTTTATCATGGGATCTAAACATATGACTTCAGACCTTTTGATATGGTAACACAATAAACCGCACTTTGAAACGTCAAGTGAAATTGGAAAAGATATTCCACTAGTGTTGATATAACAAAATTAATAGAACATTACATGGCCGCTTGGAGACACGAAACTTCTCTTTTCGTGTTGAAAAAGATTTCACTCATTTGCTGTGCTCACTCGTGAAATATTCTTCAGCACTCAAAGAGAAATTTCCTATCTCCGCGCGCCCATGTAATATCCTCTGTGTAATGAATGTTTTTGAGAGCAATGGTAAGAATGCTTTCATGAGTTGAAAGAGAGAATGCTCCATTCAACGAGGCTAACATTGCGAGAAGTCAAAACCTTTATTGTTCAGTATGATCTGCGATTGATGTCATACCTGTTCTTCCTGTTTTTCAGCTTTTTTCTCGGTGGTTTGTAGGAGCTGCATTAACTTAGCACACTATACAGTGAACAAAAAAATAATAACAACATTAACTCATCGCAAGTGCGAAAGCGCTACAGATATTTAATATCCCTTTACCGGTACAAGTGAAGGGAAAACCGAAGCAACCGCAAATGTGCCATCCGACAGTAAACTAAAAAACTACTTCAGAGATAGCTAAACGATAAAATTAGGGATATCTCGTTTATGGATAAGTAGACCATAACTTAACTGCTTCTCCCCGACAACAACATGTAGATTCAAATAATCCCGAAGATATACGACGGTACCTCGGCTTCAGACTGTGCCCTCCGACATCGGTATTGGGAGATAAGTCGATCTGCTTGCGCCAAAGCGAGAGCTTTAGCCTCTAACAAATCTTGAAGATGACTCTCTTTTGTCTGAAAAAAAGAGAGCCAAGAATTGACTGACTATTATGACTGTTGAACACTACTATTTTACTATACAGTGTGGTTCTAGTTTTTTCTTCGTTTGTAGATCAAACCATGCAGTGTGACCATTCTTTGTAAAGCTACTGAACAGTATTGTACTGTGGTACTCTTTGTTTTACTATACATTCTGGTTCCAACTTTTTTCATCTGTGGATCAAACCACGCAGTGTGACCATTCCTTGGAAAGCTACGGAACAGTAATGCACTGTGGTACTGTTTGTTTTACTATAAAGTGTGGTTCTAGCTTTTTCAGCTGTTGATCAGATTATGCAGTGTAACCATTCTCAAGAAAGCTACTGAAAAGTACTGTACTTTTTCATCTGTGGATCAAACCATTCAGTTTGATCATTCTCAGGAAAACTGTGCTGTGCTGTGGTACTTTGTTCTTACCATCAAGTCGCTTTTTCTGTACTACTACTAAACCAAAAAATGCAACACAAACAAGGAACCATAATTAATACGCACCACCAAAGCTGCCATCTTTGCCTCGTAAACATCCATAATCTCTGATGCATGCGGGTCGGGTTTTATCTAAGAAAGGAAAGAGAAGGCAAAACAGCCATTAAATGAGATTAACCGTTGCTCTCCCGACAGCGCTACAAGGCCAGACAGGAAAAACGTTGGTGATTATGATAGCAAGGTTTAAGTAGCGGCGAATAGGACTTAGTACCCAGAGCTAAAAATTGGCGGTCGCACGGTCGCCAGTGGCGAGTTACAACTGACCAGGGCTGCCAAAAGTTAAGGTTTGAAAGCCCGATGTGCTACTATGCTACAGAATTTCGAAAAGTTGCAATGTAAATTATGAGAAGTACAAAGTTAAAAATATAACTCAACATGTAGTTTACTACTGAATTTTTAGTTCTGAAGTGGAAATTCCGAGCCGTTTTAAAAGCGATTTCACGAGCGATCCATATTCACAATATAAAGACGCCATTTTCATTTTGTGATTGCTACGTGACTCTGAAAAAAAAAAAATCAAGGGCTACTTCAATTTGGGATGGGCCACTAAGAATTCAAGGTGACTGGCCCGAGTGGCCACCAAGCACTGGAGTTAATTTTTAGTCCTGAGTACCGCAGACGCTTTCAAGTATCTCTGTACACTTTTATGACAGCAAACACAGTTTTGAGTTTCTCGCCCTGCGGGAAAAAGTGGTCCGCCTATTCGTCTGTTCACAGACTTGACTCACCTCTAGTCCGGACTTCATTTTCTCGATCAAAGACTCGATATGCGCATCATGGTTTGTAATCTTGGTCGGAGCAGCCATTTTGACTGGTATGAAGTCCAGGCCTGTTGAGCTCAAATGTGACCCCAGCCGACTTGTGCTTAAAGAGATCTGGTGCCGAGGAGAGGAGGGAGGACTGAGTTCAGTTTCATGGGGTCTTCTTAATGCTTTCATTTCTTCTTCACGCGATGCGTTACTAGCAGCGATCAAATTTCCCAACCTGAAGAACAATTTAGTCTTAGAAATAGATGTAATCGTCGATTGAGGAGCGTGTTCGATATAGTTAAAAGGAACAGATGTCAAGAGTACCTGTAGGTCAGAAAGGATTAGACAGAAGGCTGCGTAGGTTTCTTGGATTGTAACTTAAATGGAATGGGGCAAATTATCAGTGTCATGTAACATAATACCACCAATCACAAGCATCTTTTAAGCTACAATAATAGCTACTATGTACACTGTATGCAACATTGTGCGATATGCAGTTACATAAGACCTTACCAAATAGCTTGAAAGTCTGGCAGGCTGGTAGTTTCACTGAGAATGCGCAGCGCCTTTTGCACGCTGTCTCGTGTGCTACTGCTCATTGCGCATGCCAAAAATGGAATTAACCGCTGGTCTTGTAACATCGACGCCAGCTTCTCCTGTGATAAGACCCAAAGAGTAACAACTTTGACGTGTAATATTTCGTGCTGCAAATTACTCATGACATCCTTACTGAGTATGAGGCCTAGAAATTAAACACTAAAAAAAAAAAAGAGTATTTCTTTGAGCTCGTTGAGCTGGCTGCAAGAGGTTGAGCCTTCTTAGCTATTGCAAAAGTGAGATTGCTCGCATTGAATATCTGTTTCGTCGCTACATTTTCTGATAAAGCTAGCAGAATACCCGCTTTTCCACAAGCAGCAGTTTGCTATCATGAATGCGGCTAAAAATTACACCTTTTGCTGTTCATTTACGCAAAACACACATACCATTTACGTCAACAGTTGAAACTTTTCGGCTAATATAAGTTAATTAGCACTTCCATGAACTTCATAACACGAACGAACTTTCAATTTGCATATGTATTAACATTCAATAGCATCAACGGATGAACAATTGCACCTTTGGACAATCAAAGATTACAAATACACTTTCAATCTCGCGCAATGGTTAATCATAAACACCAGTGGAAAATCAATTGCATAGTATGACAATCAGTGACGTACTGGAGACATACAATAATACAATTTGCATAGAATGATTGAAAGTTGACAAAAACTCATCAGTACCTTTACTCCCACAATGTTATTTTTGAGTTTGCAGAGAAAGTCCAATAGATGAAGCGCTACATTCACTCCCTCCAAGCTGCAAAAGAAACAACAGATTTCACTGAATTTTACATCTTCATTTAGCGTTTGAGCCCCGGTTTAAAAGTGGAAGTGACGGAGTCAATAATTTGTCGCTTCCAGTAACGTTGCAATAGATCACCCAACATTCCACACTTCTGCTGTGTCCTCCCAAGCAGTAATTAACAGGTGACAAGGTGCTAGATCAAAAGCCTAAACCTTTCACGCCCCGAAGCGATCAATATATCAACGCTAGCTCATGAATTCTCTAGGACGAATATTATGATCTTGGAAGTGTGAGGGATAAATTTTGGGAACCAGAAGAACTCGGTATACAATGCAGTAAAGAGGGTCTCCCGGGGGTTTTGGGGAACAAGGGAACATTGGCAAAATATCGAAGGGAACAAGGGAACATTAGCCAATTTTTGGGAACAGGGGAACAAAATTCGAAAAATTACAGTACGAAAACATTCTGAAAATGTGTGGGAACACATTCTGAAAATGTGTGGGAACATGGGAACATAGGGCAATTTTGGAAGGGAACAAGGGAACAAGGGAACAAGGACCCCCCCCCCCCCCCCCTGGGAGATCCTCAGTAAATTGACGTTTTAGTTTCGTGCAGAATAGAAGAATGACGGTGACTCGATAGGAAGTTCAAAACAAATGGTAACAGAAACTGCTTCAACGTTATGCAATGCATGTCTTGTTGTAGTACCAGTTATAAGAAAGTATTCTATGAGAATGTTTAATGGTCCGTTCCTTTGGCATGATTCGGAGTCGGATTTCTGATCCGAGATCACATGGATTATGAAACATCAAAGAAACCGTTGAATCTACTTTCGACAAGGATTCTTCAGTTCATTTGATACGCCATGATCCGTGTGATCTCAGATCACGAATACAAATCCGGATCATATCAAAGAAACACATTCTTGAACATTCTCACAGAGTACTTTCTTATAACTGGTACTACAACAAGACATGCATTGCCCTGAAAATCTCTTGAATCGTGGAGCTTCGTTTCGCTTACAACACTGGCTATGCGCTCACCAGCATTTAAGTTATAAGGCTCTAGATCTACCCGGGTGAGGTCTCTAATACCTCCATAGTACAGGGACAGCCGTCCTTGTTCCCACACTGTTGTGCTGGTACTGATACTCTAACACCTTCCACCAGTGATCCAGCTCCATGTGCTGTAACACCAGGCTCTTGAATGAATCATCCAACCACAGGAGTCCCAACAGTCAAGGATAAAATCAACAACAAAAGTAATAATCTATCTTGATCTCAAGGGATTGACAAAATATTGGGATGGGTATTTGTAACGAATGTAGAGTGTGTGACACTATTGTGAGTGATGTGTAACAGGATGTGAGTGATGCGTAACACGAGCATGAATGTACATGTATGAACCGTACCGTAAGAATCTACGGGTATATTACGAACTCACAAGATGGCCAGGTCCCAGTTGGCTTGATAACTCAGTTGGTAGAGCACTGCTCCGGTGTCGCCGAGGTCATGGGCTCGAATCCCGTTCAGGCCTGAGTCTTTATTTTTTTTCAGGGTTCAATTTCACAGCTACTTAAGTTGTGTACATAACTGCGATGATCAATTAATGTCATTACATATTACTCCACAGTTCAAATATATATTCATTTGAATCAATAAAGGCATTAGTGGAAAGGAACAATGAAGAGAAAGAAAAGAACACAACACCATCCCACGGGCTTAAACCCTGTACCGCCATAAACTACATTTCTTTGCTCCACAGATCCCGAATAGCACAACCAAAACTAACTCCAAGGCCTCACAAGGAAAGGATATCATTCAAAACATCCAAGGCTTTCCTTATCTGTATACACTTCTGTTTCAACGCAATACCATCAACTTCCCTTGGTGGTGAAAACAGCTGCATCAGCACTGAGACCAGTTCTGATGTACGTGGAGCTAACTGATGAAGCAGGCCACTATCAAAGAGTTCCTTTGAACAACAAGAATCATAACAAACAGTTAAAGGATCTGTGCGCATTGCAACCGGTTTACGATTAATATTTAATATTACGCTGAGTTTATAATATGGGGTCTCTGAAATACAAAGTTATGAATCTGAATGAAAATTCTACTTAAAATCATATTTTTCTTAAAAAAACATGTGATTTAAAATTCTCTTGAACTCATTTAGCAATCTTTCTCAAAAATACTGGAACAGGCAGTTTTCCCTCTACAAAAAACAACTGCAATCACCTCATCTATGTTTATTTCCAGCTGACCTTTCAATACTGGGTGACACCATGTGCATGATGTACTTCTTTATCCCAAGGGGGTAGTGAATCATGTCAGTCTTTACAAAATATCCCGAGTTGAAGTGAATCATGTAAGCCTTTACCAAATATCCCAAGGGGTAGTGAATCATGTAAGCCTTTACAAAATATCCCGAGATCTCCTCGGGGGGGGGGGGGGGGTAATCAGAAGATCTCGGGATATTTCGTAAAGGCTTACATGATTCACTACCCCTCGGGATATTTTGTAAAGGCTTACATGATTCACTACCCTCCCAAAGCATACCGTTTGTAAATGTATTCCAACATTGTTAAAATCGGAAAGCTAGAGAGGTCACGCAATTTTTAAATGATTCTTCACGAATCACAGCCACCCCTCCCTAATAAAAAATCAGCGGTCCCTTATATCCCAAAGCAAGGCGCTTCATAACTTTAGTGAGGAGAAATAACTACCTCATACATTTCCTTGATAAAATCCAGGGCCTTGAGTGACACAGTGCTGTGCGTGTAAACAGACTGGCTTGCCCAATACAAGAGCACATCAAATGCATCATTAAGATTAGTTTCCCTGGGTTTGGAGTTTGTAGGTGACAGCAAGGCTCTGCACACACGGGTCCGTAAGCCATTCACGGAACAGAATGTCAACAAGAGCTCAAATATCTGACAACATAAAGATGTAAATGGAGAGTGAAGTGAAGCCACATGAAGATAATATAGCACGCTACAGCACACGTGCGGCATCAACCAATGAAGAGTACCGCAGCCATGCGTTTATCAAAAGTCCCCAAAACGTTTTGGGCAGGAAAGCCGATCGTTAAAGTATATGTATGAGGTACATGACACTTGGACTCATCCTACAAAGCTATTTTTACTCTGTTTGGAAAGATTTGACGGGCAGAAACGACTGTCACCAAACTATAGCTGCGTTGTTGCACCCAAAAACGTCCCAAAACGTTCCCAGACTTCCACGAAAAGGATCAATGTAAGTATCTTGGCAACTGTGCACCTACCCCTCCCCTAACCCAACATTTTATAAGTTAAAAAATTAGCGTTAATGTTGGGTTAGGGATCGGGTAGGTGCATAGTTTCCCAGCGACCATTTACATTGATCCCAAGAAACGCATGCCAACACCCACTTACAGTACAGGAAACACAGATAAGGAAATACAGCAACTGTACCTTACAGGCTTCATCTGGGTCATTAAGGTGAAGTAAGGACAAAATCTGCTCCAAATAATAGGCCAAATGTTCGTGTCTAACAAAAAGAATAATTAACAATTATTATTCACTGAAGTGGAGGTGAATAATGATGGATATTTACCGAGCAGCAAAGCGGCGAGGTAAATATCCACCACTTTCACTGAAACTGAGGTGAATAATTGTTTTAGTATATACCACACAAGTTAAATAACTAGCGTTTATTCAAATAATTCCCTCTTCGGAAAAAGAAACCGGAGGCCATTTTGTTTCTCTTCGGCTGCTCGGAGGTGAATAGTACTTTGCTAATCACCTCCGAGTAAATCAATCAGAACGCGTTGATCCGCTTTTCACTTGTGTGGTATATACTAAAAGACAATGTTACGACAGTAATTGTAATCGCGGTGCTCCCTCCCACACTGGCTCAAGAAGTTCATAAAAACTCTTTTTTTCCAGATATTTTATGCACAGAGCAGCATGTGCGATGTCATTATCCTTGTTCCAACATTCCCCTCCCCTCACCCCACCCACCCCTCTCTAGTTCAAATAGTCAAGTTTTTACTATGGGAAAGTCTAGATATTAGAAAATAAAATGTTATCGCAATGACAAAAGGGAGGGGAGGACTACTATGTAAGCGGGTTTATACGCACGTTTTTAGGTTATTTTCAAATTTGACTGAAAATCTCTGTCCTTTTTAGCTTATAGGTTATTTTCAAATTTGACTGAAAATCTTGCCTTTTTTTAGCTTAAGGCTCATACGCACGTTTTTAGGTTATTTTCAAATTTGACTGAAAATCTCTGTCCTTTTTTAGCTTATGGGTTATTTTCAAATTTGTCTGAAAAATCTTGTCTTTTTTAGCTTAAGGCTCATAAGCACGTTTTAGGTTTGGGAGTTTCTGCAAAATTCATAAACACGTTTTAGGTTTGGGAGGGGTCTCTCTGCGAAAAAATTTGAAAATAATTACGGTTTAAAAGAAAAATCATTGAAATACAATACTAAATGGATCAAAAATTACAAAGTTTGAATATTCTGCAACTAAAATTTATTGCAAGGCAGTTGAACATTAAGGGACGCCATAAAATGACTAAAACTGCTTTAATTAATGAGTTGGGAAAATTTCCAGATGAGGATGTTGATAAGTTATTTTTTAAAGCTATTTTAATGTATAATTATTATTATTATTGTGATCATAGAATTAAAAAATATTCTTGCAAAGAATGCGGTGGATCACAAATATGCGTTCATGGGAAAAGAAAATCGTACTGCGTATTATGTGATGGTTCAGAAATATGTTTTCATAACAAGCAAAAAAGTTTTTGTAAAGAATGTGGCGGGTCACAAATATGCGAACATAATAAACAAAAGTATCATTGTAAGGAATGTTGAAAATTATGTTATGTAACCCTATTTTGGTTTCATAACAAAAATTATCTAAATCTTAAACTAAAAGTTATGGGAGAACCCTTAAAATCAAGTTTTTTCCATTCATTGTCTAAGATAGTTAAATCAAAGTGGTTTATGGGGCTCTCATATTTTTGAATCGGAATTGTCGGGTAATCCTTTGAGGGTATGTTCGCGAGTAGGTGCGATGGTGTGAGTTTCACAAGTTCTCCATATTTGGTGTTATTCATATATGATGACTTATTATCCACTATACTACACATAAGTCTCAGTGGCTCTTTAATCTGGATATTTATGGGGTATAATTTACCTGGATTTATAACTTCAGGCACGCCTAAACCAATCGCTAATCCTCTCGTAATTTTTATTTTGAAGTTCTTATTGGAATAAAGATAGTCAACAGTGTCTGTTTCAATGATTGTTATCTTTTCCCTATTAGTATCATTAAGAAAGATAGATTGGATATCACGTAACGAATATGTGCCAGGTTGTATTATTATGAGAGGTTGATTATTATCATTGAATAATATCTGTTGATCCTTAAAATTAATTAACCTTTTGGTGTTTAAATTACAATCAAGGAGCTGTATCTCCCGAAGAGTTTTCAGCGGCGGATCTAAATAAATCCTACTTTCCGGCTCACACATAGTAATACTTAACATTTTGTTTTGATTACACCATTTTCATCTTTAGATTTATATAATCAAAACATTAGCGAAATAGAAACCAGGATAATAATGCTCCTCCAATCGCCAAAACGATAAGATTATTTTGATGAGGAGATGTTTCTATATTACTAACTTTTTCTTCTTCATCGGATTTCTCTTTTTCATTTGATTTAAGTTTCATTGGTCGGGGATTGGTATTTAATATAACTTTCGTTGCCCCCAAACTATTTGGTATTCCAACAGGTTTTGTTTTAATATTTACTGAATTATTTACCCCAAATTTCATATCTTCTGTGGCTATTTTCAGATCATTATTATACCCGGTCACACTTTCTGTGTTTATAATTAAATTACTAGGGATCAGCCAAACCCCCGGAGCTACCGCTAAATCAAGCCTTAATTTAGTTTCCTGCACAGATTTTTGGTAATTTTGAACGGATTTAGAAATATCATTCACTTTAACAGAACTTTCAAATAACGCTTTGAATTCATTTTGTGTTTCGATTGCTCCTCCACCATTACCCACAATAGAATTTCTAGTATTAACTTGTGCGCCTAATATGCAATAAACAAAAGCCTCAACTGATCTATTTATTCTTCCTAATCCAGCTTTAGTTAATCCATGTCCAGATTCTGGTATAAACCATGCATATTGAAAATCCACAAAATGATCATTTCTGAGCATAGATATTAAATTTCCCTCTATTGCTTTTCCACCATAATCTGAAAATTTAGCTGAAATGCTTGGCCAAATATTTGCATCAGGATCGTAGTTTCGCACAATTCTAACATTTTGTTTTCCTCCTCCTACTGCTTCAGAACTACTTTTCCCTGGGGGAATGTATCCTTTCCCATAATCTATGAATACATCCCCCGCTCCATGGTTTGCTCCTCCTTTGAATCTGAAATCAGCTAAGGGTTTATTCCACCCCTTAAAATCTTGATTATTACTTAACCCAAATTCTGCGCACAATCTATTATAAACATTTTTATCGTATGAATTATTTTTTACAGAAAAAGTTTCTTCATCGGGCAATACCGCTTGCAATTCCTCTAATATTCTTCTTATTGTAAAGTATATGTGAAATATGAAAAAACTTTTAATAACTTTCGGGTAACTAAAAATATCACTCAAACTTACACCACATCCAGATGTTGCGCACCAAACCGCCATGTTTAATTGCTGTGGCCATTGCTTGATATTTGGTTTTCCCAACCAAGCTCTAGCTTCTTTTCCGCTATTAAGTTCAACAGTCTGATTTTTGAAAATATTCTTCATTGGAGCATTGAAATAATCTTTTTCTGAAACATATATATTCAAATTAGTTAACATCATTGTCACATTTTCTGCAAACTCAGAAAATTTAACTCCGGGTATTGGATATGTTTGTTTTGTGAATTTCAAACTTTTGGGAAAGGAACTTACTTTTACTTTATTTCCAACCCCCAAATCTTCCGATAATAATGTTTTTAAATCATTAGAAAGATTTTCTGTCCAGGTTTTCCCAGAAGGGTCATCCATTGACATAATTGTTGTACCATTAACTTTCCATTCAATGTATCCTCCGAATGAGTCATCCACAAATGTAAATTTTTCCAAGTTAGCTTTTGGGTACTTTGTTTTGAAATCGTTCAGTAACATCTTATTCTTTTGTTTCAAAATTTATCTGATCTTTAGATCTTTTAGAATAAGATGTAAATTTAATTAACCTCTCTATTAACACCCGCGAAACAATTGCACCCAACTTCGGTTTTTTCAAAAGAAATTTTTAACCAGCCGGATTGGTTAATTCTTTTAATAGGTCTTCTCGAACTTTCTTCCTTATCATACTCATGTCGAAGTTTTTTTCTGAATCTTTTCTGAATTTTTGTCGTATTTCTTGTTTCAGTTTTTGAAACTTTTCTAATTCCGCTAAAATTATGGAAAATTCTTGAACGGATATATCATTATCTTTCAGAGCTTTTGAGACCAAATCGTTAATGGTGTTTAATTTTGACTTTGCAATGGCTACGGTTTGCTCGTGTTTACTTACTTTACCAGAAAGATTTTTGGATGCAAAACCAAATACGATTGAGAAGACCCCAAAAACACCACCAACAACACCCAAAGGCACACCAACTACAGCACCCAACCCAGTTAGTGAAGTTCCCAAACCGCTTGCTGATAGAAGAACTGAAACAAATCCGCCAGAAACACTAATTTTCGTGCATATTCCTCTTGCTCTATTATATTTTTTCCTCACTTCTTCGTAATGTCTAATTTCCTTTTCGAGATTTTGCAATACCTCACTTGATTTCTGTAATCTGAAATTGATTGTGCTTTCCCCTTTTTGTGTTTGGGCATTATTATTAGGTAATTGAGGATAAATTCCATTGTAGTCAACCATATTGTGTTTTTACTGAACAGCATGATGTCTTTAGATTGGTTACTTTGTCTTCTTTTTCATACTTTCTACAAAATACAAAACTACGGCCATTATCAAAAGCCAAGCGTTCTTCCCCAAAAATCCAATTACTTCTCCAGCAGTTTTGAAAAGAAAGCTAACTATCGCCCCAATCATTCCAGGTAATATTTGCCCCAGTTTTTTTCCAAGGGTTTTCAAGCCATTTCCAACTCCTCTTCCCAAAGAGGCTAATCCTTTTGAAAGGCTAGAAACTATAACTCCAATTACCACTCCAACCGCGCTTAGTATAGCAAATACTGTAAACCCATGTTTTTTGAAAATCGCTTTGATTCTATCTCTCAATGACATTCGTTCTTGAATTCTTTCTTCCTCAGCTTCTAAACTAGCCACATCTTCTTGTTCATTAACAATTTCTCTCTCTTCAGCTTCAATTTGACTACTTTCCTCTGGTGTGATATTAGGTTTAGCTCTTTTAATTTTTATGTTTTCTTGCAATTTAGCGATTTTTCCCTTCTTCTTTGTTTTTTCATTACTAATTCCTTCCAAAAGTTCTTCTGCTGTAGGTCCAAGGGCATCTCTTAATGTTTTCACTTTCATTATTTCTTTGTTCACATTGCCATATCTATCAAAAAAATCATACCACTTACCTGCATTAGGATCTTTTCGCATTATTGCTATTTGTAATTTACCAAATTCATTATACTTGAATCTAAAATCTGGTTCAGCTGACGGAAATTTCCCTTTAATTTCCGCCCATGCTTCATCTCTATCTCTTTCTTTCTCGTCAACATCTTCATTCGGTAATCTTATATATCCTTTTCTAGTTTTTGGTCTTGCCCCGCCAAATGATTTGGTTTTTTCATCTTTTCCGTCGAACGCGGTATCTGCGATATTTCCTTCTTGGTTATAACTAGTAGATGTGTCTCTGTTTTGAAGTTCTATATCGAATGTTGGGTCCCAATGAAGCTTGTAATAATCAGGATAATTTTTTGTTTCATCTTTTGGGTTATTTAATTCTGTTGGATCAAAGTCTTCTGGGTCATATCCTCCTTCCGCCATTATTTTTTACTTATCAGTATGAAATCTTTAGACGAGGAGTAAAATTAAAAAGAAAAATTGATTAAAAAGATAAGGTGGATTAAAAAGGGAAATAAAATGCAGAACGAAAATACCCAATTAATAGATATTAATACTTATAAACCAAAATTAAGCATGATCTTTTCTGAACCAATTGTAGGCCAAATTCCAGGAAGCAAACCAAAGGTTGAATTCAAAAGAATTAAAATCTTTTCAAAAAATGATGATGGAACACAAGGAGATCTTTTAATGAGAGCAGAAAATCTTCATTCCTTTGGGGTTTCCACAAATACAAGCCAAGAAACAGGAGCAATTACAGGATATGTTTTTCCATTATGTTTATGGGGTGGAAGCAGCCCAACCCCAGAAGAAGAAAAATGGATTGATTTATTCAATGAAATTGTTGATAATTGCATTGATCATTTGTTAATGAATAAGAACAAAATTAGGAAATTTGAGTTGGTAAGAAATGACCTTGAAAAAGAAAGAGGGGGTTTAAATCCTCTTTATTGGAAGTTGGAAAAAGATTCTATGGCAAGAGTGTCAGATAGAGGCCCGACTCTGTATGCAAAATTAATTTGGAAAAGAGGTGGAGAAATTAAAACTATGTTTTTTGACTTAAATAACAAGAAAATTGATCCATATAAACTATTAAACAAGGGGTGCCGAGTAGAAGAATGTATAATACAAATCGAATCAATATTTATTGGCCATAATTGTATTTCTCTTCAAGTAAAACTTTATGAGGTGGTTATAGAGCCAAAGAGAGAAATGAAAAGATTTACTAGAGTAAGATTCACTAATAGTAAATCAGCTTCTGAAGAAATGGAAAAATATGAAGATGAGGATTCCGATGAGGGTAGCCTAATGTAAACCAAAATTAATATACTTTTGTTATATAACCCAATTAATGGTTACATAACATTATAATATTTTACTTGCCGCATATCCCAAACCTAACATTCCAGCTCCGATATATACCATTTCCCCAGTCTTTTGATCCTCGCTTGGTTTGTAATAATCAGAGAATTTAGGCTCAGTCATTTGCCCGTACAATTCAAAAGCCTGATTTGTAGTAGAAATATTTTTTGATGCTTGGTATTTTTCATCTTTTCTCTTCATTTTCCAATCAAGCATTTTTTGTCTTTTTTCCTGATATGCTTCGTAATCTCTTTGATATTTTTCCATTGCTTTGTCGTGTCTTATTTTTTCCGTATCAACGCTGCGTCCAGATAAATATTTTGCAAGATAATTTCCTCCGGTAAATGCTGTTGCATTCAATATTGCCCCGCCAATCATCATCGCTATTGATGCCATTTTATTTTGGTAAAATCTTTTGATCCTCTAAATATGTTTTAAGATACATGCTTCCGGATAATACGGCAACCCATTTTGCGTAATTTGTAATACTCATGGACGGATCACTCAAAAAGGATTCTTTCATCATCTTTTTTGCTACATAGCCTACCCCCGCACTTAATCCGATAACCACAGCTGAATCAGTTACAGTTTTCACAAGTTTGTTTTCTGTCGACATAATTTTTTACTGTACCATTGAGAAACTTTTAAATAACTTTATTCCATTCCTAAAGATTTTGGGGTTGCAGAAAATGTTATCTTTTTTGGTTGCGGTAATTGAGGAACTTGGGATAAATCAGCTATCCTATTAGAATATTCAGTCCGAGCTTTTTCCTTATATCTCATAAAAAGATCAATTGCTGTAAACCCCAATCCGACAACGGATAAAACAGTAGTAAAAGATAACTCTGGAAGCCACGATTTTGCTTCACTATATGTATTTTCATTTGGCTCTTCTTCCTGTTTTATTTTTTCCTCTCGTTTCATCTCCCTGGCTAATGCTTCTTTTGCTTTTTTATTATATTCAGCTAATTTCTTGCCAGCTGCTACTTTTTTTGGATCTTTCTCCCTCTTTTTAGTTTCGTTATTTTCTGTTTTTGGTTCAGCAGTAATTTGCTCCTCTTCTGACATTGTTATTTGGATGCTACTGATAAGTTTTTAGATCTGTTTAATACACAGTATCAACACCTTCAGCAGATTGCTTAGTTTCCTGGTCAGTTGTGTTAGATTTTGCTGGTTCTTGTTGATTTTTGTTGAATTTAACGTGTTTAGCAACCTGGAATACCCCGCTAGCAAGTGCTGTCAGTCTTCCTCCTTTTAATGCCAAGAGACCTACAAAGTTTGTTAATTCACGATTAACCAAATTATCTTTCTTCAAATCATCACAAAGAGCATCTATGTCATCTACCGGAACAAAATACGAAATAAGTTTGGAAACTAATTCTAGGGAAGAATCTACCAATCCTCCGTTAATTTTCTTACCCATTACCGATTGATAACGATTAAAATATTTTTCTACATCTTTTTCCGATAATTTTTTTACATCACCCAGACTCATATCAGCCCCTAAATATTCCTTTGTTGTCCCAAGAACTGCTAGAATCGCAAGAGATTCTTGTTTGATTTCAAGATCCTCACTTTTTCCAGACCCTCCCTCCGGTCGGTCAGTTTTTTCCTGTGGTTGGTCAATGTAATCTTCCGGCTTTGTCATATTTGTTAAATCACTTCGGGTATCTCTAAATAGCAATTAAATGGATATCGCAAAGATAAGCATAACCTAGAATATTTTTCAGTTTTCAGGAGTTGCACAAATTTTTTCCCCAATTCATAATCCATATCTCCTCCGTAATCTTCGAAAAACATTTTCATGCCTTTCTGCGACGGATTATGAAAAGTAACGACGCAGGCAACATTTTCCCGAAATGGTTTTGCTATTGAAGTTAATTGCTGAGTGAGAACCCAAACTGATAATCCATGATGCCTTCCGGAGAATGCCAAATCTATGAACTTATTTGATCTTTTCTTCAGATCGTTTGAAACGGCGCAATCATCCAAAATTAATAAAGTATTTGTTCCAGAGAATAAAGTTTGGCAATCAGTTAGTAACTCATTAATCTCCTCTACGTTACTTGCATCCGGAGATAATACAAAAAAACGCTCATCCTTATTAGCAAAATTATGATAAGTTTTATTTTTAGAATAAGTCGGACAAATTAGAACAATATATTCAAAAACTTTCCGGAAAGGACCTCGGAGCTGTTCAATTAAGTACTTTGTTTTTCCGCAATTTGTCGGTCCAGTTATAATACAATGAAATGGTATTTTATCACGCAAATCTTCCATGATTTTTGTATCATAACTAAATGTTTTTAAATTTAGGTTCTTCCCTTCAGTCAGTACTTAATTGATCTCAAACTTGAATTCATAATCTCCAGCATTGCGTCAGCCACAACAAACATATGACAAGTTATGGTTCCAGTTCCTCCTTGTTTCCTCTTTATTTCTATTTTTACACCATCGTGAGTATTATTTAGCGCAAGTCCGCCGCCATGAATACCATTATCTGGATGAGTTCTAGTATCAACCCAAAGAGCAAACTTATCCGCGTAAAATTCTTTTTCTTTCAAAGAAATTTGCAAACCATCATCCCGACGAAATCTTTTCTTCACGGATTCCCAAAGATCGGACGGAATCATTCCCCTGGAGTATATTCTATTTGGTACTCCGTCAACATCAATTTCTACGGAAGATATTCCTGGATTATAAAAATTTTCAGAATCCCTTGCTCCAGCGGTTTGTGACATTAAAAACAAAAACAATATTCCAGTCATTGATCTTCTCGGTAAATTAATATGTTGATTAATAACACCATCGCCGCCAATGGAAAACGTAAAAGTTTTGTGCAAAGTAACATTTTCATAAAAGAATCCTTTGCCGACTTGATAAGCCGCCTGAGCCTCGCGGGCTAAGTATTCACTAGAAATTGAAGAATATTCTAACTCTAAGTTTTTGATTGAATATGATGGTGCTTTAGTTGTGTCAGAATAAATAAGAATATTAGCGATTGGGGCAAGTGTAATCTCAAATATAAGATGATTTTCCAACGCTTTCGGATAAAAAACGCCATGATCATTTAGAATAGGATGATTTATTGGTATTCTGTACTTTGTGCCGTGAACATTGGCTAAGGTAACTTCTTTTACGTCTTGTGTTTTCTTATCACCCGCATTTGTCCTGAGTTTTCTAATATTTAACGAAGAAATACCTTGTTTTAATCTATCTTCTCGCTCTTCTTCGGTTAAGAATAAATCATGATAGGTTTGAAATAAATCATATCCTTGAGTATCTTGCAATGTTTCTCCTCCAAAAAGAACTTTCAGTCTGGTTACAAGATTGCGGCCTAAATTATTCACAACTGTGTTATTAGCATGACCCTCGACATCTAAATCAAAGAGAAGAGAAACACTTCCGGGAACAATCACCAAATTCTCTGCTAGTTTTGGAATATTTACGTATAATGTTTCTCCGGGGCTGGCTGTGGATGGATTTAGAGTAATTCGATTTAGGGTTGATTCTGCTTTCAAACCAAATGGTTCTTTTGGAATTCTATTTGGGTTAATTTTTTCAGACGTCATTGTAAATTTATAAGATACTTTGGTTAACCTTTAAACCTGTGTTGTCCTATTTTCTAACTTGTCAATATGTTTTAATAAACCCTCTCTCGCCTCGGGAATTAAAATCATAATATTAAAAATTTGATCGCCATCTTCCATATATAGAATTTTTTTTCTAATAATTTTTTTCATAATGTTGATTTGGTATTCGGTAAATTTTATTTCTTCTTCCTCCTCAACCATTTCAATTTATAAGATACTTGTTTATTTTTAAATGATGACAAAAATATCGGCTACGCCGGCCCCGATCTTCGAGCGGATATATTATTCGGCTGAAGGATATTGGAAAGGATATTCCGCAATTCCTAAATTAGCTGAGAAAGCGAAAGTAAGTGAAAATGAAGCAAAACAATGGTTGGAGAAACAGGCAATATGGCAAATCTATCTCCCTGCCCCAAAGTATATTCCTAGACCTCATTGGATTGTAGATAAACCAAATCAGATTCACCAAGCGGATTTATTATTTTTACCGCACGATAAAGTCGGAAGAAAAACATATAAATATACGTTAGTTGTGGTTGATATCGCCTCGAGATACAAAGATGCTGAAGCATTAACCTCAAAAGAAAGTCGAGAGATAACAGAAGCTTTTAAGAAAATATATTCTAGAAGATTAAAATTCCCAAAAACTTTAATGGTTGATCCTGGGAAAGAATTTATGGGAGAAGTTAGTAAACTCATGAATTACCATAATGTGAAAATACAGAGAAGCGAAGCCGGTAATCATAGAGCTCAAGCATTTGTGGAAAACGCAAATAAAATATTAGGAGAAAGGTTATTTAGTCATCAATATGCGCAAGAAATGATCAGTGATGATCGATCAAGAGTATGGGTGAAAAGATTACCGGCTATTCTAAAAACTTTGAATAATACGAAAAAGAGAATAACCGGTAAAGAGCCCGAAGAGGCTATAAAAATGAAAGAAGTGAATATTGAAAATAAAAATTACAAACGTGCGGTGGGGCTTGATGAGGTTAGACTACCAACTGAAGTTAGGGTTAGATATTTATTAGCTCCGGGTGAACTTGAGGGTGGAGAAAGAAGAAGAGCCACAGACCCCATTTGGAGCATAAAAGTTTATTATATTTCTGGAAGTAGAATTTCTCCTAATCAACCGGTTTTGTATTTTTTGGAAGACGGGCCAAGGCGCGGTTTTGTACGTGAAGAATTACAGGTTATTCCGGATGAAACAGAGTTACCCCCTAGTTCTGTTTTAAAATAATGGTTTTGTGTGAATTCCATCCTCATAAACCCATCTTTTATCGTAATATGCGTTCAATCCCTTTTTAATTTGTGTATATGTCACAATTTGGTTATCATTGATTCTAAATCCTGTATTTTGTGACATATCAATTGACCCTTTCAAAGCTGACATGTAT
Source organism: Ricordea florida (assembly GCA_949710005.1). Taxonomy (NCBI): domain Eukaryota; kingdom Metazoa; phylum Cnidaria; class Anthozoa; order Corallimorpharia; family Ricordeidae; genus Ricordea; species Ricordea florida. The sequence goes on along the minus strand of OX453280.1, from coordinate 26,603,920 downwards.
CTATCCCAGTTCATTTCGTTTTGTCTATGAATTGTACCTTTGCAACTATACTTTGCCTTTCCTTTCTCATCCTCCGCGTAATAACATTTTGAGGAAATAGCAATCATTCTAATGCCGTCAAACTCTTTTTTGAACAAACCCGGAGTCTTGTCATGATATTTAGAAGTTGATAGGAATTTTTCTTTTCCGCCGGTAAAGTATTCTTCTCTCATTTCGGGTTTTATAATATTATCCAAATTTTCAGACGAGATTGCCATGTACATTGAATCTGTATCCATTTGAATCAGCTCAAAATCCTTTCTATCAAGATATTTATCTAGAAAATCGTAATAGAATTCCAGCATTCTTAATTTTGCTAGCTGATACACCGCGATGCCGCATTGGTAGGGTCTGTCTATTTTTATTAATCTTTTTCGTTTTATTATTTCATATGTGTCATTTATTTCATTAAGATCCTCAAAGAAAGCAGATCTTAGGGCTTTTTCAACCTCTTCCTCATCCTGAGTATACCTTGTGATATTATGTTTTTCTTTATCTTCTATCATTTTCCCGTAGAAAGAATTTCCCCTGAGTTTATTCGTGTCGGCTAATTCTTTACACCCTTTGTACTTTGGTTTTAGTTTTTCAATCAGTACTTTGATATCTTTATTTTCTTCAATAACTTTAAATATATCGGGGAATTGGTTTAATTCATTGGTAATTTTCACCACATCATCAATCTTGTTTTCATCAAAGGCTTTACTTAGTTTTTCCAATAAAACCTCGATATCTCCATCTCTTCTTGCGTCTGCCACCTCTTTTGGAAAAAATCCAAAGGGCCTTCCCGATTCATACTTTAAAATATTATGGATAGCGGTAATCTCCAAACCATGATTAAGATACCATTTTATCATAGGAGTATATAAAAATATCTTTTTTGCCTTGGTAACACCAAGCAATTTTTTATTGTCTTTGAGATGTTTTCTTCCTGTAGCTGTTTGATATTCTTTCATATTCTCTGGTACTAAATATTCAGGAACGGAGTCTACAGTAAATAAAGGAGAGAACTCCTCAAACTTTTCTTTTAGGTGATCAGGGGTTTGAATATCAACTTGGCAAAAACCGAAAAGATTTCCATCAAGAATATCTTCGCAAATCTTCTTAATAAATTTAGGATCCGATGGATTTTCAACCTCAATGCATTTTTCTTTTCCGCATGGCATTTCTTGTCCTGAACAGGATAGATATAAACCATTTGCATCATACCCAACAATTCTCTCACATTTTTTCGGGCTTTTATATTTATGCGGGCGAATCTTTGTTTCTTCCTTTTCTGCATATCGTGTAAATATAATACTTGGGCCTCCAACCATCCCCGTTTTCAATAACTTATAAATCTTGTTTTTGTCGCATATTTTACAATCTTTCTTTATTTTGTAGCATTTTTTGCAAAACTTGTCTTTACAAAATTCACCGCAACTATGGGCACAATATTGCCCTGGGGCGTACAATTCAGGATCTCCTTTCTTCTTCATTTTTTGATATTTATTTAGAACAGCCCTCATTGATACCCCCGGGATGGAAACTGCATCTTTTAATATATCAATTTCGTCTGGATAATATAAACGCCTTGTTTTTTCAAGGGCTTCCAGAAAGGGGATAACATCATTCAAATTATACTCTTTCAACCAGTCTAACATTGTAACACAGCCCCTCTTTTCGAATTCGAGCAAATATTCTTCATATTCTTCTTTGGAAATATTTTTCTTTTTCAAGGAAGAGTAAAAATCTTCATGTTTCACGGGTCCAACTAAGGAAAGCTTATCATAACCATCCAATTTTTCATAAGGAAGTACAAGTTTTTGAGCTTCACAATTGTTTGCTTTGCACCACTTATCAAAAGAAACCCCAGGCGCAAGGTAGGACATTATATCCAAGAATTTGAAATTCGGTGTTGTTAAAAACATATACCTATTCTGTTTCTTTGCAATAAAAATATCCTTTGTTCTTTCGGTCATGTGTTTTATAAAATGCCTTTTAATCAAATTGATATCGTATTTTCCACTATTAAACCCCAAAACAGGTACTTGATTGCACCATTCTTCATATTTTTGCAAGACATTTTTTTGTAAGGAATCTTGATCAGGAATCGGATATTCTTCTTTAACCTTTTCGACAATAATTTTTCTTATTTCCTCCAATTTTTCTACGAATTCTTTTATCAGAAGATCAGGATTTTGGTTGTGAAGGAAAACGGGTTTTTTTGTTAAATTATCGATTATTGCGACGCTAACTGGAATATGGGTATGAGTGAAAGTTAAATCATCGGTAACCTTTTTATCTTCTTTTTGCAATAACCCCTCAAAATCGTAATCAATAAAATAGGGATATGGGTAAAATTTCTTTTTGAACCAGATATTAGGTAATTCAGGATTTTCACACTCCCAAACAGATACTAAATTATAACCCAAACTTTTTATCATATTCTCTCTTTCAATAGTTTCATTATATTTAATTTTGTCGTTTTCTGAACACGGGCACCCATGCCATTTACAGCCATAAAACTCAAAAACAGTTTTTGTCTCGGGTTCGTATCCATCAAACAAAATCTCATTCCCCTCCTCATCCCTATAACACCTTTCACCACCATGGCCACAAAGCGCATGATGAATATGTTTTCCCATAATCTTAGATTGGTGTTCTATCCACCTACACGCTTTATAACTAAAATTGATTTTACCCCCGTAAAAAACTTTGTCAGATTCATTTATGATGTGTTTTATCTTTTCTCCTGTGCATATTATTTTTGTCTCTCCTCCTGTGCATGTTTCATTGGTAAAATGCCTTTTTAAATCGTCGTGTCTGGTAAATTTTTGTTTACATCCTTGACATACCCAGTTTTGAGCAAGAAGATCTAGATCTTTAATGAAAAACCCATGATTTTTATAAAGGCCCAGATTTAGGGTTGATAAATTATCTTTGAAATTATTTTTCCCAAACACCAATTTCCAGACTTTGAAATTTGAAATATCTTTCTGCTCATAAACCCGGATATTTATGGAGAAAACTTTTGAAATTTTCTCAAAATCAACCAATTTTGTCGATCTAACTTCTTCTCTTTTTAGTTTTTTATTACCATAAAAAGTTCTAGCTAAATTTAGAGCTTTTTTCTCTACGCGAGCTTCAGGTCTGTCTTCACCAGCAATAATTTTCATAAGAATAGCTAAACACCTCCAGACACAGAGATTATCATCTTTATCATCTACGGAATAAATACATCTTTTCTTTCGTAATTCATCGGGTAATCTTCCACACCCAACTAAAGGTTGTCTGGTATTAATAACTTTTATTTGTACTTCTCTAAACTCAACTCCGCCCTCATTAACACCCGGTTTATTAATTTTCTTTTCTGGGGGTAAATATGCTCTCATCCAAGCGATACCCTCTAAACTCAATCTTTCTCCCTCACACTGCTCTATATAATTTTTTATTTCTGGAAGAGAAGTAAAAGTTCCTCCGCTTCTAAATGTGTGCGTGTGGTAAGCTATTTCTCCATTTCCTCTTTGGATCAAAGCGGAAAAACTGAAAACAATTCTTGCGCCCATATCTATTTGAGGAGTTAACCGATTGAAAATTATTTCTGACAAATCGTTATTTAAATTTTCCCGAATTCCAATAATATTATCATTCGGATTATTTCTAATTTGCCAAACATCCTCTTCATACGGATTTATTTGAAATAGTTTCAAAACAATAGTTCTTTTCTTCTTTTCCTTCAATTCATCTCTCACACTATCAGAAAAAGTTTTACCTTTATTTTTTGGTTGAGATTTTTTAGTATTAGTAAGTTTTATAATATTTGCTTTGATTAAATCCTCAAGCTTTTTATTTATTGGTTTGAGAATTGGAACATTAATTTCAGGTACCGGCTCATCAAGAATTGGTTTTTGTGGTTTTATAAAAGTTGGTGCTAATTTCCTTCTTCTTCTTGGAGTTCTTGATATTTGTGGTTGATCATGAAATAAACCAATTTCTGGAATTGGTATTTGTAGTTGACTTGGATTATTTTCGAAAAACTTATCAATTTCTGGAATTTTACGTAACTTTTTAATAATTACCTTTTTTTGTAATTTTTTACTCCCTTTTTTGATAATTTTTTCTAACTGTTTTATTATTAAGCTTCTTATTATTTTGCCATTTTTTCCTGGCTTTTCTGCAGAACTTTTTTTTTGATCCATTTAGTATTGTATTTCAATGATTTTTCTTTTAAACCGTAATTATTTTCAAATTTTTTCGCAGAGAGACCCCTCCCAAACCTAAAACGTGTTTATGAATTTTGCAGAAACTCCCAAACCTAAAACGTGCTTATGAGCCTTAAGCTAAAAAAGACAAGATTTTTCAGACAAATTTGAAAATAACCCATAAGCTAAAAAAGGACAGAGATTTTCAGTCAAATTTGAAAATAACCTAAAAACGTGCGTATGAGCCTTAAGCTAAAAAAAGGCAAGATTTTCAGTCAAATTTGAAAATAACCTATAAGCTAAAAAGGACAGAGATTTTCAGTCAAATTTGAAAATAACCTAAAAACGTGCGTATAAACCCGCTTACATAGTAGTGGAGGAAAGGAACAATCTGCACCTGCCCCTCTTTTGTTCATGACCCAGCGAGTTTTGTTAATGAGTAACGAGCTATTTTTAGCTCGTTGATTTACGAGATAATTTTTATTAGGATGGTAGGTCAGAAATGTCACGGATAACGAGTAACAAAACAAAAATCGGAGCCAATAGTAACCTTGGATTTCCCATGTACTGTAATTAACGATCGTCATTCGCGCTCGAGAAAGATAATCTAAGCCGGGTCGCATTAAACGCCTGCACGACACTTTTGCACTTAAGAAAAAATTTAATACTATACATTCCTCAATATTGCTAACTTTTAAGTTAACACTGTATCCACGAGCTCACCATTGAGTACCTCTGGTTCTGAGTAAAGTTTCAATATCAATTTGACGTGACTAAGGTTGTTTCATTGCTTCGCACTAAAACAATTATAATCTTCAATCTGGGTGAACAGTGGATTTAGGAAAAATATTCCGCCACCATCGACCTCGATTTCAGAGAATAATTGTAAATTATATCAATCAGAGTACTCACATGAGTAGGGACTGTTGAATCTTTGAGCTGGCAAGAAGGTCAACAAACAGATCTACAGAGGAGCGCCTTGTCACTGGTCCCTCACCATTGATCAGGATACTAAACACAAGCTGAAATGTCTGGTGGATGTTCTTAGCATTGAACAGCTGTGTGAAGAAATCCACAGCCATTGTTAATTAGTGGTGTTAACAACAGCTGCATCCATGCAGAAGGCTTTGTTTACTGGCTAGTGTTGCAGAAAGCCATAAAACAAATTCATAATTGTAGAAAGCTTCGCACAAAAGGTGGACGAGAGCTGCAGGAGGATAACATAGCTTATGGGATATTTTGTGGTGTCATGCACAAGACAAAGACACTGTGGCATCCTTGAGTGTCTAATATATATGTACAGTAACACGGCTCAAATTGAATCCCAAATTTCTCTTTCTACAGAAGTGTAGTTTAGCACATGACGACTCCCAAAGTTATAAATATATATATAAATAAGACAAAGGAATGTGCTGTACTTCAATACTGATGAAACAAGGATGAAATTGCAGCCAATTGAAATTTCCCTTCTTAATAAGAATGTTAAGGCTCGCAGTAGCAAAATAAATAAATAAGTCTGCAAAATTAAAGTTAATGTGAAAAAAAAAGAGAAACAATTATTCACCATCACTGAGAAATCTGGTTAGTCTTTCATGTGGGATAGTTATTTCATTTGAAAGGAGGAACATAAGGTAGGGAATAAGGAAGAAGCTCTTCAGCGCAGTTTTACGGCTTACGGCAAGTTTCTCCTTTGTTTCTAAAAATTAACAAAACATGCATTTCCAAAATAGTCCACCTTTGCATGAAGCTTTTTTCTCTTGTAACGATAATGGTACATGTACTTGCCTTTTCTCCCAGCTGCTCCTGAAGGGACAGGCTTGTCAGAATGGATAATGCAAACAAAATCACAGTCAGATTACTGTGAGAGAGAAATGCTATCAGAGTCCGGTAAACTGACTTAATATTTTCCTGCAACAATAAAGTTGATTAGCAAATAAGTGAGAGGAACTTAATTTTTGATCATATATGTTATGCATATTAAGGTGTCTTGTTTTTTAATTGCAGTTCAGTTACAAAATGTTAACTGTCTTGTTGCTTAGCATGATTTGGTTCCATCACTTCAAGGATTTAGAAGAAAGTTAACTGACTGTATGACATTAGTGTGTAGACTTACTGACCAATGCTTTGACATGAGCCTGTACTGGAAGGTTATGTCGACACAGATTGGCCAAAAGACCTAGACAAGGGATGGTCAGGTCTGACTGTGGCATCTGGCTAAAGAAAAAACATTTGGAAATCCAGTATTATTTATGAACTGGTTCCTGATTCCTGCCTACAATAGTAACTGTAGACATTTATAGCACCTGTATTATATAATGTACATGTAACAATCTATCAACATTAAAATACAACCAATTGAGTTCATGTGGTAATAAATTATAATAATCCGTACAGACAGTAATTATAATTACATCATTAATTACATATCATTAATTAACAATTATTCTCAGAAATCAACGTGAATAGTCACAGAATATTCACCAAGCTGCGAAGCAGCAATGTAAATATTTCTAAAGCCACTATTCACTGAGATTGAAGAGGATAATTGTTTTAGTATATACCAATGAAGTAACCTCAGTAGTGAGCTTAAGAAAACACACCGAGGATAGCACAACTGGTGAAAAAATTTAATTGTTGAAGCGTAATTCACACCACAAAGAAACTTACTGGACTTTCACTGTGATGTTCATTTGCACTACTGTCATGCCCCTGTCAACGTTTCATTGTGGTAGTGTCTTGCTTAGTTTCCCTGGTAAAACCTCTTTGAAAGAGCTGAAAAGCGTGAGTCAACGGTGGAAGTATTTCGGCAGAGTGGACGCCATTTTGTTTCTTCCCCAAACAAAATCTCACTGACACAAGGATTACCCAGAAGCCCCTACATTATTCACCTCCTAGGAGGTGGATAGTGTTGAATATCGCGAAGTGGAGGGCCAATCAGATTGCTCAAAATGCCGAAAATGCTGGGTTATACTAAATATAATTAACTTATAATCATATGTAATATTCTACGCAAATAATGGCAACAATAAATTATTTTCCATGTACTGCATTGCTGCAACTGCTGCTAATACTAAAATTTGCACACTAAGATGGTACATGTAAATGTACATGTACTATGAAGGTGAGTGGCAAATGTCATAGGGTGCAAAACCTCTTGTTCCCTGCTTGCCTAGTACTACATGTACTTTACCTATTCACTGTACTTACATGGTCTTAATTAAAAATCGTATCAGCTCCTCAACATAACCACTTGGCATAGCGACTTTGCAACCATATGTGACCTTTTGTAACAGCTGAAGACACTAAAAACATAAAACAAAAGACAGTTAACAGAGATGAAAATATATGAGTCCAAATGATATATACTAGAGATACGAGAAAAAGGCACCAAGTATTTTGTAATTTTTTTAGTTACAAAAGCATGCAGGAAATTCCAAGAACATAGGAGTGTTTCTCTAAAAAATGGCTGATATGGCATTATTGTGGTCATGAAAATTAAAGAGCTTGGGCCTGGCACAAAATATGTTAAACGGTAATTGGAAGTCGAATTCTCAGCAGAAAAACAAGACTACCTTTTGAGATTTTCCGATCATTCCCAAAATTTTCCTGTGGATGGGGCCAACAAGTTGTGTTATAGTAACATCCTGACCATAATTCTTAGGAATTTATTATGAATGGAGAATGCTCTACACCACCCACTTCAAGCTCAGGAGACAAACAAAGGAGCAGTGGCTTGACTTACAGCATCCATCTAAAAATTACTGCATTTAACATTTCTTCAAACTACAGTACACTCATGTACAGTATACCCAACATAAATGCAATGCACTTTACCTGCAAAACCAATTTTTCATTTGCTGCAGTGTGATGTCTATGAAGAAAGGCTGCTAGCGATGATGTTAAGTGGTATGTGGTGTGAAGAATCTCTCTTGTCTCTCTTTCATTTGCTAAAAGAGGCAAATTCAAACCTTGCCTTGATCCTTTATTAGCCCCAAAATAAATATTCATTTTTTTACTAACTGTTTTCATATATTTGTTATGGTACTAGTGAGGAGAATTTGTTTAAATATCAGTATAACTCTTTCTTGGTGATCATTTTTGTTATTCTCATAACATAATGGTTGATGAACAGTGCATAATTATTGTATAATTTGAAAAATTGGATGCTGGTCATTATTGGGACTTAAGGGATTATGAATGTTATTACTGTCAGAACTTATATCAGTTATTATTTTAGATGACAATAGGGAAACTTATAATTATTCAAGAAATGCTGAAAGCCAACAAAAGTTAGACAGCAATAATTATTGTACGGTTAACAACTACAGTACAATAACTACTGCAGCAATGCCTTCTTATGATAACTTACCGAGGTTAAACAGAAGAACCATTGCCTTGGTATGAAGATTTCCAAGCCTAACATTGTTGTCATTCAGCAGACCAACCAGGGAAGATAGACACTCTGCGGCAAGAATCTCCCTTGGTGTAAACCCATGTAAGGGTTTTCCAGTTGAGGTGATGCCGATTAGCACCTAGAGATGTAAAGTTAACACGTACAGTTACAGTACCTTACATCTAACAACAGCCTTGCAATCGTTTCGACTAGTTTTGTGTGTAACACCATACCTCAAAGCATTATTATGCATTCTGTAGCTGTATCTTTTCATTCCGTAGGAGCAAAGTGTTTTCCCGTGCTTGGCATGGGGTAAATACGTGTATGAAGTAAATACGGAAATCAAGCCAACGAGTCAAGTTAAAAGTTATAAATCAAATTAAATGAACTCAACTTAGATCGATTTGCCATTTGATATCCATATTCCAAAGAATAAAGCTACACCACGCATAACGAAGGATAGGGAGATACGGACATCAAGCGGACAAGTCAAGTGAAAATCACTTAATGGAAAAGTAATGAAATCAACGTCCATTTACATCAATTTGTCGTTCAAGATCCTTCGCGCTTTGCTCTGTTGTGTGGCTTCTATACTGGTTGAACGCCACTGACAAGGCTTTCAAACATGCTGTCACGTCAAGAGACATTTCCACTGACATTAAGAATGTTCATGCGCCACAGAACGGGCAGGAAATACTCGCTACTAAATCGCGTGTTTCGAAAAATTAATACTGAACTGTTAGTTGTCTTTTATACTTGTCAGTTTCAAATTCCCGCGCACAACATACTGCGCATCAACTCGCGGATGAGTCCGCTGTACAGCTGCAATTTTCGAAGTGGTTTTATTTGTTGAGTTTCTCTGGTTCTGTCCTCGTGTACCGGTACACAAGAGCCGATACAAAAGACCAAACCATACATTAGAGCTAAACAATGTCTCCTAAACAAAGAAAATACAATGATTATTCCCTCGTGTACCGGTATACGAGGACAGAACCGTTTCTCTTGCATACTTTAATACGGTAGCAGGTGGAAGTTCATCAAAGAAGGCTTGTTAAGGAGCCTTTTCATGGCATTCTAAGAATCTCATCTCAATTTAGGAGCCTGATGAGCTCCTTCTTGAATTTTGTCTGATATTGGGACAGGTACACCAGCCAGGCAATGAGGTTTGTCACTCCTATAAACCTTCCTTTCGTGATACACGTGGAGAGATATGTAATTCACGGATACGAGGACAAAATATTAATAAAAAATTATTCAAGGATTTATCAGAAAATTAAACAGAGATTTTTTTCCCGTTTAAAAAAAAATTTGTAAAATTCACGGATACGAGGACAAAATAATTAATAAAAAATTATTCAAGGATTTATCAGAAAATTAAACAGAGATTTTTTCCCGTTTACAAAAATATCCGCAAAATCCGCAAAAATTATTCAAGTATTTATCATAAAATTAAACAGAGATTTTTTCCCGTTTACAAAGGTATCCGCAAAATATGCAAAATTAATCAAAAATTTATAAAAAAAATAAATAGAAATTTTACTAAGAAAGAAAATAAAATTTTGAATTTTTTAATGTTAATTTAAAGACATAACTTAAGAAAGTATAAATGGAAAAGTTACTAAAATTGAAATTTGTGGAATTAAAAAAAATTTCAAAAGAGTTAAAAATTAAAGGACGATCTAGAATGCGTAAAGAAGATTTTATTAAAGAGTTAAAAAATTTTCCATATGAGGAGATTATTAAATTAATACCAAAAGATATTATAAATAATAATAATAATAATAATTATAATTATATTTGTATTCATGAAAAGTGTAAATATTTTTGTAGAGAGTGTGTAGGTACACAAATATGTGAACATAACAAAATTAAATCTTACTGTAAAGAATGTAAAGGTTCTCAAATATGTGAACACAAATTACAAAGGTATATATGTAAAGATTGTAAAGGTAAAGGAATATGTAAACACAATAAACAGAAGAGGCAATGTAAAGAATGTTGTTAAACATAAAAAATGAATTTTTTAATGTTAATTTAAAGATAAAAAAATAATATTAAGAATAAATGGAGAATTATGATGAATATATTAATGAAATTGGCAGTATTAGTTTTGAATATATTAATGAAAAAGGGTTAGGTTTATATGATTTTATTAAGTTAATCAGTACAGATTTAATAAAAAAGATCTCAAAAAATCGTTGTTTTATTGATGAAGATATTGACAATTTTTTTGAATTTATAATTGAATTTATTAATGAGGATGGTATAAATAAAATTTATTTTTATGTTGATGTAAAAGAATTTGAAAATGGTAATTTATATACTTGTAAGTTTGTTGAAGATGTAGCGAAATTTGTTATTGGTTTTGATGATTATATTAATGATGATAGCATTATTGAATATGGTTTTAGAACTGAAAAATTTAAATGTGATATTAATGATTATATTGATTCATTTAAAGTTAATATATATGTAAATGATGATAAATTATCACATAAACGTAAATTCTATAATGATTTGTATGATGGTATAATGGCTGAAGCATGGCATTCAGATAGGTATTTAGATTGGTGTATTGATATTGAGGGTTTAAAGTTTTTGAAAGAACGTTGGGGAGAAAATTAATGTTATATAACGCTTATATGTGTTATATAACAAAAAAAAAAAGACCTGAAGGACCAGCTAAGCTGAAATTTATCTAAATATTAAACTTAAAGTTATGTGAGAACCCTTCATATCAAGTTTTTTCCATTCATTATCTAATATACTTAAATCGAAGTGATTTATGACGCTCTCATATTTTCGAACTGGAATTGTTGGATAATCCTTTGAGGGTATGTTTGCAAGTAGGTGTGATGGTGAGAGTTTTACAAGTTCTCCATATTTGTTTCTATTCATATATGAATACTTATTATCAACTATACTACACATAAGTCTCAGTGGTTCCTTAATCTGTATATTTATGGGGTATAATTTACCGGGATTTATGACTTCAGGCACCCCTAAACCAAACCCCAACCCTCTTGTAAGTTTAATGTTGAAGTTCTTATTTGAATATAGATAGTCAACAGTATCAGTCTCAATGATTGTTATCTTCGCCCCATCAGGATCATTAAGAAAGATTGATTGAATATTACGAAGCGAATATGTACCGGGTTGAATTATTATGAAGCCCTGATTCTTATCATTGAATAATATCTGTTTATCCTTGAAATTAATCAATCTTTTGGTTTGTATATTACAATCCAGGAGTTGTATCTCCCGAAGATTTTTCAGCGGAGGATCTAAATAAATCCTAGTTTCAGACTCATACATGGTAATACTCAACATTTTGTTTTGATTACACCATATTCATCTTTAAATTTCTATAATAACCGACTGTGATAAAAAACGACTTACGCGTAAGCTGAAAAAAAATTGTTATGTTAATTAAACTGTGATAAAAAACGACTTACGCGTAAGCTGAAAAAAAATTGTTATGTTAATTAACCTGTGATAAAAAACGACTTACGCGTAAGCTGAAAAAAAATTGTTATGTTAATTAACCTGTGATAAAAAACGACTTACGCGTAAGCTGAAAAAAATTTTTTATGTTAATTAACCTGTGATAAAAAACGACTTACGCTTAAGCTGAAAAATCCAGTCATCTACCGAAATAGATACCACGCTAATCCGCCAGAGATAATTATAAATGCTAATATACGCACTTCGTGCTCGCTTCGCGTTTCATGTTGCGTTGAGTCAATATTATTTTCCTGTTTCATCAAGTCTGTTTTCGTTGAGGGTTTTGGTTCCTTCGGGTTTTTCTTCGTTTCAGTTTTATCAGCGAAGCTGGCCTTGCCTTCCAGGCGAATATGAGGTAACTTTAACTTTGAAGATCCTAAGTTATGACTTATTCCAACTTGTTTTGCTTCAGTGTTTAGGGAATTATTCACACCAAAATTCATATCATTACTCGCTTTCATAAGTTTGTTATTAAAACCTGTCACGCTTTCAGTATTGATTATCATATTACTCGGCATCAACCATACACCAGGAGCAATAGCTAAATCAAGCCGTAATTTCGCTTCTTGTACAGCTAATTGATACCTTTGGATAGAACTAGAAATGTCATTCTCGATCACACTACTTTCAAATAAAGCCAAGAATTCTTGTTGTGTCTCAATCGCTCCACCGCCATTACCATAAATTGAATTTCTTGTGTTAACTTGTGCACCCAATATACAGTAAACAAAAGCTTCAGCAGATCGATTCAATCTACCAAGCCCAGCTTTAGTGAGCCCATGTCCACTTGTTAGGATAAACCAGGCATATTTGAAATCAGCAAAGTCATCATTACGGATAAATGAAATGAGATTACCCTTTTCCTTCTTTCCACCTTCATCAGCGAATTTACCACCTTCACCAGGCCATCGATCTGCTTCATGATCATAATTCCTTATAATATGTACATTTTGATATCCCCCTCCTTTTCCATGATATCCTGCACCATAATCAAGGAATATATCTCCCAATCCGCCGTTTCTACCCCCTTTCCATCTAAAGTCAGAATTATTAGCAATTCCAAATTCAGCACACAATCGTTGATATGCAACTTTACTATATGGATTATTATTTATCACAAAAGGTTTCTCATCAGGTAGGGGAAGGCTCAATTCATATAATATTCGCCTTATTGTGAAATATATATGAAACTTAATGAAGCTATTTACTACTTTAGGATAATTTAAACTTTCAAAAGGACTTATACCACAACCAGATGTTGCACACCAAACTGCAAAGTTAAGTTTGTTGTGGCCAATAATTCATATCAGGGGCGTTCAACCATTTTCTACTTTGCTTGCCAAATTTGAAAGTAACAACTTGTGATGTAAATATGTTTCTCATCTTTGCGGTGAATTTCTTCGTATTTGACACGTATATATCCTGAAATGTCAGCATTTTTGTTATATCAGTTGAAAACTCATCAAAATTAATAGCTGGTATAGGATAATATCTATTGGTTAATGTTAAACTTTCAGGAAATGAACTCAACTCAGTTCCTCCTTTTAGTCGGTCATCCAATCCTAAATCTTTCCATAAAAGTCTTTTCAAACGAGGTGAAATATCATCAATCCATGTTTTTCCAGTAGGATCATCATTTGACATTATTGTTGTACCATCAACTTGCCATTTAATATATCCACCATACGAATCAGGCACAAATGTGAAATGACTTATATCAGCCCTTGGGTACATATTTCTGAAATCATTGAATAATGACATTTTTTTTTTGTTCATAACATGTTGCTTTTAAATCATCTACGGTTTATTCTAATACCGTTCTTTTCTAACACCAGCATAACAATTCCATCCTACAGGAGTTCTCTCAAATGACATTTTCAACGTACGGGAGCTGTTCTTCCCCTCCCTTCGGTCAGATCCTTTAATATTTCCGCTCGAACCTCTGTTCTTATCTGATTCATATTTAAGTTTTTTTCTGTATCTTTCTGAGTTTTTTGGCGGATTTCTAGTTTTAGTTTTTCAAACTTATCCACCTCTGATAAAATTAACGAAAATTCTTGGTCGGATATAGAGTTATCTTTTAGAGCCTTTGAAACCAAGTCGTGAATAGTGTTTACTTTTGCTTTTGCGAGAGAAACTGTCTGTTCATGTTTACTAACTTTATGGGAAAGTCGTTTAGAAGCCGCACCGAATCCAACCGATATTACCCCACAAATACCTCCCACTGCTCCTAATGGGATACCAACAGCAGCACCAAAACCAGTAAGGGAGGTTCCAAGTCCACTTGCAGATAAAATAACTGAAAATACCCCACTACCAACACTGATTTTTGTAAATATTCCCCTCGCTCTATTGTACTTTTTCCTAACATCTTCGTAATGTTTAATTTCCTTTTGAAGATTATGTAGTACTTCACATGACTTTTGTAGTCTGAAATTATTTGGATCACCATTCATTGGTAATTGAGGATAAATTCTATTGTAGTCTTCCATATTTTTACTGATCAACACGATATCTTTAAATAAATTCGAACAGGTTTGTTACTTTCTCTTCTTTTTAAATTATCGCTTCGCGGTCTTTACCCTTTCCACAAAATATAGAACCACAGCCATTATCAAAAGCCAAGCGTTCTTACCTAAAAACCCAATAACCTCACCCGCTGTTTTGAACAGAAAGCTTACAATCGCTCCAACCATTCCAGGCAATATTTCACCGAGTTTCTTACCAATAGCTTTCAACCCATTACCAACACCTTTACCTAATGTGGATAGACCTTTAGAAAGATTAGAAACTATAACACCAATGACTACACCAACAGCACTCACAACTGCAAATACTGTAAAACCATATTTTTTGAAGATAGCCTTAACACGTTCTCGTAATGGTAGATTTTTAAGTATTTCTTCATTTTTACTCTCCAGATCAGCTATTTGTTCTTGGTTGTAAATAATACTCTTTCTTGTTAGTTCTCTGAATTTAACAATTTCAGCTTGTAATCTTTCATTACTAAGTTCTAACATTGTTAAATTTGATTTATCCTTCTTATATTTGTCTATTTCATCTTTGTATCCATTCATTTCATTCAAAAGTTTATCTTTCTGTATTTTTAATTCTATATTCTGTTTAACAGTTGCATCAAAAAGACTTTTCATTTCCGTTTTTTCCACTTGTTGTTTCTCAGCGAATTGACGTATTTCTTTTTCTTTTTGTTCATATCGACTAATCTCCATAGGATATACTTTTGTGGTTGCTTCCAATCCTTTTACTACATTAAGTAATTCCATATTTTGTTCAATAGCTTCATTCAATTGTGATAAAAGATTATTATTTTTTATAAGCATGGATTCATAATCAGAACCTAGAGCTTTTCTGAAGGTGATTGGTAAATTATCAACTTTTATTTCATCGTTTTTATCAATCAATATATGTCCTACAGCATTTTTCTGATTACTCAATTTAACCCTCAAATTACCATCCTCATCCCATTCTGCTGTAAATGGAGAATCAAAAGGGTTGAAATTGGGAAATATACGTTTGATATATTTTATCGCTTCTCTCCTATCATCATATTTATCACTAGGTAATTTAGGTATAGCACCCTCCTTCTCATAATTCCTACCGCCAAATGAAGTTTCATCCTCATCCTCATCCTCATCCTCATCCTCATCATCATCCTCATCATCAGGGTTAATTAGACTAGTGGTGGATGATATTGGATCCATTTCCATATTTTCTCTATCAACATCAACACCTAGATCAGCCGGTTCAAAGTCTGGTATTTCTTTAGGTATATATCCTCCTTCTGCCATGATTTTTTTTACTAATCAGTAAGAAATCTTTAGACCCCTTAGGGACGTGAAGAAAACTAGTCACACAATTAACTAAAAGAATTTACTAACCGCATAACCTAATGCCAACATACCACCACCTACATATGCCATTTCACCCATCTTTTGATTGTCACTAGGTCTATAATAATCCGCAAATTTTGGTTCATGCATTTGACTATATAATTTCAAAGCTTCATCTGTATTCGAAATATTTTTTGATGCCTGATATTTTGCATCCTTTTGTTGTACTTTCCAATCAATTAGTTTCTGTCTATTTTCCTGATATTTTGCATAATCTTTTTGATATTTTTCTAATGCCTTATCATGTCTTATTTTCTCTGTATCTGTTTTATCACCTGAGAGATATTTTGCAAGATATGATCCACCAACAAAGGCGGTTGCATTCAAAATAGCTCCTCCAAACATCATTGCTATTGTTGCCATGTTTAATTTGGTAAAATCTTTTGATCCTCTAAATATGTTTTTAGGTACATACTACCTGACAATACAGCCACCCATTTAGCATAATTTGTAATACTTGAGGATGGGTCGTTCATAAATGATTCTTTCATAGCCTTTTTAGCTACATAACCAACAGCAGCTGCTAACCCAATAAGTACTGCTGAATCAGTAACAGTTTTCACAAGTTTGTTTTCAGTTGACATAATTTTTACTGTATCAGTAAGAAACCTTTAAATCACATCATATCATTCCCATTTTTGGCGGTTGTGGTGTTTGTGATGGTTGGGTGGGGATATTCAGAGGAGCTGGTCCTACGGATCTTGTGGGTGGAACATTAGTTGGAACTTGAGATAAATCTACTATTCTATTTTTATTATCCTCCTTTTGTCGGTATCTCATAAACATATCAAATGCTGTAAACCCTATTCCTACAATAGATAAAACGGTTGTAAAAGATAGTTCTGGAAGCCATGCTTTAGACTCACCATCTTCATTGGAATTTTGCTCTTCTTCCTGTTTCATTTGCTCCTCAGCTCGCAGGGTCTCTCTAGCTAATGCTTCTTTTGCTTTTTTATTATATTCAGCTAATTTCTTACCTGCTGCTACTTTTTTAGGATCTTTCTCCCTCTTTTTAGAAGTATTAACTTCAGTTTTTTCTTTTGGTTGGTCTCTAGTAATTTGTTCAACAACTTCTTCGGACATTATTTTACATATCATTAAGAAATCTTTAAATAACATCATTTCATCCTTAGTAAACAGTATCATAATCATTTATATCACCAAGACTCATATCAACCCCTAAATATTCCTTTGTGGTTCCAAGAGCTGCGACGATGGCTAGTGATTCTTGTTTTATTTCAACTTCATTATCATCATTATCTTTTACCTCAGTATTTCCTCTAGTCTTTTCTTCTTCAATATAATCTTCGACTTCTGCCATTTTACAATTTTCTTCCCTACAGTCAGGTCTTTAAATTTATAACTTCAGGGATCTCCAAATAGCAATTAAATGGGTGACGTAAAGATAAACAAAGTCTAGAATATTTTTCAGTTTTTAATAATTGCATAAATTTTTTACATAATTCATAATCCAAATCACCACCATAATCTTCGAAAAACATCTTCATACCTTTTTGTGATGGGTTATGGAAAGTAACAACACAAGCTACATTTTCACGGAATGGTTTTGCTATTGAAGTTAATTGCTGAGTTAGAACCCAAACTGATAATCCATGATGTCTTCCAGAAAATGCTAAATCTATAAACTTGTTTGATCGTTTCTTCAGATCATTTGAAACAGCACAATCGTCTAAAATTATTAGTGTATTTGTTCCGGAAAATAAAGTTTGACAATCACTTAACAATTCATTAATCTCATCTATATTACTTGAATCAGGTGATAACACATAGAAATGTTTATCTTTATTAGCAAAATTATGATATGTTTTATTTTTAGAATAAGTTGGGCATATTAAAACAATGTAATCAAAAATTTTTCGGAATGGTCCTCGTAGCTGTTCAATGAGATACTTTGTCTTTCCACAATTTGTTGGACCAGTTATAATACAATGGAATGGTAATTTTTCTCGTAATTCTTCCATTATTTTTGTATCATAACTAAAGGTTTTTAAGTCGCTTCGCGGGGCTCGGAGGGTTTTAGTACATAATGGAGTGCAAACCTGAATTCATAACCTCCATTAATGCATCAGCCACCACAAACATGTAACAAGTCATAATACCAGACCCACTAACTTTTCTTTTCATTTCTATTTTTACACCATCTTGTGCGTTATTTAAGGCCAGACCCCCTCCATGAATACCATTATCTGGGTGAGTTCTCAAATCTATCCACAGAGCAAACTTTTTACTATAAAAATCCTTTTCCTTTACACTATCTCTTCCAAAACGTTTCTTTACCGACTCCCATAGGTCTGAAGGTACCATTCCCTTAGAGTAGAAACGGTTTGGTACACCATTAACATCGATATTGATTGAGGTGATACCAGGATTGAAAAAATTCTCAGAATCTCGTGCTCCTCCACCGTATGGTAATGTAAACAAACATAATATTCCCGTAATTGACCTTCTTGGTAGATTAATATGCTGGTTTATAACACTGTCAGTAGGCCTGGATATAGTGAAAGTTTTGTGTAGAGTGACATTTTCATAAATTAAAAGAATCCTTTACCAACCTGATAAGCTGCCTGTGCCTCACGAGCTAAGTATTCACTTGATATACAAGAATATTCCAACTCAAGGTTTGTGATTTTGTAAGTTGGAGTCTTGGTCGTGTCAGAATAAACAACAATATCGTTAACTGGAGCTAGTGTAATCTCAAAGATTAGTTGATGATCTAATGCCTTTGGGTAGAAAACTCCATGATCGTTGAGAATAGGATGGTTTAGTAGGATATGATACTTGGTGTTGTGTACTACTGCAAGAGCTACTTCCTTAGCATCTGTGTCTACCTTATCGCCCGCATTTGTCCTGAGCTTCCTCATGTTTACAGAAGAAATACCTTGCCTTAATCTATCCTCTCGTTCTTCATCTGTTAAGAATAAGTCATGGTATGTTTGAAATAGATCGTATCTTTGAGTATCCTGTAGTGTTTCACCGCCAAAAAGAACCCTTAGTCTAGATACAAGGTTACTACCTACATTATTCACGAGGGTGTTATCTTCATGGCCATCAACAGACAAGTTAAATACTAGATATACACTTCCCGGTACAATCACTAAATTCTGGCTAAGTTTTGGAATATTTATATATAGTGTTTCTCCAGGATCAGCTGATGATGGATTTAGTGTAATTCTATTCAATATTGATTCCGCTTTCAAACCGAGTGGCTCTCTTGGAATCCTGTTTGGGTTAATTTTTTCAGATATAGTTTGCGACATATTTTATTTTAAGGAGGGGTGGAGTAATCTTTAAATGAGTAACGAAAACATATACCGAAGTTTTTCAAAAATATATTATTCAACTGCTGGATATTGGAAAGGATATTCTGCAATTCCTAAATTAGCTGAAAAATACGGCGAAGCCTACCCCGAAGGGAAAGCAAAAGTTAGTGAAGATGAGGCTAAAAGATGGCTTGAAAAACAGGCTATATGGCAAATATATCTACCAGCTCCCAAATATATTCCAAGACCTCACTGGACTGTAGATAAACCAAATCAGATTCATCAAGCAGATTTATTATTTTTACCACATGATAGAGTTGGAAGAAAAACATATAAATATGCATTAGTTGTGGTTGATGTGGCCTCAAGATACAAAGATGCTGAACCATTAACCTCAAAAGAAAGTCATGAGATATCCAAAGCTTTTGAAAAAATATATTCTAGAAAAATAGACCGCGAAGCGAAAATGAAATATCCTAAAACATTAATTGTTGATCCTGGAAGAGAATTTATGGGTGATGTTACAAAACTTATGAATTACCATAATGTAAACATCCAAAGAAGTGAAGCTGGAAACCATAGAGCACAAGCATTTGTTGAAAGAGCAAATAGAACATTAAGTGAACGATTATTCAGTCATCAATATGCACAAGAAATGATCGGAGATGATCGATCTAGAGTATGGGTGAAACGATTACCTGATATTTTGAAAACTTTGAATAATACACCTACGAAAATAACTGGTAAAGAACCTGATGAAGCTATAAAACTGAAAGAGTTTGATATTGAACCTAAAAAGTATAAGCGAGTTGTTGGACTTGATGAGGTTAGGATACTACCCGGTGTTAAAGTTAGATATTTGTTATTTCCCGGTGAGCTTGAAGGTGGTGAAAGAAGAAGAGCCACAGATCCCATTTGGAGTATTAAGATTTATGATATTTCTAGAAGTACAGTTTCACCCAATCAACCAGTTTTATATTATTTACAAGATGGTCCAAGGCGAGGGTTTGTAAGGGAGGAGCTTCAAGTTGTACCTTTTGATACGGAGTTACCACCTGATTCTGTTTTGAGACGCCAATGACCATATGCAAAAGTATCCATTTTATTTTCACAAATTATTCTCTTATCATCATCAGAAGATAGAGCAATTTTATTAACAGTTATAGAAAAAACTTCATGTTTTTTACTTACAATAATATTCATTTTTCTATATTGTTTTTCCTCAGTGAAAAGGCAATCTTTATAATTATTAAATTTTATTTCATTTTTTATAATTGATCTCTTCATTCCCTTACATTTCTTTATTTCTTCACCATAATCCATTAGATAAGAGTATGACTTTGCCCTCAAACCTACAAACTCCGTAATTATCATTCCGCCAGCTTCATCTTTAAACATATTAACAACTTTCTTATTTACACCACTCTCAATACCGGATGGATGGTTTTTAGGAAAGTTACTTGTGTCAAACTTTTCTCTAACATCTAGACTTATATCCTTATAAAAATCTTCTGTTTCTATTTTATATGCAAGACTGTCTGTATCTGTCATAAGTAATTTTGCTTTTTCTCCGTATTTAGGTTTTATATAATTATAATGAAAATCATACATTATTGTTTTACTTAAATCTAAAATACACATACCTAAATAAATAGGTTTATTAAATGTTATTGATGTTTTCTTCATATGTATAGCTGCTAAATTTTCAGAAAATATTGTAAAATGATGAAAGTTAGGTTTTGTTGTTAATTTTTTTGTATCTTTTTCATTAGTAACCAAACGAATGTCTACCCTTTTTCTAATATTTTCCATTGTTTTACCAAACACAGAGTTATTCATTAGTTTGAAAAAATCCTTATCAAAATCATTCTTTGCTTGAGATCTTAATTTAGTATTCAAATCAATGTAAGGTTTTAACCATGCAGACTCTTCAAATTTAATACCTTTATGAATTTTTGTTATTTTTAATCCTAGACTTTCATAAAGTTTCAAGGTTTTATGGTGAACTACATATTCTTTCTTATCATAAAGGTTTGGAATTAATTTCCGTACTTTATTAACTGTAATTTTCTGTGGAGCAACAGGATAATCATTATGTGGATCATGAAGATATTCGGGATATTCCAAATCAACCTTATATACGCCTGGTATATTTCTCCAGTTTTTAAGATCTTCTTCTTTCACCCAACCAAAACCATGTGTGGGTAGTTTTTCACTCATTGCTCCACCATATAGATTATTTGCATCTAGATATACAATATATGATGTTATTAGACCTGATATAAAGTTTGACATGTATGGGTTATTAGCTTTAGCATATCTATTTGATATTTGAGAAATACCTCCTCTCACACCTTGTTCAAACATAAGTAACATATCAATATCAGTTAGTAACTCCAATTTCACTTTAGTTAACTTTAACATTGCATCCCAGGCTAGTGAAGGTGCAGTAAAATACCAGGCTGGATCTAATCCATAGTTTTTAATACAAACATTTCTAAAGTTTTCGAATACATCTGATAAGAGTAATACATCCGATTTTAGATATAAATCATGATATTCCCTCATTGTTTTTATATTAAATGTTTTACACACTTTTTTAGCATGTTGGTAATCATCTTCTGTTATATGTTCATCATTTAGTTTTGAGTAAAATGCCTCCTTTGGCGGAAGTTCAGTTTCATTTAGTTTATCAAGACTATCAAAATAATCGTAAAAGAAAACACCCTTTCTAATCATAATATTGGTATTTTTTCTAAAATATTTTCTAGTAAGAGTTAGTTTATTATCTGTTGGTGAAATACACTTACTTTCAGCTAATTTACAATTTTTACATTCACCACATTTTCCAATACCTTTATACTGAATAACTTTTCCATCTTTTATGTATCTCATTAAACAATCTCCTGGTTTACATGCATCACACTTTCCACATTTTGTAAGGTTATCAATTAAATTACTAAGACTGCTTGACATAAATTTAAATGAATCTATGAATCTTAATTCTATTGTTAATTGTTGTTGCTTACCATTTTTATCAATATAACTATCTACCACAACATCTTTTTTGAAATAAATATAATTTTCCTCATTTTTTGGTATACAGCTTATTTTACCTTCTGTTAATCCAAGATCATTTATAATAAAATGTGAATCATAATTACATAAGTTGTGAAATATTACTGGAATAAACATTTTTGAAATATTAAAATTTAAGTTACAATTATTATGTGCAGCTCCTCTATATTTTCCTGTTAGGTGACAATGATCTAATACCTTATCTTCTCCTAATTTATTCTCACAAATATGACAGTTAGTAGCATTTTCATAATCTATTTTATCTTCTTCGCTCATAACAACCTTTTTATAATATTCTTTATCTCTGGATTTGATAAATTCATAAATTTTCTTAGCTTCTTTCTCTAATGATAATACAAGTTTTTTTCCTACATCATCCTCTGAGGAATTAGCTGTGTATTTTTTAAGACTAGGTTTATATATTTCATCATCAAAAAATTTTGTAAGATAACTATATCCTGACGGTTTATGTTTTTGATATTTTTCAGTATAACTTTTACTTTTATCTGGAGAGCATGAATCCATTTTTTCATTAATACACTCAAGGTCTGCATATATACCAAAAGGTACTTTCATTTTTCTATTAAAATTATTGAATTCAATATTCATAGGAGTTCCATCTTCATTTTTTGGCATTTTTATCATAACTTCTTCATTATTATAACAAATTATTTTATGTTCTTCTAATGTCTGTTCTGAATAAAATGAATTTAAACAATTATCACAATAGAAACGAGCACACTTATTATTGTTATAATTTTTATTATTTATCCTTCCAATATTTTTAATAAAACAGAAATGTGTTTTTTCGCCCTCTGTTAAAAAAAGCAAATTTATCTTTTCAGAATTTAATTTTTTACTTCTATTAATTATTTTTAACTCTCCTTTTTCATAAGAAAAAACATTAATACCATATGGATTTTGACTTTCAAACTTTTTTATCTGATTTGTTCCAAACACTGAAACAGGAAACTCTATTCCCGACCAGTTTAATTCCTTTGATCTTTCTCTCATTTCTTTAGTTATTCTCTCCAGATGAACATCTTTTTTATATACATATATCATTATGTATATCATTATTGCCCACTTAAAACATTCATTATCATTATAATTCTTAGGATTAATAATTCCCTGTTTTGCGGCTAATTCTTTTGGTAAAGTAATATATGAACTTCCCTTAAGAGGATTGTATGGTACTATACGTATATCAAAATTTTTCACATAGTCAAATTCACATTTAATCGAATTTGGTAAAAATTCTTCATACTCTTTTAGTATTTGATTTTTCATAATATCAAACATCTCACTTAAATTATCTGAATCAGTAATTATTTCCACATTTGAGTTAAAGTATGCTTCAATTTTTTCAATACGATTTCCATCTGAAGACTCATTTATAAAAATACATGTTAAAGTAAATTTTAACTTAATTGGTTTCTTTTTCTGATTAATTAGATCTATAACTTTTTCTTTTATTTTATTCAGATATTCGCTAGGTTCATACCCTTTTCTTCCATCTATACTATATAATTTCAAATATTTATTCAATGAAGCTTTTCTTTCCACTATATTGAATTCTTTTTCAGCCAATTCATCTCTTACACTATCAGATATATTTACCTCTCTTCTAGTTTTAGGTTTTATTTGTTTATTATTAATAAGTTTTATGATATTTTTATTGGTTAAATCTGAAAGCTTTTTAGAAAACTCATCTTTATCCATCACTTTAAATGAATAATTTCCCCAATTAAAAGTTTTTTTTGATGGTTTTGTAATATTTTTTCTAGGAGCTGTTTTTGTTTTTGGTCTTGCACCCTCCTTTTCATAATTTCTTTCATAGCTTTTTTCACTATTATATTTTCTTTGTCCCTTATGAGATTTTACATTTTGTTTAATTTTTTCCCATTCATCATCTTCTGGATTATCATCAATAAAATTTAATTCTTCATATTGGGTTGGTGTATCTTCTGGTTTTGGAATCTCTTCATCATTTAATATTATCCCCAGTCTTTGCTCTTTATTAAGATTATCAGTAATTTTATTAAACTTTTTCATGAATTTAGGAATATTAAATAATTTTTCAGCTAGTGTTGCTTTTCTAGTTATTCGCCATTTTTGAATAGCGTATCTTTCACCATATAATTTCAATTCATCAAGTTTCAATTTTAGTAACTTTTCCATTTATACTTTCTTAAGTTATGTCTTTAAATTAACATTAAAAAATTCAAAATTTTATTTTCTTTCTTAGTAAAATTTCTATTTATTTTTTTTATAAATTTTTGATTAATTTTGCATATTTTGCGGATACTTTTGTAAACGGGAAAAAATCTCTGTTTAATTTTATGATAAATACTTGAATAATTTTTGCGGATTTTGCGGATATTTTTGTAAACGGGAAAAAATCTCTGTTTAATTTTCTGATAAATCCTTGAATAATTTTTTATTAATTATTTTGTCCTCGTATCCGTGAATTTTACAAATTTTTTTTTAAACGGGAAAAAAATCTCTGTTTAATTTTCTGATAAATCCTTGAATAATTTTTTAATATTTTGTCCTCGTATCCGTGAATTACATATCTCTCGTGGACACTTCGTATTCTTGACAGCTCTCACTTGTCATAATATGTGACAACTGGTTGATCCAGGCCATCTCGGGTCAAACCTGAACTTGCCTCAGTTATGCCAGTTTTCATGAATGCTATCACGAAGTGTAATCTTCACTGAAATCTCAGGTTTTCTCGAATGTCCCGAAACTTTTCATGATTTTTTCGGGCGCAATAAAATGCAAAATTTAGTTTGGAAACCAATACATCTCGATCGGTAGAAGGCAAGGCGTTCTTCTGTTTAGACACTAATGTTGTCACTGTACCATTTTCTCTCATGAAATAGATAATGACAAACGTTGCAAATAAGAGAACAGCATTTGTGACAGAACGTTCATATATTTATATTTATAAAGATTATGTTATCCTTCAAATAGCACTTGACCTGAGTCCGGGCAAGTGACACCAGTTATCCAACACCCTGAACACACACTGCCAAACAATAGAGGCTTATTAGAAATGTTCAAAACTTTCTTTAAGTCTCAAGATCTTCTTTTGTGTTTATAGGGCGAAAATTTCTCCTTTTTTGGTGATGAAAAATAAGGCGGGAAAATTGGCACAGCATATTTATCTAAAACGAATTAGTTAGAACGCTCTTTTGCTGGGTGGAGTCCGTTATTGATAAATCCCTACGAGAATAGAGACAGACCTTGACACTTTTACAGGTATAGATACCACGTTATCAATATCTCCTCCCTCACACGATGTAAACAACGTTTCCAAAATAGTAGACTGACCCCCATTAAACGTCCAACTATTGACTGGCCTCCCTCTAAACTACAAGTAATAATAAAAGTCCCAAATCAACTGTATAATAATATTGCAATTTAAAGGCCGCCTCTCTTATGCGGCAGTGGCAACCCCGCCTAGTTTTGGCGATCTCGATAAGAGTGCTAATTCTCCAATTGTTTTCACCTCTATTCAAGCGGCCACGATGAGTTCGATGCACTTTGCTTGGCTTTGTTGTTTCAGTTTGGCATGCACCTTATAAAAAAAAGCAAGATAATGCTAGTTTCTGGTGAACCTCTATTAAGTGGTCAAACTGCATAAAGCTACCAATTGTCGTTACCCTGACGGTGGATACTTAATTTAAGGTTCCAATATATTTTCGTTGCACTGTCAACCATTGTGAACAACCCAAGCAGGTTTCCGTCATGCAAGAGAGGTTATCATATGAACCGCTTTGCGCAGAACCAAAACAAAGCAATTTTTCAATAGACCGTAATAAGCTCCTGAGAAGTTAAAAAGCAAAAATCAGAAATTTTCTGTTCGATCTTTTTTTTTAATTAAGTCGCGTGACTGAATGCTAAATACGCGCCACTAAAAAATGTCATATCATAGGAGCGTTTCCAACGGCACTTTAAATATGACATCATAATAAATGTATGACAAGGCAGCCGGTAACTTTTTTCGCGTCTCTTCTATATTTCATACTTGTCCATTTATTTTCCCTTTGAAAAGTAAAACGGCAACTATGGACCGAATTTAACAGAAACGAGGCGATTTAATTTGTGGCAAACGAATTTTTTTTTAAACGAAAGTGGCGTGACCACGAATCGAGGGTTGTCCTCAAAACGGATATTACAGAACAAGGCGATGTTGACTCGAATGGGTTGCTTTGCCGTACACCCCAGAGGAATTTTCATCACTCTAAATTTGCTTCTTGTATTTTTAAACGAAGCAAACACCGCCAAAAATGGATTTAGGGGAGGCGCCAAGTCGTATGAGGTTCACGTAGAGGCCAGCTCTCTTGGAACAAATCTCCATTACGAACTGCCCGAAGCCAAAGTGAAAAGCGGAGCGAAGGAAAACTGGCAAGTGGACAATGACAACGCAGAGATGACAGCGATGAACAGTCCGGTTTTGGCTACTGTTAATGTTAAACATCCAAAGTTTAGTTTGAAAGGGCAATGGCCTGGGTACAAAATAACAATGAAACTACCCAAAGATGTCACAGAGGCGGCGAAAAGAACTGACTTCGCTGAAACAAAACACGCAAAAGACCTACAGACACAGAGTAAAGACAACAGGCTTAATCACCAGGGACAAGTCTTTGGGAGCGGGAATGCGTCAGATGTTCCTATCGCGACCAATACAAAAAAGGTCGCCTCGGAGTTGGGTGCTAGAAATATTTTTTCGAAAGTTGCGGGACATTTGTTAGACGAAGAGGCATCGGGAGAAGGAGGAAAGTCAAAAAGCGATTTGGAAGTACTAAAGTTTAGCGGTTTGTTACTTCCGATTGCAGGATTAAAAAATGTTGATCTGCATAACCCGCGAGTTAGCAAAGCCATGAAGGGGATTATAAAACACGCTCGCCAAGTTGTTTACGAGGCAAAAACGGTTCTTAGCGATGCGGCAAACTTTGTCACAAGAGTTAGAAAGTTGGTTAGAATCAATGGGTTGAACATGAAACCAGGAAAATACCCTTCGCAGGTGACCGACGGTTTCCGAAAAATCACTGCAGAATTAAAGAAAGAAGACAGGAAAGCTTTCTCGTCGCCCAAAATCAACGATTTTACTTCTTTACTCCAACATAAAAGCAGACATACAAGCAGTGTTGCGAATGTTGATGGAAAATCGGATAGCAAATCTTTACTATCTTTTGTCCAAGGAGAACGTAAACAAAACTCTTTACAAAAAGAAGGCAAGAAATCTATAAACAATACAACGGTGAAGCTTAAGAGCAAGGCTACTAAAGAAGGATTTTATGATAAAAACAATTTCGTGAAATCCATAGCTTCTCCAGTGAAGAAACGTCAATCTAAGAGATTGCAACGACACTTGGCCAGAGATACGCGAGATAATAGTAAAATCCGACTCGCTCCAGACCTCGGCGAATGGCGCAAAAAACGTGAAACAAATAGCAAAACAAGAGGACTTCCAGACACGTTGGAAAACATTCTTGTTACAATCAAAGGGCTAAAACGTTTGTTGAGATATAGATAAAAATATATATAACTACAGTAGAACCTCCAATAAGCGGTTACCCTTGGGCTAACGGCAAGTGGTCGCTTAAGCTGCATATACCGGCAATATACCCTGTCCGTCATGGCACTTGCGCCGGCACAAAAACCATACTCGGTATAGACCTGCAGTTCAACCACGAAATGCTAGTTTGGAAGCAATGTTTCTTTCGGCGCATCGCGCGCTCTTGTTCCAGTTCTGAGACGTTTTCGTTCACACTAGTCCGAAACATTTTTCATGTCGACATCATGAAAAGCTATCCAGTACAAGACCATAGTGTGTAGACATAGCCTTAATAGAGGTTGAACGCTTTAAAAAGGTTCATAAGCTTGCAGGGCAACAAGGCGCACCAACAACGAAATCTTACTCTTGTGTCGCTTCAACCGTTTATCAAGTGTCGAAAAAAGTTGGCCGTGATAATACAGGCTTTCCCGGGTCCCGAAATAGGAACAGTTGCAAGGAAAAACTTAACTAGGCGTATCAAACTCTTGGTGGTCGGCCAATATACGTGGAAACAATTGGAGAAATATAACTTACTATTAATATTATTCTGTAACAAGTTTTTTTCGGGACTTTTCTTACTCTTGGTACAGGGTGACCGCTTAATGAAAATTCTGCGGTAATACATTTTTTTTTCTGCTGCAATGCCCATTTCAGTTCTAATAGTTTCTCGCTGGATGGTTACCTTTTCTAACACACCTTTGAATACGCAAATTTTTATCCTCTTTGTTATTGCCTATAGTCGATATTCAAACAAGCTGCTTTATTATATCGCAGGTTCTTCAAGCGCGCAAGAGGAGGCGAATCCTGAGCTCTGATTGGCTCGGGATTTTACCGCGTTATCCCGCAGGACAAAACAAAGTAAAATGGCCATGTAATAAATATTAATCCTTTATCGACCAATTGGAAGCTTTTCGGTCAAGATGGCTGCTTATTGGCCAAGTTCTTTTTCTCGATTTTATTGGCTAAGACGTAGTCAAGGAAGCAGCCTATCCTGGTCCAGGTCATAATTGCGGGCCCAAGAGAGGCCCGCAACCCTAATCTTGACAGTGACCAGCGGATTGCGTTTTACGCGTGCGCGCCACGTTAATAACAGGAGAGCACAAAGCGGAAGTTTAAAATTTTGTTCTTCCACTAAGAACGATCGGAATGCAAATAATGTGTCAATCACGACAGTTTGTCGTAACACCGGAAGAGAAAAATCCGTCCTCCAAGAACGATAAGAATGCGAAAAATGAGTCAATCTCATAATGCGAAAAATGAGTCAATCTCAACAGTTTGTCACATAAAATCGAGGCATGGAAGATTGCAAACGTTACGTTTTCGTTTTGGAGAAGTTCTTTTATAGGTGTTGCTTTTGAGACGATTTGCTGTGATTGTGAAGATTTTTCACGATCTATTTAAATTCATATTGCCTTGAAGATAAGGTGAGTTGCGTTATATTTTACACTGTTCAGTTTTTGGACGGTTAATTTTTCTGGTAAACCACTTTCACTTGAAGGAGCTGTTTGACATGTTTCGATTTACGGAGCTGATCTACTACAACTCAACGCAAACTTCCCAAAAAACGTCCACACGAATGTACATTTTGTAATCTAAAATTATACACTCTCGTTCCAGTACCTTCCCTTAAGTGCATCTAGGCCCGCACTTTCTAACCCGAGGTTACCACTAGTTTAATATTAAATATAATATGAGGGCCACTTGTTTATTAGTATTTATATGCTATTTCGCGCTACCCTCGATAAATAAAGACTAATAAGGACCGATTTATTGCTGTGAAGACTATAGTAGATAAAATGACAGGTAAAGAGTGTAAGAGCAGAAGCCCGATATTAATCTATGCATGCGTCACTTTTTACATACTACGGTAGTTTTGCCTTCTCTCTAAACGCATCTACAGTTTTGTTAGTAGATTCCTAGAACTGCTTGTCATTTAACAATTATTCTCAGAAATCGAGGTGTCGGATTCACCGGATACGTGTGGACGAAAGGTGCATCCGCAAAGAAAAGTTTGCGGATTCAAATGTATCCGGATAAGTGTGGACGGGGTCAGAGACCTACGGTACTCTTT
Source organism: Ricordea florida (assembly GCA_949710005.1). Classification (NCBI taxonomy): domain Eukaryota; kingdom Metazoa; phylum Cnidaria; class Anthozoa; order Corallimorpharia; family Ricordeidae; genus Ricordea; species Ricordea florida. Next base: position 26,573,893 of record OX453280.1, on the reverse strand, counting down.
TTTTATTTATTTATTTATTTTTTTGCACATGTAAATTTACTGTATTGTTCATTTGCGCTATTGTTTGGTCCTGTCCTGGTCAACGTTTCATCGTGGTAGTGTTTTGCTCAATTTCCCAAGTAAAACCTTTAAAAGCTTTAAAGCGAGAATCGACGGTGGCCATATTTCGGTAGCTTGGAGGCCATTTTGTTTCCCCCCCCCCCTCCCCCTTCCCAAAAAGAACAAATAAAAAAATAATAACTCAATGGAATAAGGATTACCCAGAAGCTCCGGCTATATTCACCACCAAGGAAGTGGATAGTGTTGAATATCCCGAGTTGGACATGACACGTAGCGGGATGCCTTTGATTTACTTTTCAGCGTTGATTGGAAATTTGGTAGTTTGTGAGTACTAATTAGTAGCGTAGTTTTGTGTGATCTCGTATTGTGAATTGTATATTGTGCGATGCATGGTTTCGGTTATTTGCTATTCTGTGTACCTGTTCTTAAAAGTAAAAAAAAAAAAAGATATAAAAAAATCTACTTAACAGTGATATAAACTAACAACAGTAAGGTACGAGGTCCAAAAAATGTTCTATGAGTAAAAGTGTTTAATAATTTCGTAAAAATAATTGGGTCACAAAACATCATTATCGCCCATAGTTTGATAACAACGCGGTTCAACTAAAGAACATTGATTTTTAACACGTTTGGATTGCAAGCTTACTCTAGAGAAATCTCCAAATAAAAATTAACCAATCACAGAAAGAATATTGCCCAAGGCTGTCAAAAATGCACCAGCAAATGTGTATGTGAATCAAAAACGTTAATCCCGAAAAAAGAATATATTGATATGTTTTCTTAGAATACCTGAATCGTAAACCAACTTACAATGTAACTTAAAACAAAAAAAAATGGAAACAAAGTCTTAAAAATGGATTTCCAAAAAAAATTCAAACCTTCATATCATATCTGCGATAAGTGATGAGACGCAAGTAATATATTCTTAAATCATTTATATAACGTGTTCATCAAAACATTGTATGCTTAATCATATCCGAGAAAGATGCAACCTTCATTTGGCAGACCCAACACTCATTTCTTTCACCTTCTGTGGCCATACAAGAACACTGCTCAACTTCTTCCACTTCAGACTCTATCACTAGGGCGTGGTCACGAGTGAGGGTATTTATGTGGACCAGGTGGTTCTCTCTTTCACTGAAACATTTCTCACAGTTGATGTTGCTGTCTTTGCAAACCTCCTCATTTGGCTGTTTTCGTTCTTTTTCTTGCCCATTTCTCTTTTCAGGACTGATTGCATTACAGCATGTACGATGGTGTGATTTCTTACCTACAGACGCTAAATGCCCTTTCTTGTGTCTTTGCATTGTTTCCCTTTGACTGAAACATGTATCACAGTCTGTGCACTTGTATGGTTTCTCCCCAGTGTGCATTCTTCGGTAATTCCGCAGATCTACTCTTCTTCTAAAGCATTTGTTGCACACAGTACATTTGTGTTATTTCTCTCCTGTGTGTATTCTTTTGTGTATATGGAGACTTCACTTCATAAAAATGCATTTGTTGCACACAGTGCACTTGTATGGTTTCTCACCTGTATTATTTCTCTGGTGTATTCCAAGAAGCATTGAAGCATTTGTTGCACTCAGTGCATTTGTATGATTTTTCTCCCGTGTGTATTCTTTGGTGTCTCTACAGATTTGCCTTCACACTAAGGCATTTGTTGCACTCAGTGCATTGGTATGAGTTCTCCCTTATGTGAATCCTTTGGTGTTTCACAAGATGTCCTCTTTGATTAAAGGTTTTCTTGCATTCATTGCATTTGTGTGGTTTCTCTCCTGTGTGTCCGCAGATTTCCCTTTTTGTTATACACTTAAGACTAGGCTATTTATACAAAGGTACACTTCTAGAGGAAGCCATGTTGTCTTTTAATCTCTCAATTATGGGTAACCACAAACAACTTCATGTAGTATCACATATAACACTTTTGACTAAAGTATTTGTTGCACTCAGTGCACTGAAATTGTCTCTCTGATATTGTTTGGTTTGTGTTTCCAAAGACTTCCTTCTTTGATTGCAGTATTTGCCATGGTCTGTAGGTGAGTATGGTTTCCTGCCCATATGATTGTCCTGAGTTGAATATCTGTAGTTTTTTTCTTTGACTCCAGCTGTTGTAGCAGTAAACTTAACTCTGATTAACAGGTCTAACTGTATCTTCCTTCTTCCAGGAAATGTAATTTTTTGTTTGGCTGAAACACTTTTAAGAGGTACATGTAGGGCCTTAATATCTTGATGAGTCAGCTTTGTTGATGACTTTGTGATCCGTGGTTCATTGTTTGCAAGATGACAAGTCTTGAAAAACCTTTACTTTATTGAGCAAACTCAAAGGAAATGAACTTTATGTCTGTTGCCAATTGATTCCCTTTGTTTAATCTTGGTGGTGAAGTCAGTTGAGCTGAACTACAGTATGTAGTTTTCATTCACTTGGTCTCTCTATCAAAACACAGAACAAAGGGGTCAAAAATTTGGAGAGTAATTATATGATGCATTGAGAAAGTTATCAAGAACAATTTGAACAATACAGCCTAAATCTAAAATCATATTCTTAAAGAAACACAAATATATGAAGTGTGCAATGATAGGGATTCCCTAAGGGGAATTCAATCACTGCTCAGCCCATTAGAGAAAGGATAAATAGTACTTTTGATTACCAGCAGCTGTTTCACAAGTCTTGAACAGCTTGATGAGAGGAAAATCATGTGAAGAATTGTGTGAAGAATGTTTGTGAGAGTTTGTCAGTACATTTAACACTATGCAAGCAGAAATTACATGTAATTATAATTGTTTTACGATCTTGTTTTTTTTTCTTGTTCCAGAATTCGGGTTGCATCGTTCTTACTAGTGCGTGAAATCGACTTAGTAATAAATTGTTTAGGAACAATTTCGTGTCATCGTGAAGTATGGCCTCCAAGGCATTCACAACAACCTCATGCATCACCAATAAATGTACTTAGTACATTAGAATTTTGAGAACTATTAAGCTAAATCATGCAAATAGATTATGCATGTTAAAACATAAAATAATTATAATTTTCTATGAAAGTAACCTTGACAATACCCTGGACCCAGAGGTTCCTCTTGAAATTTTCTTTATGAATGACAGAGCAAGCTGCGAAGCAGCGACAATGAGTCATGATGCGATGAGGTGAGAGAGAAAAACCTCTGGTTAGCTTGACCTTGAATCTCACTTTCATGCAGATGACAGGGTCAGGATCTGGCCCTCAGGTGTTGATTGGTTGATACACACCCAAACCAATTTGATTGGTTCGTTTAATTGTAACCGCCCCCACTTAAAGAAATAGCGGATGATAAGCACGTGTTTGCTTAATTGCCATTGGTCACCTTGTTATAAGCAATTTAATGCATCTTACAGCTGAAAGTGAGATTCGAGGCCAAGGTAACCCAAGGTTTTTCTCTCTCAACTTGTCGTGTCGTGGCTCATTGTCACTGCTTTGCAGTTTGATCTCTCTTAATTACTCTGCAGTTCAAATAATTATATGGTCTTTCATATGTTCATTTGAATCATTATTCTCCAACTATACAGGTATATTACGAGCTCACAACATGACCAGCTCCCAGTTGGCTTGATAGCTCAGTTGGTAGAGCACTGCTCCGGTATCGCAGAGGTCATGGGTTCAAATCTCGTTCAGGCCTGAGTTTTTTTCAGGCTTTAATTTCACAGCTGCTTAAGTTGTGTACATAACTATGATGATCAATTAATGTCATTACAGTGGTATGTTATATTGATTATCTCATAAGATATCTCCTTTTATACAGCATATATGTGACCAACATTTTGCATTTGTCTTTACCAATTTCAATCTACATGAGTTTAAGTGAGTATGAACATCTAGTTCATAAACATCTGTTGCTTTAAGTGAATCTTACAGAAGATTATATAAATTACTGCAAATACCAAAACGCTTTAAGAGACAGATGAGGATTCATTCATGACTTTAACACTTTTAGTCCCAGTAGTGACCAGCATCCAATTTCTCATTACAATATTCACTGTTCATCAACCATTCAGATTACAGTATGACTATAAAGAAGATGATGACCACAAAAGAGTTGTATTGGTATTTAAACAAATTCTCCTCACTAGTACCATAACAAATAATATATGAGTACAGTTACATGTAGGAGAAAATGAATATTGATATTGGGGCTTAAAGGGTTGATATTTAAACTGTAATTTTGACCTAAAATGTTATTTACAACATCCACCTCAGCTCGATTTTCATATCACCCCACACATCACTACGCATGCTGAAGAAATACTGCTTCTGTCTTAAAAAACTTTAACATGCAGTATCCCAAACAATACAGCTAAAGCAGGTATACCAAACTATGTGTGGTATGAAAAATAAGCCACTCCTTTAATGTCTATCATTTAATATGTGAAAATAATACAAACTTAAGTGTATATTAATTATATTTGCAAGTACAGTACACGTGTATCAAGGCCTCTTTCTGCTTCCTTATAAGCCATCTAATTAGCTATTCTCCTAACTGATTGCTGTGCTCTTTCTTTATAAGTAATTACCTCAATTGAATATTATTAAATTGTTACTTGTTGATTCCTAACTCAACAAGCAACATTGCAACTCTGCATAGAATTATCTTGGAAGGTCAATTTTCAAACACATCAGTCCCTTCTGAAGAGCCAAGTCTGACTGTTTTTGTTTAATCAGAGGAAGAAATCTGAATAAAATAGCCAAAGGGACTTCATTTATTTATACCTGCATGTTGTCCAGCGTATTGTACAATGGATGTAGAACTAGAATGATCATTGCATCGAGGTTTTAAAAACACAACACCGCAATCTTAGTGTGTTTGGGCTTACCTCAAACCAAACTAACAACGTTTCTCAACGATGGTATTTACTGACAGATTGGTACACCACTCACAACAGCAAAGCAGGAACAATCGAACAACTTTGATAAAACCACTCTTTCCAAGCGCAATGTGGAAACGCCATGTTGAATATCGACCGAAGAGTCCCTGGGAGCTCTGGGAACTAAAGACTTTCACTTCCAGGCTCCTCAAGGTTGATATGATGTTTGAGATCTTGAAAGAGTGTAGAGTTCTTATTGTGGTCCTTGGGCAGCTGTAATGTGAATTGTGAACCAACCAGTTACCTGCTTGTAAATCCAACCTGTTTGCAAATCCAACCACGGAGAAACATTGTTACTTTGGAAAAGGGTAAGATTAAATCCCCTTTAGTTATTTAGTGCGTGCCAAAGCTTTTTAATATGTAATACGTTGGCCATAAAAAATGTTTCAAAATTATGACCAGATATACGTGGGATTTTTTGCTATGTATACTTGCGATCTCCTGTGTTTTGTGGCTTTTTACCCCAAGCGCATCACGTTTTTGTCCCCACGCGTCCGCAGGACGCATACGTGTACTGAACGAATCGGATCAATCCTCGTGGGACTATGTACTTCAAAAGAGGTAAGGTTTAGCCAAGCAAGATCACCAGGTTCTTATATGGGTTTCACAACAGGGAATCGCAAGTGTAGCTGTATACGTGGCAAAAAAAAAATCCCACTTAATATCTGATCATAATTTTGAGACAAATGGTAAACCATATTGACCATATTTAAGAACCTGCAGATATAGATACAATCATACAAGTAAGTGAAGTTTGTTACTTTTTTGTGGCAAAGATTTTTTTTATAAAAGAGTGGAAACGTTTCAATTTTTTATCCAGGAGTGACTGATTTATATCTAAATTTAATTTTAAGATAAATTCATGGCTGATCAATGTTGTTTGTTTAGTAAGAGTCCAAAAAAATATCAAGAATATTCAGATCACATAACAACAGACGAAGGAAGGTTATGCCACTGAGGCCCTGTTAGGGGTGTTCTTTATGTCGCCCATCTGAGTTTGATAACTTTTCACGTCGCAGTTTCGGAAGGTTGGCAGGTTGCTGTCATAATTTCACATGAGCGACTAGTCGTTCGTCGTCATTTCAGCTCCTTTGTGTCGCTGTTTCAAGGCCTTGTCACTTGTCAGAATTTACCCCTAACCGGGCCTCGCCACTGAGTGAAGAGAATTTTCAGCTAGATCATAGAGGTTTAAAAGATGAGCTATTGGTACCAGAAGAAGACCTTCATGTTCTCATGTGCTAATGTCAAAATCTGACCAGTAACAACCAGTCTTCAGAGCCAATAACACCATGACCTTACTGACGAACAGCCAATACATCACAATTAAAACAGCCAATCACAATGTTGGACAGGGGCACATATATAAATGCCAGCACCTGATGACTCGTGACGTACAGCCTACTTGACTCTGATGATGACTTCCACTCAGGTTGTCGAAATGTCAGACACCGAGATGGTGGAACTCTACATGCAACTTACTACAAATGATTCCATCTGCACCACCAAAGTGGAATAGCTGGATTTTCAAAGTACAGTGTATATGAAGTGGAAGGCTAAATTTTCATAGTATATGGTACTGTATGGTATACCATTCATAGTTCATTATCCATGTTATAGCTTTGTTGTTTTCTATACCTACGTGTAGACTAGAGGCAAATATTGAATTTTTAGACTGACATTTTAGTATTGAATAAGGTCATTGACCAGTTCATCCGTCTTTTGAAAGCTAGTCAGTATCTGGAGTAATTATTGTAAGTTGTTCTTTGGCTTGCTTAAATCAACATAGAACATAAAGACCAATAGAGCTAAGAACACTTTTATTCTATCTCCAAGCATTAATATGAATAAATCTTTTTCATGTTACCGGTATATTTTAATGTTGTAAATAATTTTTATATTTTAGATTTTACTAATTAATCTTTTATTTAAAGTTCTAATTGTATATATCTATATTTTGAAATTATCATTTATATTAGTTTTGTACTTAATATGCAATTCAGCCTCTTGGCGGCAATGTATTTTCAATAAAGCATCTATCTACCTACCTACCTAACCTGCCTGCCTGCCTACCTACCTACCTACCTACCTACCTACCTACCTATCTATCTATCTATCTATCTATCTATCTATGTATCTATCTATCTATCTATCCAACACATTTTAATCAACTATAAAGTACTGTGCACTATACATTACTCACTTAGAGTCATGGGTATTGACGGTTGCTGAACACCAATGCAAAAAATCTTATGAAAAAATCATCATACAAGTAAGATTGCACTCCTAAAATTACTGGGATCAAATCCTCTGAGAGTGGTCCCTATATTATTTCCTTGATTTGTTTTCAATCAACAGAATATCTGAAGGCAATCTAAGAAATTGGAGGATGTAAAGGGTTTCCCAATTAATAATTATTATCCAAATGATATTGCATGAGCAAAGTGCGTCATCAAGGCCTATGAAGTCACAATAACAAAATACTTAAAATCTCTCCTTGAATAAAATTACTGTAGTTCCTTGTGAAATTGTTCACAGTCATTTCATCAGCAACAATTTGCTTTGATAAAACTGAGGCAACCCAAGTAACCACATTGGCCTCAATTGGTGCAGCTATTAACCATTAGCTTTTCTTGTACAATAAAAACTTAAATAAATGTAAGTGGAAATACTTATATTCTAGTTATTGCCCTGATTGTAAGATCACAATTCATAATTTTAGGTACATGTAATCTTATACAAACCCTCCGTGACTTTTTTTACTTCAAGGTTTTAGTTAAGGTGTTGATTTTTTTTTATTTTTGTTAAGGTTACTTCCATAGAATTACAAAATTGCCTGACATAGTTTCATGATAAAACTTAATGACATTTTTATTCTCAAAATTATAGTTCATACTAAAAGGTTTTTATGATACATGCCATGTCCCCTTTATTAAGCTGGGAAACTGCTGTTAAACAGCAGCTGATAATCAAGAGTACTTAGCTGTTCTTATCCTAGTACTTATAGTTTTAGATATGTTCTGTATTGTTCAATTGATAATTCACTCAATGCATAACATAGTTACATGTACTTTGTAACCTTTTGACCCCTTCTTCTTTATTTTGATAGAGACCTCAAGTTAACGAAAACTACAGTAGTCCAGCCCAACTGATATCATCACCAGGATTTAACAAAGGGAAATTTGAAACAGATATAAAGTTGATTTCCTTTGAGTTTACTCAATAAAGGAAAGGCTTTTCAAGATTTGTCATCTTGCAAAGAATGAACCACGGATCACAAATAAACATCAACAAGGCTGACTCATCAGGATATTAAGGCGTTAACAGTTAAGAGTTTCTCAGCTACATGTAAATGCAAAGTGGCATTTCCTGACAGAGGATACAGTTAGACCTGCTAATCAGACTTAAGTTTACTGCTACAACAGCTGGAATCCAGGAAAAAAACTACAGATATTCAATATAGGACATATGATGAGGAAAGCATACTCACACACAAATCATGGCAAATACTGCAATCAAAGAAGGAAGTTGTTTGAAATACAAACAAAGCCACACAATCTCAAGGAGACCATTTCAGTGCACTAAGTGCAACAAATACTTTAGTCAAAAGAAAAATCTGCAGATGCACCAAAGAATGCACTCAGGAGAGAAAAAACACAAATGCAATGAATGCAATAAAGCCTTCATTCAAAGAGCACATCTTGTGAAACATCAAAGGGTTCACACAAGGGAGAAACCGTACCAATGCACTGAGTGCAACAAATCCTTTAGTGTGAAGGGAAATTTGCAGAGACACCAAAGAATACACAAAGGAGAGAAACCATACAAGTGCACTGTGTGCAACAGATGCTTTAGTCTGAAGAGAAGTCTCCATATACACCAACGAATACACACAGGAGAGAAACCATACAAATGCTATGAGTGCAACAAATGCTTTAGTCAAAAAGTAAATTTGCGGAGACACTTAAGAATACACACAGGAGAGAAACCGTACAAATGTACTGTGTGTAACAAATGCTTTAATCAAAAGGGAACTCTCCATACACACCAAGGAATTCACACTAGGAAGAAATCATACAAATGTACAGACTGTGATAGACGTTTCAGTCAAAGGGGAGAACTGCAAAGACACAAGAAAAGGCAACTAGCGTTTGCCGGTGAGAAACCACACCATCGCATATGCTGCAACACAATCAGTCCTGAAAAGAGAAATCGGCACGAAAAAGCACAAAGACAGCCAAATGAGGAGGTTCGCAAAGACAGCAACATCGACTGTGAGAAATGTTTCAGTGAAAGAGAACACCATCTGGTCCACATAAATACCCTCACTCGTGACCACGCCCTAGTGATAGAGTCTGAAGTGGAAGCAGTTGAGCAGTGTTGTTCTTATTCAGCCACAGAAGGTGAAAGAAATGAGTGTTGGGTCTGCCAAATGAAGGTTGCATCTTTCTCGGATATGATTAAGCATATTGATGAACACTTTTTGTAAATTTTTGTTTTATCTAATATTTTACTACATTTACTTGAAAAAGAACTGAATTGTTTGGTCTCATCATTTATTTAAAATGTTCTGTGAAGGATTTTAAGTTTATTGAAATCCATTTTAAGGACTGCAGTTTCTATTTGCTTTTTATTATTTATAGTAGAAAATGTTTAACCAGGGCATAGCTAGTTTTTAAAGGAGGGGGTCACACGAGACTCGTTCCCAGTCGCTCCTGAGGCGGTTTTGACTAGAACGCATTGCATCAAGGGAAGGCCGCACGAAAATCACCTACTTTTATTTAGCCCTTCCCAGCCTGCCCCGCGACCTTGACATCATTTCTCCCCAGTCTTTCATCGCCTTTAAAGAACAAATAAGTAGGGACTGGGAACGAGTCTGGGGTCACACTGTGTCACATCTAGTGCACTTACCCGATTGGCATGTCGACATACACGTCATGTTTTACTAAATGTAACTATTTAGCACTGGGAAAGATTTATTGCATGTTAATTCTTCGGATTCGCGTGTTTTTGCCACATGAACTCAAGGGACATGAAACAGTTATCTCACGAAGGAGGTTCCCCCTTTGCTATGCCCCTGTTAACGGTTGAAGGTATTTTGGAGGGGGTTAATGTACGAACTTTTGTTTTGAGTTGTTGAAATCTTAAGTAAATAAAAAATAAAATAAAAAAGTCTGAAATAAAATACCATACATAAAGAAATCTGAAATCTGAATGGAGGAGTGCCGAGAGCCGGTGAGGGATAAAAAGAGCTTTGCGGGCCCAGGGCGATTAATAAAGAAGCTGATGTAGATTAACTTGTCTTTATTCCCTTGACACCAATAGCAATAATCGTCTTTTGAGCCTTAAACTAAAATTCGATTAACAAACATAGACCAAGCTAAGAAATAATCGCTCTTATGTTAACATTGTTCAATACGTGATCATAATTAACACGAAACCTGTTCTTGTTAATATACTTATCCCAGAAAACGGCTCTTTGATAAAGACTGTTATAAACTAGTCTAGAACGAAACATAACCAACAAAAATCACACTCCTTTTGATCACTAATTATAACTGAAGGATACGATCGTGCTGGAAACAAAACAGAAATAACATAAAAAGAAACTAGTTTGAAAACTCTAATAGTAAAGAGGATTCGCACATACATATCGAACCTGCGCGTGCCTCAAAGGAATGCTATTCTTGAATTCGTGAGTTGAAACTTGTCTTAAGCTTAATTGTCTTAACGTGGCGAGTGACTACCTGCCAGGGACGGCGGAGCGTATTTTAAAGTGAGGGGAAAGGGGATGGGGGGGCTTAAAAACGAGTTTGTAGGGGGGTCTGGGCGCATCCTCCCCCAGAGAATTTTGAAATCTAGAAGTTCGGAAATGGTATTTTGAACATTCTCCATGAGATATTTCTTAAAAAAAGACAACCTGGATAAGTGTAAAATGACAAAAAATGTCATTGTCGTAAAAAGTGGGGGGGGGGGGGCTTAAGTCCCCCAGCCCTCCCTGCGTGCTCCTTATTTCAGCCACACAAGGGACTATACGCAATCTGCGTTAAACTGCAATGAATGGAGCATTCATTACAGTCGTTTCGAGTCATTGTATATTGCATTTTGACTTCCGTAGCCTGTCGTCTTTCTCTGATTGCTTACTCGTATACACAATTTTTTCTTTTTAGTTTGCATTACAAATTTGTTGAAATTGTCAATAGTTACATCATGTTGTGGAACATGATATTAGTCATCGTGGATGATGCAGTTGTTATATGAACTTTTTTATTCGTCTGCCGACGTAGTCACTTGAGTGTTGATCGCGACATTTTGACCACTTACTGCTGGCCTTCTTCAGGCGACGGGCTCGACTGGTTTTGTTGTATCGTTATGTAGATGTGGTGGTACGCTCTGATTGGTGCATTATGATCCTACTCTTTAAATTATGTTAGAAAACAGTCCTAAGAAAGTACGCGCGCTGATTGGTTAGAAATCGTGTTTCTATAACTCGATAGAAACACAGAACTAGCACGAGCTGTTGACGTAATGATGACGCGAGCAAAGAGAATTTACATTTTGATAATCAAAGCTAACAAGTTGCTTTTCTTTTTTTCGTCGCGGTGTTTTCTAAAAGAAATAGAAAACATGTTCTTCGTGTTTCTATTGAGTTATAGAAACACTCGTGAAAGTTTGGGAGAACTCGAAAAAGCTGTGGAAACACTCGCCTGCGGCTCGTGTTCCCACAGCATTTCTCGTTCTCCCAAACTTTCACTCGTGTTTCTATAACTCGATAGAAACACGGTACATGTTTTCTATTTCTTAATTACAGGTGTCAAAGTGTTAGCGGCAATCAGGTAGGACATAAAGAACTATGACAGACCTGTTACTGTATTAACAGTGGTAGGTAAGGTCTACTCTTGAGCAGTTACAGGAAAAAATTGCAGAGGGTCAGATCCAACTAAACGATGAAAAAAACTACAGACCTCTCGCAACACCTATGATGGAGGAAACTTCTGCTAGGGTCTTGCGACTTATAAGAGAACTCCACCAAAGCCACCATATCAGGATGCAATGACTAGAAAATGGCTATCTGAAACAGCAAATCTACCTCGTATTCCAGAATTCTACACCTTCACAAAGGTTCGGTTTATGTTCGGTGTAAAACGCACCAGTGGCGTAATAAAAGATTACAAAGAAAATCCAAACAATGCAGACCACGACAACAATGGCCTAAAACAAAGAAAATCTTCACACCGTTTTACACCGAACATGACCAAAGATTCATAAAGCTAGCCCAGTCGGCGGACCCATCATATCGGGCTGCGAAGGCTAAAAAAATTTGCATCTTAAAGATATATAGACTTTATCAACTTCCTAAAGAATACGGAATTGAAGTCCCAGAAAACATCACCCTTGTGTCTATGGATGTGACTAGCCTGTACACAAATATACCGCTTGAGGACGGCATCATGATCACTACCGTGTGTACCGCATACGATCATTTCCATTTCCACTTCTTGTAATCGACCACTTTTTAAATAACCTTTCTGCTTCTCAGTCAAATGTCACATGATCCCAAATGTCTAATGTCGTTTCAAAAACACTCTCGTAGTCGGAGAATCTAGGTTGTTTCTCGGCAATGTAACCTGGCCTGCCGTCTCACGGGTACCAGCTAGGTAGCCAGGCAGCTAAGCCGCAAGAAAAAGGTTGTTTCTTTATGTCACGCTAACGCGAAATAGATATAACCATGTATGGATAATAGAATGTAACACCGTGCATACAAGTATTCCTATGAAGACCATGTTTTTACCCATATACACATTGTATTCCCCGGTACATACTGTTCACCCATACACACCCTGTATCCCATGTGCACTCTGTATCCCATGTGTACTCTGTATCCCATGTGCACCCTGTATCCCTTGTACACCCTGCATCCCTTGCACACCCTGTATCCCATGTACACCCTTTTTACCCACGTACACCCTGCATTCCCATCTACACCCTGTATCCCTTGCACACTCTGTGTCCCATCATGGCACCCTGTTTACACCCTCTTTACCCAAATACACGTTGTATCCCATGTACACCCTGTATTTCTCTGTACACCCTGGTTACCCAAGTAGACCGAGCATCCCACGTAAACCATATATCCCCTGAACACCCTGTATTCCCATGTACATCTGTTTACCCATGTGCACCCAGTGTTCCCTGTACTCTCATGTACACCCTGTATACCCAACGCTTAATTACACCATTCAGCTCAAATTACGAACTAAGGGATAAGGATTGTAAATTCACTCTACCCAAGCCCCGTACTGATTACCTAAAACGTAGTTTCTTCCACAGTGGATCATTGTTATGGAATAATCTTCCCCGAAAAGTGATGATGACTTTTAGTCGAAAACTTTCGGTTTGATATTTTTTTAATTTGTATATATCAGGCCGGAGCCGATCAGGAGCCTATCTCAAACCCTGGTTAAGCCGTAAGGGGGACCGTAAGGGGGAGTTTTACTGAAGCCAATAGAACCATCGTTTTGACCACTCCGTATGTTTCGTTTGTTTATTCTGCTGACACTACGTAAAAACTGAAACAATAGAAAATACACATTTGTTGGCTAACGAAATAATCGCGGCATAACTAACTGATAGAAATCGAGTAAATAAATTCTAAGAAATTGTTCCCTCTATCCTCCCTTGAAAAACCTTCTCTAATCACGGAATTATGGCTATAAATCGACCACGAAATCAGTAACACAACTCAACAAGAGAAATCCTGATAGGTTAATAAAGATGGTGAAATCCTGTTCTCCTGAAACGAGAGACTGACACCACGTCAGAAACATGTCGTGAGCAGAAATGGCTAACAGCAGTTCATTGTTCATTTGTTACTTCAGTCAATGCTGTGACCTATGCTCCCCCCCTTCCCGCGTAGTAAAAAGACGGCCGTGCTGATTGATGAGTCTTTGATGCATCGCTCGATATCCGAGAAGGGTTCCGCAACTCCTCAGTTCCTCCTCGACTGCTTTTATCACCTCATTCAAATTGCTTCGACGCCGACGTCTTGTACATCCCAACCGTCTGAGTACTTCTTTTCAGTTGTCTTAACGAGCTCCCGATACCATGTACCCTTACGAGAAAATAACGTGATTTCTGGTGCAGAAAGCCTGAGATTAAAAAAGAGTTCTCGATTATCTCGTTTCGTGCATTATTGCATTGTTCCTTATTGCAGGAGAGTAAGATGGAAGCACTGCCAGCGATGTAGAGCACATCAAAATGAAAGTGAAAACTTCTTAGCTATACTGTAAAGCCAAGGCAAAACAGACTACCGATTATTGATAGGAGTCCACGTTGTTTTCAAATAAAACAACCTGGTTTGCCGACGCACGCGGCCTAGCGAGGTAGCAAGGAAGTAGCAGGAAAGTCGTAGCTAAGTCGCAGGAAAGAAGCAAGTCGCAGGTAAGTCGCAAGAAAGTAGCAGGAAAGTCGCGACGTTAAAATAAAATGCCGGAAAATGTCGCTGAAACGTAATGTCGCAGGAAATGTCGCAGGAAAGTAGCAAGTCGCTGGTAAGACGCAAGAAAGTAACAGGAAAGTCGCGGCGTGAAGTTAAAATTCGTCATGGCCGTTCACTTTTTCAAATTTAAAGACCACAGTGGTTCCATTTTTCGGTTTCAAACCATCAATTCCTACAGGAGCCAACTGATCGGGAGGGTAGTAAATCATCCAGAAAAACTTTTCATCAGGTTGCTCTTGAATACCACAAATAGAGGTGATGAAATGTCCATAGGGGGGGGTAAGTCTTAGTTTTGAAGTTGTAGCACGGATCCTGATTGGCGGCGAGCCTTAAAATGTTATACGTGTTGGTGCCGTCCTGTACTGTGACGCACACCGGGGGCGGTGGGGGTTTTCCGACTGTGTGGGCATCAAACATCAACTCCACACAAACTGTAATCATCTACAAGACAACAACCACAAAGGTTGGACAGTTAGCGTTGACTGACATATCACATCTTATGTTACAACCTCGTGGTATTTTTCGGCTGGTCTACAACACGTTTTATCGATGACCATTGCGTTCGTCTTTATCGTTTTCCTTTTATCGTATCGGAGTAAAGAGGTATGTAACGTGTTAATTGTACTTACATTTCCCCAATTTCTTTTGCTTTCGGTTTAGTTTCCTTTGATTTATGCTTGTGTAATTCTGTGATCCGTTTTACTAGCGTTGTTATGCAATAGTTAGCCCGACCAGTTATATGTCTTTTCCTTCTTATAAATTTCAGTTTTTACGCAAATTCAGTGATTCGTCAATTAAAGTTACAATACTACAATATCTCGTTCGCTGGATTTGTTGTGACAAACTCCCTCTTCGCGGCTCAACAGGCACCATTATCGACAAAATATTGGTAAATTAACGACGTCGTGGCCCCAGCCGCTACAGTTGGCAACTAACTATGTTGCTTACATAACTGCGAGGATCTTTCATTTATTAAATATCTTTCCAGCGCTGTGCACATATATGAAATTTTCATACATTGACATTCATTTCTTTATCTTCTACGGGTACAGAACGAACTCACTAATGACCAGCTCCCAGTTGGCTTGGTTAGAGCGTTGCACTGGTATCGTATGGCCCCATGGGTTCGAATTCCGTTTAAGCTTAAATTTTTTCAGGTCTTGTATTGGCAACTGACTATCTTGCTTACTTAACTGTGAGGGTCTTTCATTTAGTAAATATCTTTTTACCGCAGTGCATATGTATGAAATTTTCATGTATATATTTAAGAAATAGAAAACATTTTCCGTGTTTCTATCAAGTTTTAATTTAAATCTACTAGCGTTACATCACAAATGCCGCGCTCTGATTGGCTACGCTACCCACTATCTATTCTGTGATAGATAGTGAGAAGCGAAGCAGTGTGCTCTTGCTAACAAATTGGCGGCCGCTTCTTCACGATTTCGAAGTGTCCGTGAAGAAGATTTAGACAGTTTACTGGTCGAGGCTGTTCCAGAAAAGACAAAGTTTTAAACGACTATAATAGATTTATACTAAAACAATTAGATTATTCGCTCTCGATTTCTATGCGTGATAGTTGACTCGGGCTGCGCCCTCGCCAACTATCACGCGATAGAAATCTCGAGCTCATAATCTAATTGTTTAATAGAAATCTCGAGTTCCTAATCTAATTGTTTTAAAATAGAAAAACGATTCTTAACCAATCAGCGCGCGTATTTTCCTTGGGATATTTTATATATATATATATATATATCTAGGTGTATTTCAAAGAACGTACCTGCAAAATTCAAGGTAACGTTTTTGCCGAACATCGGGCAATGCCCGGAATTGGGCTTAGCGGGCGTTTCTCGTTTAATGGGGGAGAACGGTTGTGATGGTGCCAACGAATCCTTCATATCGCGTTCTACCTTGCCATATTGTCTTCATCGGACTAGTGCTATTGTTTTGTCGGGGGTAGGGTTAGGGAATTTTGGTTTTAAGGCTAAACATCTCTGTTGTTTTATTTGATTTCACATCTCAGTTGTTTCAGTGTGTAATCAGAGCTTGTGTAAGGTACTTTATTTTGCATGTAAAGCCTAAAGAGAGTTAGTGATATTGCGGGGGGGGGGGGGGGGTGGGGTCGGCAGGGGATATGACAGGAAAGCAGTAAGGGGGGAGGACAGGGATGTGGGGGAATAGGGGGGCCTAATAGGCTTTGATTTATGTCTGGTTAAGGTAATTAGTCTGAAATGCTAAGGCTTAAAACGCTTTGATTTTTGACGACAGGTGAAATTTTTATAGGTACGTTTTCTCAGAAACGCTTATATATTTATATATATACATTAATTAGTTAGTATTTAATTATAAAACTAATTTCAGGTAGGAAACCGTTTTTATCGTTACCTGGCTTTCACCCGTAGAATCTAGAACAGAAAAAAGATCAGATAATTATTAATATCCTGAATAAAATACAATCTCAACATCCCTATGTAACAGCTGACCTGGTGGAATTTATACTTATTTTCTACTGGGACTATTTTAGCTTGTGGTTCGCCCTTTTAGGCTCTGCAGTTTTGTTTTCTGTGTTTGACAATAAATTTAAAATCAAAATATTGACACAGAGTAAAGAAAAGTTTGATGGAGAAAAACGACTTTGTCGCAAACCTATAGTGTGCATCATAGCGCTCGAAAACGGAACTCGCGAGAAACGCGAGCCAAACTCTATTATTTTGGTGAAATCTTTCAAATTAGAACTATGATGCATGCCTTGTCTAAGGAAACTGAAATGAAGGCAAACCAGTGGAAAAGAGAAATGCTCCAGTTCTACTAAGCTCATCTCGCTGAAAGGTTAACTTTATAAACTCCCTTTCGTGTCGGTTCGTCGGAGGGAAACCTTTCAACATGATAGCCTTAGAGAATTAAAAGCCACATAGAAACATCAAGCTCGGCAAAGAAAAGAACCAAATTGACTGAATCGAACCAAGTTGTTAGCCTACTATCATTAAACTACAAACCAATGAAATTACATCGGCCAATCAAACAGCAATATCGATCCAAATTAACCAATCATACCCCTTAGCACAACTGTAGAAAAACCATTTGCAAGATATATACCAGTTGGCTTTCCAGATCACGGTTGCTTACAGCGTTGCACCTGTATCGCAAGGTCATGGGTTCGAATCCCGTTCAGGCCTGAATAATTTTTTTTCTCAGGTAGGTCTTATCTTTGTAACTGCTTAAGTTACTGATATGACTGGGATGATCTTTAACTTATTAAATCTTTCTTTCGCAGTTCATATATTCACATTCAAGATACCTGGTTGTCTAGGTATTTCCTCGGGAACTTAAATTTTGCGATTCGTTCAAAAAATGTCTTATTAGGGAGCTAAATTTGTCTCTGTAAAAAATGGTCTCCATTTAACAATTAGATTATGAGCTCGAGATTTCTATGGGGTGATATTTGACGGGGCCGAAGGCCGAATCAACTATCATCTCATAGAAATCGAGAGCGAATAATCTAATTGTTTTAGTAAAAATCATAATAAACAAATCATGTGTCGGTGAAGAAAAAACACCAAAATACTCAATCTTCCTGCGAAACTTCGCTAAAAGCGCCCATACGTCGGCTTTTTGAAAACGATCTTCAACCAAGTGCTGTCTAATGGCTGATAGTCTCCAGTAGCTCAGCCAATCAGATTGCGGCATTTGCATTAGTCTACCCGCAGATTTTTACAAATAACAAATAGTCTCAGAATTGGCACTACTGATTTCATTTTCCGATAGCGATAGTTTCCATTACACTGAACAAGAAAAAAACTGCACAGTTTGACATTTGTCTTTGCAACAAACGAGAACTATACAAGAGGACTACACGACACCGTCTAATTGCGCTTTCAGCTGAAGGACATTGTCCATTTCGTCACCTCGCAGGAGCCCACATTGATTAAAGAATTGTACAGCGGGTAATTTCTGGTAGTTGGTTTTTCGATAATTCCTTTTTTGGGCTCTGGGGGTACTCACTTATATGGGCTATATAGGTATGTGCGGCCCCAAAGGTTATGGTTTTTCAGCCGTTTTGGTCATAAATAGGGTATCGAATTTAGCCATTTTACCGCCATTTTGGTAATAAATAGCATATCGATTTTTGCACTCGGGTTATACTGTTGAATTCTGAGCTCGAAACCTTGCACATGAAGTCTAGTAACCTACCTAATAAAAGCAGATAAATATTGACTTTAACATTGGTCTAAACTAGGGAAATAATTACAGTGCAGGTCTGAAACAGGGTATCTATTTAAGGGTCAGGTCATAAATAGGGTATCCAATTTTTGCTCAGGTCATAAATAAGATGGGTCAAATCGCAGAGTTTGGTCATAAATAGGGTAAGGGTTTTGGGAAGCGGAACGCACACTCTTACCCAATTTTTTTGGGAGTACCTACCCCTCGGGTGTTTGGGGGACTTTAATTTCGCGAGGTTTTGAAAATAGCAAAATATAAGTCCCGCGAAAATTAAAAGTCACAATATGGTAACACCAAGTAGTCAAAAGTTATTAGTGAAGAAAGATTATTACCTGCCCTCAACGCTAGAGTTGCAAAAGCAACACAGACAAACACTGTCAAAAGAATTCGCTCCATTGTACAACGCCGTTCTCGGTCTTTTTACCTTTAAAAGAAAAGAAAACGGTACAAAAGAAAGGACAGACAGTTAAGACCAAGTTAAAAACGTGTATAAATTGAAAGCTTTCTGTTTGTGCGAATCAAGAGAAAGCTGTCCATATTACTTCATTTCTCTAATAGCCTTTGTTTACACTATAACTGACAGCTGCGAAACCAGTGTTTCGTGTATGAGCAAAAGGCCCGGCTATCCAATGTGGTTTTTGTGTAGGCGCAAGTGCTATCCGATATGATAATTCACCACTAATTTTTCTCCTATTCTTATTGGTTTAAATTGATCACGTGACGCGATAGTGTTCGTCCGCGGAGAGACACTATCAGTTCATAGTGCCCTTCCGACGAAAATACCCGGATGGATAGTACTCGTCCGTGAAAATTTTAATAGGTATGGCTACTCGCTTAACCGACGTCAGCGAATAATATGTATCTATCTTTGTCAGTGATGCTGTACCTCAAATAAACCTAGGTAGGCATAAATAAATATTTAATTTGATCTGCATTTAGTGGGTTTTGACTGTTTTCCAATGCAACTGGCGCGCGGAAGAAAATTTGGTGGTGAACAATAAAGACAATAGAGTGTTTATGTCTCGGAACTATCGGTCTGATAGTTGCCTTGACAGAAACACTCTATAGTGCAGACGCAGCCTAAGCCTCGAAAGGGCACTTTGAGATCTGCATCAAACAAATACTGCAGCCTTTATCAGTCGAGGCATTTCCAGTTTATCCAGGGGTCCAAAGTATTGAGTGAATTCCTGAAAGTAGTTCGCTTAATTCTGGGATTGCTAGCTTTATTATTGCAAAAAAAGTTTCCCGTGTACCCCTCCCCGCCTTTCCTTAATGTTATCAAATCGAGCTTGGCTTCCATATATATTCCACTGAAAATTCGATTTTAATACCATACTCAGTTCCAGAAATGAGGTACCTGCTGTCATTTTAGATAAAAATAATTGCTTTGACAATCGCATTTCAAAGGATAATATTTTCTCATTAGTCGGCTATACCTCATTCAGCAACCCGAAGTAATTTTTTTGTAAATATTAACTTCAACAAAATTTGTGTGGTCTGTTTACGGACGTTCGGATTTCTCATGTGTGTTTACTACGGCATTCAATATTTATAAGATAATAGTGTTATCTAGTGCAATCTGATGGACTTTAAGATTTTATATTCTCTTCAGCCATGCGGCAGGAAAAGGTTGAAATATACCTTTCAGAAAAGTCAGGAAACAGGTTCCTCTAACACAAGCTTTAGTCAGAATGTAAGCAGAATGTAGATATACACAAAGTTAAAGAGTTAAAAAGTTAAAGTTAAAAAGCAAGCCGTCTTACTTACTTTAGTGAAGTTCGATCACTTTCGTATCAATCGAAGAACAACGACTTAATTGCTTCGCAATTTGCCTAAGTGGATGTTAGAGTCAAGATTTATTTCCAGGGAGGACCGTTGCATACTTCGTAAAAGGAATCAGACGTTTGATTAGTACATGACAGAGATCAATTGAATTGACATGTCAAAGGCATTTAGGTTTACTAAGTTTAGCGCGTGTGGCGGTATTGACGGGGTGAAATTATGAGGGATTCTACTGTTTGGGATTTTTAAATGTGACCGCTGGCCGTATTAATGGTGACCACATTAACGGATCCGGCTTATGTTATAAGAAAATGTATGGCCGCTTTGCCGGGCCGAAAAAAAATGGCCGCAATAACGATGTGACCGTATTACCGAGGTGACCGTATTACCGAGGTGGCCGCATTTCCGAGGTGACCGTTTACCGAGGTGACGGTATTACCGAGGTGACCGTATTACCAAGGTTGCCGAAAGGCGGTGTTCCACTATATTGTTATGGGTGGAAAGTCGATTCTATTAAGTTGGGGGATCAGATATTTATTACATTAATGAAACTAAGACAAAACTATACTAACCTTCACTTGGCACAACTACTGCCAATTAATATTGTTTTGACGTTTCTGCATGTTTTGCACAGGTTGTTTTTTAACTATTTAAAGCACAGTATGCCTTCTATGGACAGGAATAAGACCTGTGCCCCTTACTCGTTTCTTTTATTTGGTAATTGTAGGGTTGTCGTCATTCATTACACCGATGTTGAAATTGCCACCCTTGGGTTAATAAGCCTTATTAAAATTAGAAACACTTTCATTTCATGCAGCCAGATTCTTGTCTCCTTTACTTTTACTTTTTAGCACCCCCTCTTTTACCTCACGGTGGTATAAATTACTTTATCAACTTGTTTGATTATCCCAATTTCTTGTCCTTTACTTTTTAGTCCATTTTGCTTCTCGAATTCTTTTATAGCTTCAGCTTCGTTGTTCACTCCCCTCGCAGAGCTTTCAATAAGGAAGGAGTCACTTTTTTTGCTGCGGGAAAGATGCTATGCTGGGTTCGTTCTCTGTCCAATTGTACTTTTACTCACGTTCAGCCGAAACTTTAACATTGTTCAGAAAATAGTCCAGCTGGATCGTCTCCAAGTTGCAACATAAATTCTCCAGACACAATGATGTCTTCAACTGTCCTAATTGATAACCTAACTGCAAACAGAAGGTTTCTCCGGGCTCATTACACTCTTAAAGTACTTTCTTTCTAGAAGACCACGTATTCATCTGACAAGAAGAAAACTATAATAGCCTATTTTGCTTAAAGAATATGAATGATTTGATTCTTCGTCCCCAGAGAAGAATCATAATTCTTATAACAAGAAACAGAAGAATAACCGGTCTTCTGAGAAGATGAATAAACCTTCTCAAGAGACTTTTGAACCTAAATGAACATTGCAATTCTTCATTTAAGAATGGGCATTCTTCACTCCAGAATTATAGTACTATGCTCTTGGAACAAATATTCTCCTCTTAAGATTCTCCAACTCTGCTTAGGAGAATGAATTAGCCAGCACAATCCGGTGATCTTCCCATCACGAAGCTCCTTTTATAAATATGCTCGATCATCTACAGTTGGATTTCGCGGCAACGCAGCATATTTCTTTGAAGGAGGAAACATTTCGTTTGCAGCCTCTGTCCTCTATACAGCTTCCTTTTCCTCCACCTACAATCGACTCTGTTCGACTTAGATTGTGGTTCCCATAAATAAATAACGCTGCTACATTGTATTCTGACGTCTCGAGGGCATTCGTGAACGGACGGATCATCACAGTGATTGTGTTACTTAAGTATAAAGCATCAAAAGAGATCGCAAACCACGCTAAAGATACTAGTACGAAGAAATACAAAGGATATCAGTATGACGACTCATATGTAAAAGAATATGGCGCCATAGTTCGACGTGGCCTACCATGACTTTACAGATTCCGCAACTGAACACCAGGGAAATGCGCAAAGCTCTCCACATGATTAGGACTGAAATGGATTTCACCTCTATCTTTAGGTTTCTGCTTTCCAGCGAAAAAAGAAACAAGGGAAGCAATAGAAAGTAACGCTATTGCACTCTGTGATCGAACTTAGAATTCTTTGTTTAGAACCAGGAAGATGGTTACCATGGAACTGTGACGTCCGTCAGACTTTACCACTCCTGAAGATCTGTAAGTTCACAAGTACTTAGCTTTCTTATGTTTTCATTGAGAAAGATTTCGTTTCAGTAGGGAAGGTTCTAACAGCGTTAGTTGACATTTTATTCAGGCTTGAACTCAGCATGGTGCCGGTCGAGAAAGAATATGCGTCGAGAATGGGAACTAGCTTTCCAAAGAATTATTCACACTGCATGGTTTGATCCACTGATAAAAACGTTAGAGCCACACTCAGGGGCGGATACAGGGGGGGTGGATAGGGTGGATATCCACCCCCCATTTTTCAGTAAAAAAAATAATTCGAAATGTCACTTTATTTGAAATAGAAAATAAATAAAGAAAAATTAGCTCTCGCTCATGTCTGGTTGTTGTTTATTGCGAAATTTGCAGGGAAACGTTCGCGCTTACCAACCCATGTGCTCAGTCGATGCTCAGGTTTGATGGCAACCTCGTTCCCAGGGTCTTGTGGGTAATTTCCAAGATGGCGGGTCGACCCGCCATCCATCCACCCCCTCTTTTGAAATCCTGGATCCGCCCCTGCACACTGCATAGTAAAACAAATGGTACCACAGTACATTACTGTTCAGAAGCTTTCCAAAGAATGGTCACACTGCATGGTTTGATCTACAGATGAAAAAGTTAAAACCACACTGCATAATATTTTTTCTCAGAATGTACAGACTGTGTGGTTTGATCCATAAACAATGATCAGAAAGTTAGAGCCACATTGTGTATCAAAACAAACACTTCATAAGTAAAGTATTGTTCAATACCTTCCTGTATATTGATCAAATCGTGTGGTTTGATACAATAATGGACAATTTAGAACCATGAACTCTGGATAGTAAAACACTCAGTATAATGGTACGGCGAACTTTTCAGTAGCCTTCCATTCCAAAGGATAGTCACAGTAGTTCATTTGGTCCACTGATGAGAAAGTTAAACCCACCCTTTCTTGAAAATTTAAAAAACAAACATTATCATAGCCTTCCGAAGGAATGTTCACACTATGTGGTTTGATATACAGGTAAAATAAACAAAATACACCGTATGGCAAAACAAACAGAGCCATGGCATTGTTGTACTGTTCAGTAGCTATCAGCTTTCTACTGAATGGTCACATCCCAGAGACGGCGGAGCGTATTTTGAAGTGGGGGGGCTGAAAACGAGCGCCGGAGGCGCGAGTTGGTAGGGGGTCCGGGGGGCATCCTCCCCCATAAAATTTTGAAATCTAGAGTCTCGGAAATCGTATTTACAACATTCTCCGCGACATACTTCTTGAAATAATTAGCCTGGATAAAGCGTAAAATGAAAGGTACTTTTAATGCTTACAGCAATATTTTGGAGGTTATTTCTCAGCCTTCCGGTCTTCAACGCTTACCCTGCGGTTTTTGGACACAAGCTTCCCGTCTGTGGGAAGGAAGCACACGCTGAGAAAATGTTAAAAATACGTAGACGCGAAAAGTTTCTGACGAGGCTTGTATAAAGTTGTAGCTTAAACAAAATAGAATGTCATCCTCCTCAGGAGTAGGGGGGCTAAAGCCCCCCAGCCCCCCCGGCTCCGCCGTCCCTGCACCCAAAAGCAATTGGTTTGACTGATCTACAGATGAGACTGTTAGTAGCACACTCGATAGAAAAACAAACAGTACATGTACCACAGTACTGTTCTGATCAGTAGTTTGCTTATTCTGACTAATTTTGATTGGTTTTGAAAGTTGCTAGACCCTATCGGCCCCTTCACCCAAGAGTATTGTAAAATTGAACACCAACTAAAAGGAAAGTGAAGTAGGGGTATTAACAAGCAGAGGTTTACAAAAGCACAAAATTCTGTTTTAACTTATAAGCAGCCGCAGAAAACTCTATTTTTAGAGCAGTATATTGAAGTGTCTGAATTTCTGTCTAACGAAAAAATACAGGTTGTCAAACGAGTTGATAAGGTCAGTTGTGTCACCAAAGAGTGAAGAAGAAGCTAACGTTTCAAGCGTTTGCCCTTCGTCAGGACGCATGCACAAAAAATAAGAAAACTCAATTGTGCATTCCAGTCAAATACGTGGCTTTCCATCGCTGACAATTTCTCTCAAAAAACACCTCTCGACTTCTGTTTTCTGCTTTCATTAAACTTCATTTGGACGGTGAAGATGATTTTCGTCCTTGAGATAGCTCAAGGAACTTTTTCGCATTTCTAATCTATCAAACTTTACTCCACACTGTCTCTCTCTTCACCCAGGTGTATAAATGGGTACCAGCTATATATTGCTGGGGATAACCCTGCGTTGGACTAGCATCCCATGCGGGGGAGTAATAATACTCCCAGGTGCTTCATGCTATTGAAACCGGGATAAGCTCCGGCCGTGTGGACCTTAAAGGCTCGTGTGCGCCTTTTAATGGCCGGGCGTAACACTTAAGTTACGCTACAAACGAAATATCGCCCCTGAACGCCGTTCGCGTCTGTATTCTTATTACGTACGCTTTGATAGCTGATCACAAAAGCGAACAGCCACATACGTGCCACATTTCACATGGTCATCCGTGCGTACAACTGTTGTTCCCAAATGCATGACTCCGGCTTGGAAACACAAACATAAGCTGATGAAAGCAGTCGAGAGTCAGCCTCTTGTTTGCATGCCAACCAAAATTAACCTGCTTATGATCTGGCCATGTCATTACCCCTTGTCCAAATCTACTTTACCTCAACAGAAAAGCTCGCAAAACCGTGACTTAGTTAAAACTTTATTCTAGACAATAGTACCCCTTTTGCGAAAATCCCAAATCCAGTTATTCACTGCTTTGCTAACACTGTCTCCCAAAACCTTCAAAATTGAAATTCTACTGCCCTCGGTTTATAATTGACACTGGACGCTAGGTTTTCGGTCTGAGCAGGACTCGACATGCAGATCAACATGCAGATCAACACACTGGACTCAACATGCAGGACTCGACATGCAACCTTGCAAACTCAGTTCTTTCTGAAGTTTCCTATCTGCCTAGTTCTCCACCAAACTGAGATACAGCTTTTTAAAAACAAAGCAAAAGAACACAGCACTCAAAAGGCACTCTGATGTGGCAATCAGTTGACTGATTGACGTTTTAACATACCGACGCCGCCAGCTAAAGTTCAATAAACCATTTCAAGCTTTTGAAGGGTAATGAATGTTTCGTGATTTAAGCGAACATCTATCATTTACTAGAAATACGACTCCCGCAAAAACCTCGCGAAGCTAGTTTTTGAAGAAATCACAATGCTTTTATATTTTATTTTTTATTTTTTATATCAGCGTAATCCCCATTATTTTATTTGTTATGCTGTGTTTGGTACATAATTAGTGACACCTGGTGCAAATTACATGATCAGTATACCGGTCAACACAGTGCTTAAAAATTGACCTTCATTTAGCTCTTTCACTGCCACTGAGATTGCACCCGAGGGAATAGAAGTAAAATTATTTATTATCTTGAGAGGGAATACAGAGTCGATGAAGTACCACAATAATATTCATTAACACAAATTGAAAATGATTGTAAATCTTTTGCAGGTGAAATCTTGAAGAGTTGATATGAATGTTTGTGTTTACCATGGTGTAAAAACCTGTTTTTTTTAGTTTTATTTTCTTAGTCTCTACTGCTTTGTCTTCTTTGTTGTACATCCCTTTTAAACACAATATGTTCTTACAACGAGGATGAGTTGAATGCTCCAATTATTTTTTGTTTATGTTTTTTCGTTATAATTGCATGAGATTCATTGTAAGAAGAATCTTCTGATTAGATATTTTATTGTCTACTGCAGTCATTATTTCATTCCTAGGTAACCACAATTGAGAGCATTATGAATAATGCATGTTTCAATTTGTGTACTCTCTTCAGTTGCAATGGTACCCCCAGTGGTAGATAGAAAAATTCCTCTTCCCTCAAAAGAGATGCCACAACAACAGAAGTGTGAGATACAATGTCATTGTGTGGTTCCAGAAAATATCCATACCCCCCGCGGAAGACTTTTTGATTTGCACCCCACAACCCTCAGGATTTTCCGTTCCAGGGGGTCTTTGATCACACCCCCTCCCTTCAGGAATTTCCAGAATTTTAATCGGGGAGTTCTTACCACCCTCGGAAATTCAAAGTGGTTTTTGAACTTATAAAAGGAGAAAGTGAATACTAAGTTGGTTACGTAAATGCGGTAGAATTTTATTACAACACTGAAAACGTTAAGGTTAACTTTAATAAAAATATAACGCTTTGTTAAGCTTATACTTTTAGCTTCTTCGCCATCATTTTTGCAAATCATATCCGTGTTGTTTTTATGTAAGATTATAAGCTTAAACATCTGGGTTGCAAAATTTCTGAAAATTTAAACTGATTTAAAACGTCGACTGTTCCACGCACGTTTTCGTACTAACTCCGATGAGAACGTTTCACTCGCTTAAACAACTTTGCAAACGATAGTAAATAAAACAGAAACTTACAAGGTTCCTTTGTCTACACATTTTGTCAGTTCCTTCAGGTTGATTCTTATTTAAGAACCGAAAACTTTCACTGACACACATAACTAGCCTTCGTGAACATTGTTACGATTTACTACAGTAGCTAGGTAGCCGGGCCTTCTGAAGGTCGAGAAATCGTTGACTCCCTTCCTAGCTTCGGGAGGTTGTAGCGATAGCTCACTCAAAAAAAAACAGAAACATTAAAGCTTATAATGTTAACTTTATCTCAATGGCCAGGAGTACTGACTTTTGTTTCAAAACAATGTACGTAAGCATGTTTTTGCGCTTCAGATCGATTGTATGTTGCTTTCAATGTTTTGTACGTGGTTTGTCACCCTTTGGAAAAGTAGTTTCCCACGAAACCCCCCTACCCCTCGGAAATTACTGCCCTTGAACCCTCCTCCCCCTTGGAATTTCCAATGGTCTTCCGTGGGGGGGGGGGGGGGGTATGGATATTTTCTGGAGCCACACATTACATCAAAAAAAAATTGGGGGTAAAAAATTTGGATTCTACAAAAACTTTGAATAAAGGTTTGGTAATAGTGAGTGCCGACTGTACAGTATGTGGTTGTGCTATTTTTAGGTCATATCATAAAAACAATACATGTAAGAAAGTGTTATTGAAATCTTAATATGTTGAAAAAGATTGCTGCACTACGTACTCCTGTAAAAAAATTTATGTGAAATCAACATCAATCAGTCAAAAGTATATACCACATGAAAGTTTAATTGTGCTGTTACAGAAACAGGCAAAATATCCATACCCAACAAGAGAAGATTATATCATTTTGAATATATGCAAATTTCTAATATAAAAACTGCAGAAGATTTAATATAAGGATGGTAATTCATCGAAAAAGTCATGGCAGCCAGAGGTATTGAACTGTAACCAAAGACATTTAGTAACGAGAAGCACTATCATTATATTATTATCATTATGATTATCATTACTATTATTATTACTGGTTTTGATATTATTATTACTATTGTTATATTTTTTATGTTAGACATAATATATTTTTATGGGGTGGGATGAATGTCCTAACCTTTGTAAAGGTATTGTTACTCTACTACTACAAGCAATACAAAAATCTTCTTAATAGGCTTTCCATCAGAGGTGGTAGTAATCAAAACAGCTCCAAACAATACCATTTCTTCTTTAAGGCTTAGAATCTAGTGCAGTCATTTGTCTATAAAGTTTGTGTGGAAAATCATTATTGAAAGCATAGGGCATTTAGAAAACTTGAAACACTTGTTACTACATACAACACACTTGCAATGAATATATGAGAAAGATCATAAACATTTTGGCATTACAAAATTTATTTTTCTTTATAAAGTTTTTCCAATGTAAAACGTTAACTGTATGTTGTGGTTGTTATTAAATATTGATATTTGGCATCATAAAAATGAAGGAAACAGCAGAAAGTAACAAGGTTAATATGTTATGTCTAACTTTGCAAATTAACCCATTCGCCCCTGAACCGCCCGTAACCGCCCGTAAAAATGGCCGCCGGTCTTGACCCCCTCCCCACTCTTACTGAGTGTTATTTGCTCTTTTGTCCTCATAGAGACTTTGACAGGTAATAAACCAATCATTTGCCGTCTTTTGCGCATATTTTGACAGCTGATGAGAATACCACGAGGTCGGGATTTTCCGATGAGCGCAAGCCAACACGTTTTGCGAAAACAATGGCGGGCTCATACCCGGTGTAATAACCACAGCTGACGTCACAGGACTGATAATCAAGTAATGTTGACGAGCCACACGTTATGTCACATGATACACAACTGTACAATCAGAGAATGATAACAAAGCAATATTAAAAACGTCTTCATGGGCCACTTGGGTTAGTTGGGCCACTTGGGTCACTTGGGCCAGTTGGGTCACTTGGGCCACTTGGGCTAGTTGGGCCACATGGGTCAGTTGGGCCAGTTGGGTCAGTTGGGCTACATGGGTCACTTGGGTCAGTTGGGCCAGTTGGGTTAGTTGGGTCACTTGGGTTAGTTGAGTCAGTTGGGTCACTATGGCCAGTTGGGTCACTTGGGGCCAGTTAAAGTCAGTTGGGCCAGTTTTGGACTTGGAACTTCTATCAGCACCACCTTCCTGCCTCCTTACCTTGACCCTTTCCTTCAAAATACTCTGGGAATGACAGCCATTTAAAAGTCTTTATTAACGAGTCTGCCACCGCTGACCATCGTCAGTGATTTCACACGTTAGTCTTTCTTTGTCGTGATGTATCGTACCCAATATTTAGTGCTTTTGTTGGTTTTCAACAGTGTTATCTCCTCATATTACCAGTATCCAATTTCGGAAGCAAGCTATAAATTTCTTCGATTTTTTTGAGCATTTATTCTTCGGAATCGACGGGTAATTTATGGTTGCAACATGGCATGATTATCCGCGGTGATCAAAAACGGCCATCATCATTTGACCCTGCAGAGTCTGCCGTATCTTTTAGATACGAATTTTGTAGCTTAGCACTTACCCACAGGCTGAAGTAGACTATATACAAATGATGACAAACGTTCAGTCGGGCCTTCTCAGTGTGATATGATAGGTCTACCGACTGGGTTAGCTTTATGAATCTTTGTGGGGGTGTGGAGTTCTGGAATACGCGGTGGATTTGCTGTTTTTGTAAGTTACTCGACCCTAGCAGAAGTTTAAGACTTAAATTCTGGACCTGGCCTGATCTTTGCCCGGGCACTGTATGTCAGTGTTCTAGAGCAGTGGGTCGTCACCATTAATAAAGGCACGAATAGCGTCTTGTTCCTGTTGTTGAACCTGTTGAAAAGGAAGGTAAGGCACTCAATAGCTTCATGGTTGATTTCAATGTCTGAGGAGTAGGGATTGTTGTCCTTTAGCCATGCCAGTGCTTGCATCACCTTGTGTCTTCTAACTCTGCAGTCCCTGCTGCTGTTGTCTGCACCATGTCGCCTTATCACTAGGAAGGGAAGTTCTTCTACATTGTGTGGCAGTCTTGTGATGAATCCTTGAATGTCTTGAGGAAGGTTCAACACATGTCCTTTGTAGCCACGCTGTCCTCCATGTTTACGATAAATACACATTATTGGGCAAGCTCTAGCAATAAGCATCTCCTCTACATCTGAAAGATTCTGTAGTTCATCTGGTACTGTGCCCGGATCCATGTCATTCTCCACT
This sequence comes from Ricordea florida, assembly GCA_949710005.1. NCBI lineage: Eukaryota > Metazoa > Cnidaria > Anthozoa > Corallimorpharia > Ricordeidae > Ricordea > Ricordea florida. The sequence continues at coordinate 26,543,620 of OX453280.1, read as the reverse complement.
GAAAACAGTTTTGTAGTTTCTTTATCCCTCTTACATCTTAGGCACTGGTATGTCTGAAGAGTAAGTCCTTGCACAGTTGGCCATGTTTCTTTACATGTTACACACTGTCTGTGTTCCAAGCTGTTGATGTTGTTGTGGAAAGCTGCCATGCTACTTTGAACCCATTGCTGCTGGTGCAGTCGCAGTTCTGAATTCATCCATCCATGTGTAAGATATTCCTCTCTAGTCTGTTCCTCGTGTTGTCTGTTTAACTGTACTTCCTGCCTACGTGCAGCGCTGCATTGTCGCGACGTCCCGAGTCTCGAAGATCTTTGCTCGTCGGTTTCCACCTCTAAAGCGCGATTTGTTTTTAATCTAAGATTATGTAATCTACTGTTACGTTCACTCTGTGATTCTACTTGTAATCTCATTTCGCTGTAAGTACTAAGTGACTGTAATCTTTCAAGTCGTTCTTGGTCTGTTTCTGTTACCCTTATACTGGAAGTATTTTCACGTAAAATCGTTAATCTGTTTTGACGTTCGTCTTCTGATTCTGTCTGTATTCTGTTAGCAGTATTTTCGCGTAAAATCCTTAATCTGTTTTGCCGTTCGTCTTCTGATTCTGTCTGTATTCTGTTAGCAGTATTTTCGCGTAAAATCCTTAATCTGTTTTGACGTTCGTCTTCTGATTCTGTCTGTATTCTGTTAGCAGTATTTTCGCGTAAAATCCTTAATCTGTTTTGCCGTTCCTCCTCTGATTCTGTCTGTATTCTGTTAGCAGTATTTTCGCGCGCGTAAAATCCTTAATCTGTTTTGCCGTTCCTCCTCTGATTCTGTCTGTATTCTGTTAGCACTATTTTCGCATAAAATCCTTAACCTGTTCTGGCGTTCGTCTTCCGATTCTGTTTGTAGTCTGTTCGAAATATTTCCCCGCAATCTCTCCAATCGTTGAAATCGTTCGTATTTAGTTTCTGTCCTAAGTCGTTCTGCCAAATTTTGTCTCAGTATCTGTAGTCGCTGTTCGTTAGTTTCGTTATGCAATCGTTCATTCACGTTTTGTCTAGCTAAAGCAAGTCTTCGTTGTCTATCACTAACACATTCAGTTTCAAACATACCTTGGTTGTATTGCCTGTGGTAATCCAGTCTCCTGCTCCTTTCTTCCGCTGATTCTTGCTGTCTCCTTTGCCTTCTTTGAGCAAGCAGTTGTTGTCTTTGCTCCGATGTCTGTTGTTGTCGTCGCTGCCGTGTTCTCTCCCTCTCGGCTTCGAGTCGCGCTTGTCGTTGTGCTGATGTTTCAGCGCTGAAACGCGCTTGGCGACGATCTCTGGCTGCTTGGTTTATTCTCTGTCGGCGATCCTCTCGTTGGGATGTACTTGCAGGACGAGTGAAATCGGTTTCGGCAAAATTGTGCATAATTTTCAAGAGAGTAATCAAATACACTCCGGTCCTCAATAAGTGAATATTGAAATACGCCATAACGAGGCACGTAACCAGTATTTATAACCTCTGGTATGAAACCGGTTCTAACCGGTTCTAACCGGTTCAAGCCGGTACCAAAATGCGTCTTGTTGCTAGGTAACCAGCAATATCAGTCGCTGTGCGCAAGCGCGATAATCCTGTTGCCAGGTTACCAGTAAACAGAGACACGTGATCGCGAACGGACACTTTTAAAATATAGATATAGATAGATAGATGGATATATATATATATACATATACTAGGGTATCTAAAAGATAATGATGCTGCGGCACATCCTGTTGATACTGACATAGTTAAGGCAGTGTTCCATCTACCTGCATGTCACAAGACGTAGGTTAAAGCACCTTTAATTCTCAAAATCGCCACAAATTTTGGCGTTACGAAAAGTGGTTTAAGATCCCCCTGCTACTCCCCACCAAAAAAAAATTCGAATTCGACAAGTATGAAGGAAAAATAAAACCACATTATTATCAAGATACGCGGCCAAATTGAAAACCGCCCTCTTGAAAACACGCGCTTTGCGGGCCGCAAATGACTCCTCCGTTAATGCATTAACGGCCCTGCAGCTGATTGGTTCTCGGTTCATCATCCGATGAATATTAACCAATCAGGTTACGTTTATTGACGCGGGAAAACCATTCAGGTGCGAACAGCTAGCGTACAGCAGCTATAGCGTACAGCAAGTTTTGAAGTAGAAAAAAAGTCTCGAACAGTTTCTCGCTGAGCAAATAGTGTTCGAAAAGAAAAATCAAAGTCTGTTTGTTATGAATGGGACAAAACGTAGCTCAAAAAATCGGATTTAGAAGCAAAGGCACAAGGCGAAGATACAAAGAGAGCAACTTCTTGTTTTCTTACGAGAAACGAAGCACGGCAAAACATCGTTTCACTTCATTTTGTGTTTCTCGGGTCGAGCTAAATTAACAGAAGCATTGCAGGGACTTTACGCCGAGGCTCAATTGGAAAATGTAAGTTCGTTAATTATTATTATCCATTTATTTTCAGAGACATAGCAGCTCTTTTTAACTACACCTATACAGTGTAGCATAGCACAAAATTTTCAACGCGAAGTACTTGTATTACTAAACATGTAAAACTCATAAATGTGTTAGTTTATATCTGGATGTTATTTGGCCTTGTATATTGATAATAATGATAATAAAATGACTTTTTTTCGGGAATATTGTTTATTTGATCCCTTGTAGTGACATTTGCGGCCCTTGCGCTTCGCGCTCGGGCCGCAAATGACACTACGCGGGCGCAAATAAACAATATTCCCTCAAAAAGTCATTTTATTGTCCTATTAGGTCTAGGTTTATTCCTCGCGAAGCGAAGCCGAAGGCCGAGCGTAGCGAGGTTACTAATCGTGTCGGTTCCGGTCAGACCACGTGGCTCGCAAGCCCGAGTAAATCGAGCCGAGAGTTTTTATATATGTATATATATATATATATATATATAGTTGTGTAGAAAAGAAGGTTTGCCAACGATGACGCTAGTGAGAAGGATCCCAAAGGATACGCGACGCTTACACTCGGTGGATTTAGTAGGAATGAAAGAGGAACAGCGAACTTCTCACATGAGGTTTAATACTGTAGACGTTTCGCCCATTCGGGCTTCTTCAGTACAGTATGTAAGATTAAAAAGATTACAAATACTTGGAATAAAAAAATTATTTACAATATTGGTGTCTTATATATGAGAAAGGAAAGAAAAAAGAAAATTACAAACAATAAAAATTTTTTAAAAAACTAACATCTAATAAAAACCTAATGAATAGGGACCAATTAGTGATACAATTTGTGATCCCTAATTGGGCCCTTGATTAACATATATAGAATAAAAACTTTACGTAATAAGACTTGTGAAAAGAAAAGAAACAAAACCGTTGACAGATGTTAGTTAAATCTTATTCTATTCCTTGAATTGAATTCAGATCTTTTATTCAATCCATAAGGCTGAAGGGTGCAAAGTTGTGCACTCCAATAAGCTTCTCTTGTTAGAAGACGTTCATCAAGGCTGTTATTGTCTCTTGGGTTGGAAATTTGTTCAATTATTGTAAAATTGAAGTCACAGAGAACATGAAGAGTTTTGTTGAAGTGTGTCGCAACTTCACAAGTGTTTTTATTAGTATTCATGGCCGATTTATGATTCCGAAAACGCACTTTGAATTCATTGCTAGTCGAACCTACATATTGCACACTACATTTTGTGCAGGTGACCAAATAGATAACATTTTTGGATTTGCAATGAAGATGTTGTGTAATTTGGTAGGATCTTTTAGAACTAGCGCTAGTAAAGTGGTCAGATTCAACTAAAAAGTTACGGCAAAGATCGCATTTACCTTTGCATTTAAAACAGCCATGTTAATCAGAGTCATTGTCCTCCATTCTACGTGGGCGTGCAAGAATTTCCTTAATGTTTTTAGATCTTAAATGTTGCGATCTTTTAGATCTTAGACCTTAATGTTTTTATATATATATATATATAAAGTGTAAAAGTTGATTAATCGTAAAACAGTGCTCAATACGTGAACGTAGAGCGAAGTAGTTGTTGCGGGAGAAAAAACACAAACAAACTACAGGTTTATCCCTACAAGCCTGTTTCGTGGTTGCCCACTCATCAGGGGATATCCACTGATGAGTGGGCAACCACGAAACAGGCTTGTAGGGATAAACCTGTAGTTTGTTTGTGTTTTTTCTCCCGCAACAACTATATATATATATATATATATTTTAAAGGTGTACGTTCGCAGGCCAGGTTACCTGGCAATAGTAGCGCAGTTGAGAACTGCTGAATTTCCGCCATTGGGAATTCGGTGATGCCTTTTTGAAAGTAATGTAAATTTTGTGGAAACCGATTTCACTCGTCCTGGAAGTACATCCCAGCAAGGTGATCTCCGAGATATTCAAGAAATATTAGCACGAGATCGTCGCCGAGTAAGTTCGAATACCGTGAAAATCAACACGAGGAAAGCACGACTCAAAGCAGGGATAGAGAAACGACAGCAGGGAGAATAACAACAGACATCGCAGCCAAGACAACAACGGCTCGCTCCAGAAAAAGGCAAACGAAACAGCAGGGAAAAGGACCAGGAATTCAATCAAGTTAGTTTTGAATTTGAATGTGTTATTGATAGAAATACAGGACATGAGTAAACGATTACATAACGAAATATATTGGCGTAGTACTTTTAGCAAAACGACTTAGAAGGGACACCGAGTAAGAACGACTTCAACGATTGAAAATGTCTCTGGAAAATAATTCTATTAGTCTAAAAACGGAATCGGAAGACGACCAACAGATTACAAGAGAATGTAAATAGGTATTTTTCATAATAAAACGATAGCGTTTCCATTTTGAAGTAATTCCCAACACAGAGAGTTGCAGTTGTTATAGCAATCATTTATAACGATGTGATCTGATATCATTGCAACAGTGAAAATATTGTAAATTTTCTTGATCTAGCAGTTATGTTAAACATTTTCAACAGAATATATACCCTGTGTCACTAGAAAGTACTGGTTCTGCAATATTATCAGTGATCAATGCGATCATTTCAAAATAAAGCAAATGTGATTACTGAATTCTGAGTAGTATTTCTCTTTGCTATATATATATGTATGTATTCTCTGATTGAAAGGTTTCAATAATATTGCGTAGAGACAACAAGTTTCATAGCCTTTTCACAATGGGTCAGTTTTACCTTAGAGTTCAATGCCCCCCCCCTCCCCTGATAATATTGCTATCTAGAACCCCTGCCCTTTTTCCACAAATGAAATGTTAATTCAAGCCTTAATTTGCAAAGTTAGACATAACATATTAACTTTGCTACTTTCTGCTGTTTACTTTATTCTTATGATGTCAAATATCAATATTTCATAACAACCACAACATGCAATTAACCTTTTACATTGGAAAAAATTTATAAAGAAGAAAATAAATTTTGTAATGCCAAAATGTTTATGATCTTTCTCATATATTCATTGCAAGTGTGCTGTATGAAGTAACAAGTGTTTCAAGTTTCCTAAATGCCCTATGCTTTCAATAATGATTTTCCACACAAACTTTATAGACAAATGACTGCACTAGATTCTAAGCCTTCAAGAAGAAATGGTATTGTTTGGAGCTGTTTTGATTACTACCACCTCTGATGGAAAGCCTATGAAGAAGATTTTTGTATTGCTTGCAGCAGTAGAGTAACAATACCTTTACCAAGATTAGGACATGCATCCCACCCCATAAAAATATATTATGTTTAACAAAAAATATAACAATAATAATAATATCAATACCAGTAATAATAATAGTAATGATAATAATGATGATAATAATATAATGATAGTTCTTCTCGTTACTATATGTCATTGGTTACAGTTCAATACCTCTGGCCGCCATTACTTTTTCGATGAAATACCATCCTTATATTAAATCTTTCTTCTGCAGTTTTTATAATAGAAATTTTCATATATTCAAAATAATATAATCTTCTGTTGTTGGGTATGGATATTTTGCCTGTTTCTGTAACAGCACAATTAATCTTTCATGTGGTATATACTTTTGACTGATTGATGTTGATTTCACATTATTTTTTTACAGGAGTACGTAGTGCAGCAATCTTTTTCAACATATTAAGATTTCAATAACTCTTTTTTACATGTATTGTTTTTATGATATGACCTAAAAATAGCACAACCACATACTATACAGTCGGCAAGCTATTACCAAACCTTTATTCAAAGTTTTTGTAGAATCCAATTGTTTTAGCCCCAATTTTTTTTATGTAATGACATTGTATCTCACACTTCTGTTGATATGGCATCTCTTTTGAGGGAAGAGGAATTTTTCTATCAACCACTGGGAGTACCATTGCAACTGAAAAGAGTACACAAATTAAAACATGCAATTTCACAATGCTCTCAATTGTGGTTACCCGGGAATGAAATAATGACTGCAAGAGACAATAAAATATCTAATCAGAAGATTCTTCTTACAATGAATCTCATGCAATTATAACCAAAAATCATAAACAAAAAATAATTGGAGCATTCAACTCATCCTCAGTGTAAGAACATATTGTGTTTAAAAGTGATGTACAAAAAAGAAGACAAAGCAGTAGAGACTAAGAAAATAAAACTAAGGAAAAAACACACAGGTTTTTACACCGTGGTAAACACAAACATTCATATCAACTCTTCAAGATTTCACCTGCAAAAGATTTACAATCATTTTCAATTTGTGTTAAGTGAATATTATTGTGATAATTCATCAACTCTGTATTCCCTCTCAAGATAATAAATAATTTTACTTCTATTCCCTCGGGTGCAATCTCAGTGGCAGTGAAAGAGCTAAATGAAGGTCCATTTTTAAGCACTGTGTTGAGCGGTATACTGATCATGTAATTTGCAACAGGTGTCACTCATTGTGTACCAAACACAGCATACGAAATAAAATAATGGGGATTACGCTGATATAAAAATAAAATATAAAATATAAAAAAAGTGAAATATAAAAGTATTGTGACTTCTTCAAAAACTAGCTTCGCGAGGTTTTTGCGGGAGTCGTATTTCTAGTTTAGTTTTATTTTCAGTCATTGACTTTTTTAAGTCATTGAGGGGCGTTACATCATTGTCTGCAGGAAAAAAACAACGACTACGTAACTTAAAATCTGTCCTGATGTGTATAACTTCATGCATGGTGAAGCCTTGATGGCGACGTGTGACTATGTTTGGATATAAAACGATACATAACAACCTCCCCTTTACCAAGTTGGAACAATCGAAATATGTTGAAATTGTAGGAGCAAAAAGCTGACTTATAAATTCTGAACTGGTACGCATTAAATGATTCTAGAATGTTGACAGACTGTACGTCTCGAGGACGCGCCCATCGCGATGTGTGAAAATGCTGAAGCTTTAGTATAAATTCATGTTTGGATAAATGATCACAGCAGATAAGAAATTAGCGTGTTCTACGGTTCTCGTTTGTTTTAATTATTCTGCAAGCTTTAGTGCCGACAAAAGAATCGATCAAGGAGGCGAGGCTCCTACGAAATGACACACTAAGTTTTAATTAAAATGTCACAATCGTCCAGATTTACAAACTTTCACTGAAATCCACGTGAAAAAGGACGCCGGTGTGACATCCTCAAGCTTTTCTGGCGCAATGCATTCTGGTAAAAAGTGCTGCTAAGAACTGTGGTTAAATGCAAGGCATTCTGGTAAAAAGTGTGGTTAAATGCAATGCATTCTGGTAAAAAGTGATGAATTCGAGAATTCGTCCTACCTTATATATCTCTCTTAAATCCTGATCATGTTGCTGCTCGCTCGCTGCGCTCGCTCCGCAGCAATAAAAACTCTCGGCTCGATTTACTCGGGCTGGCGAGCCACGTGGTCTGACCGGAAGCGACACGATTAGTAACCTCGCTTCGCGAGGAACAAGTCTGCAAGACTATGATAAATTTATTTGTTCACAAGAGGCCACAGCCCCGATTTTAAGGACTAGGCGACTTTAAAAGACGCGTGCTTTGCATATTTGTGGCGGATTAAAATGCCGGCCCTGTATGGAGCCCTTTGTTGAAAACATAGCGGGATACTGGCAGCTCAAGACAAAAACCTGCATTGCAACTGTCAACATATCGATCTTTAAATAATTTCTGTCAAAATAGACAAAATCCGATATATTCGTGATATTGTACCTTAAAGTCTTGCCGAATCAAATCTCATTCATATTAATTCAAGTTTTTGTTTCCGTACGCGTAGCTCAGTCTAAAGTTTACTGATTGAAGCAAAAATCGAGGAACTATTTCATTTTATGAGCGGATATACATTCCACTAGAAGGTGTAGCATAAAATGTTGACTTGTATCATTTATATGGCAAAACAGGAAATGGTTGTAATCAACTCTTCAGCCAATGGAAACAAGTTTTTATTATCGAGAAATAACAGGCTTACCTTATTTTAGTTAAAGCCTTAAAATTGGACAGGGAAACCGATATCTATGCGAGAAAGCCCCATTAACCTGGCTTAAAGGTGAGAAATAATTATGGTAATTTGTGAATGATATTGTTTGTAACGCTATAAATGTCTGGGACTATGTCTATGGATGTCTGGTTTACGATGGTTACTTAGAAACCTGTTTATCGTAATATTGATAAAACTGATCAAATGTCAGAGATACAATCATTTGTTAGATGTATAAGGACCTTTCGTTTAAGTGAAACAAAAATTTCACTTATACGTTTGACATTCTTAAAACTGTTGTTTAATTACTTAGAGCTGGCGAGTTATTTCACAAGTAGTACAACTTTCATTACGAGTTTGCAAAGCTGAAGTTAGGTCCACTTAATTACTGATCAGAACGAGAAGTTAGCTGTGTTAAGTTTACTGACATGGTTTGATCCATAAATGAGAACTGAGTTAGAGCCACGCTGCGTATCAAAACAAGCACTTCATACTGAAGTACAGTATCATTCAGTAACTTTCCGTAGAATGATCATGCAAGTCGTGTGGTTTGATAGAATAATGGAAAGAACCATACACACTACATAGTACAACACTCAGTATCGTGGTGAACGTTTCAGTAGCCTTCCATTCCAAAGGATAGTCACAGTAGTTCATTTGGTCCACTGATGAGAAAGTTAAAACCACACTTTCTTGAAAATTGAAACAAACATTATCATAGAACAAAATCGTGCAATAGACTTCCGAAGGTATGTTCACACTAGGTGGTTTGATATACAGATAAGAAAATCAAAAATACAGTGTACACTGTATGGCAAAACAAACAGAGCCACAGTGTAGCACTGTTCAGTAGCTATAAGCTTTCTACTGAATGGTCACACCCAAAAGCCTGCTTGGTTTGATCTACAGATGAGAATGTTAGAGTCATACTCGATAGAAAAACAAACAGCACATCTACTACAGTACGGTTCAGATAGGTATCTTTCTATAAAATGATCACGGCAATTCATGGTTTGCTGGAAAAAAATTAGAACCACATCATTGCATAATAAAATAAAAACTGTCTTTGCAAATAAGTCTTCTGAAGCTTCACAAAGAACTGTCACAAAGCATGGTTAGATGTATGTATGAAAACGTTAGAACCACATTGTATAGTAAAACAAACACTATTATGGTAATTATTGTTTAATTAGTACGTAGCCTTCTAACTGAGAATTGTCAAACTGGATGGTTTGATATACACTACAGAACAACTGAATGACAGTACAATCCTTGCTGCGAAATCAAGGTTTGTCTGCTTGTTAAAGCAAGTCTACTGAGAATCTACAATTAACGGAAAGCAAAGTGAACTTACGTTTTTCGCTGTTTTCTCGCGATTATTGACTCTATTTGTAAACTATGCTATGATTTCCGCAACGTGGTATATTTTCCCTTTTTTCTTAACCAAAGAATGTCTACGCACTGACAAATTCAAAATCAATCCCTGCATAATACCTCATTCATGAAGTGGGTTGTGTTTGTTTGATCAATATATGTTCATTTTACGCTCAAATGAATCATTTGTTCTTATGCTCTGTTGAAGCTTTTGAAAAAGAATTCTTTGAAATCCTGCGATATAAAAGATACTTATTTGCAACTGCGTGAAAAGGAAATGATGACAATGCTTCAAATCGTAAATACCAAGTGAAAGATGAAGACGAAAAAGATGAAGAAGAAATCTAAAAAGAAAAACATGTAGCTTTACAAAACTAAAGACTTCGTGAGAACGCATGATAAATTACTGGTCACGGAATAGCATAAATCATCTCACACATTTTTTATGATCTCGTCCGAAACGCTTTGCAAAAGATAAGTTTTAGTCGTCTGCTGCTTTGATAGCAAGCCATCAGTCGTTCTCTTTATGGGAGAACCCAAAAACCAACGCTAGAATTGGTCGAGTTAAAGCGATTTGTAAAAGACGAGAACTTAACACGCCGATCTAAGAAAAATGCTTATTTAAGCACTTCCACATCGTGAAATTGTATCTTAAAGTCTTGCCGAATCAAACCTCATTCATATTGATTCAAGTTTTTGTTTCCGTACGCGTAGCTCAGTCTAAAGTTTACTGATTGAAGCAAAAATCGAGGAACTATTTCATTTTATGAGCGGATATACATTCCACTAGAAGGTGTAGCATAAAATGTTGACTTGTACCATTTATATGGCAAAACAGGAAATGGTTGTAATCAACTCTTCAGCCAATGGAAACAAGTTTTCATTATCGAGAAATAAAAGGCTTACCTTATTTTAGTTAGCTGGAAGCCTTAAAATTGGACAGGGAAACCGATATCTATGCGAGAAAGCCCATTAACCTGGCTTAAAGGTGAGAAATATGGTAATTTGTGAATGATATTGTTTGTAACGCTATAAATGTCTGGACTATGTCTATGGATGTCTGGTTTACGATGGTTACTTAGAAACCTGTTTATCGTAATATTGATAAAACTGATCAAATGTCAGAGATACAATCATTTGTTAGATGTATAAGGACCTTTCGTTTAAGTGAAACAAAAATTTTACTTATACGTTTAACATTCTTAAAACTGTTGTTTAATTACTTAGAGCTGGCGAGTTATTTCACAAGTAGTACAACTTTCATTACGAGTTTGCAAAGCTGAAGTTAGGTCCACTTAATTACTGATCAGAACGAGAAGTTAGCTGTGTTAAGTTTACTGACATGGTTTGATCCATAAATGAGAACTGAGTTAGAGCCACGCTGCGTATCAAAACAAGCACTTCATACTGAAGTACAGTATCATTCAGTAACTTTCCGTAGAATGATCATGCAAGTCGTGTGGTTTGATAGAATAATGGAAAGAACCATACACACTACATATAGTACAACACTCAGTATCGTGGTGAACGTTTCAGTAGCCTTCCATTCCAAAGGATAGTCACAGTAGTTCATTTGGTCCACTGATGAGAAAGTTAAAACCACACTTTCTTGAAAATTGAAACAAACATTATCATACTGTTGTTTAATTACTTAGAGCTGGCGAGTTATTTCACAAGTAGTACAACTTTCATTACGAGTTTGCAAAGCTGAAGTTAGGTCCACTTAATTACTGATCAGAACGAAAAGTTAGCTGTGTTAAGTTTACTGGCATGGTTTGATCCATAAATGAGAACTGAGTTAGAGCCACGCTGTGTATCAAAACGGCAGTCGCAAGAAAGTAACAAAAAAGTCGCGAATAAGTCGCAAGAAAGTAGAAGGAAAGTCGCAAGAGAAAAAAAAAGGAGAGAAAAGTGTATGTCCCTTTGAAGCCACAGTAGAAAATTCGTTATGGCTGTTCACATTTTCAAATTTAAAGACCACAGTAGTTCCATTTTTCGGTTTCAAATCATCAATTCCCACAGGAGCAGACTGATTGGGAGCGATGTAAATTAACCAGTGAAAATTTTCACCAGTTTGCTCTTGAATACCACAAATGGAGGTAATGTAATGTCCAAACGAGGAGTTCACAGCTGTGAAGTTATAACACGCATCCTGATTAGCGGCGAGCTTTAAAATGTCATGCGTGTTGGTGCCGTTCTGTACCGTGACGCACACGGGGGATGGTGGGGTTTTTCCGACGGTGTGGGTATTGGCATCAAACATCAACTCCACACAAACTGTAATCATCTACAAGACAACAACCAGAAAGGTTTAGATATGAAAGATTGTTAAATAGTTAACAGTTGGCAACTGACTATGTTGTTTACATAACTGCGATGATCTTTCATTTATTAAATATCTTTCTACCGCTATGCACATATATGAAATTTTCATACATATACATTCATTTCTTTATCTTCTACGGGTACAATTCGAACTCACAAATGACGAGCTCCCAGTTGGCTTGATAGCTCAGTTGGTTAGAGCACTGGTATCGCATGGCCCCATGGGTTCGAATTTCGTTTAAGCATAAAATTTTTTCAGGTCTTCTATTGACAACTGACTATCTTGCCTACTTAACTGTGAGGGTCTTTCATTTAGTAAATATCTTTTTACCGCAGTGCATATGTATGAAATTTTCATGTATATATTCTGTGATAGATAGTGAGTAGCGTAGCCGGTGTGCCCTTGCTAACAAAATGGCGGCCGCTTCTTCACGTTTTCGAAGTGTCCGTGAAGAAGATTTAGACAGTTTATAAATATACATTAATTAGTTAATATTTAATTATAAAACTAATTTTAGGTAGGAAACCGTTTTCATCGTTACCTGGCTTTCACCCGTAGAATCTAGAACAGAAAAAAGATCAGAGAATTATTAATATCAACATATGAAAATAAAATCTCAACATCCCTATGTAACAGCTGACCTGGTGGAATTTATACTTATTTTCTACTGGGACTATTTTAGCTTGTGGTTCGCCCTTTTAGGCTCTGCAGTTTTGTTTTCTATGTTTGACAATAAATTTATTAATTATATTTGTCAATGTTGCTAGTTTCCCTTTTCCAACAAAGAAGCAAAAAACGCATCAGGCTAAAATCAAAATATTGACAGAGAGTAAAGAAAAGTTTGACGGGCAAAAAAAGGACTTTGTCACAAACCTATAGTGTGTGTCATAGTGCTCGAAAACGGAACTCGCGAGAAACGCGAGCCAAACTCTATTATTTTGGTGAAATCTTTCAAATTAGAAATGCATGCCTTGTCGAAGGGAAACTGAAATGAAGGCAAACCAGAGGAAAAGAGAAATGCTCCAGTTTTACTAAGCTCATCTCGCTGAAATGTTAAGTTTATAAACTCTCTTTCGTGTCGGTTCATCGGAGGAAAACCTTTCAACATGATAGCCTTAGAGAATTAAAAGCCACATACAAACATCCAGCTCGGCAAAGGAAAGAACCAAATTGACTAAACCAAGTTGTTAGCCGACTATCATTAAACCAAAACTAACGAAATTACATCGGCCAATGAAACAGCAATATCGATCCAAATTAACCAATCATACCCCTTAGCACAACTGTAGGAAAATCATTTGCAAGATACCAGGGCCGGGTTGTTCGAAGCAGGGTTAAGGTAACCCAGGATTAATTTGATGATGATTGTATGAGTCTGAATAAAATAGAGAAAGTTATTGGAGAAAACGCTTTTTTAACAAGAGGAAAAGAAACCCACGTTAAAATTTAACCCTTGGTTAGCGCTAATCGGCCTTCGAACAACCGGCCCCAGTTGGCTTTCCAGATCAGTTGGTTACAGCGTTGCACCGAAATCGCGAGATCATGGGTTCGAATCCCATTCAAGCCTGAATAATCTTTTTTTTTCTCAGGTACGTCTTATCTTTGTAACTGCTTAAGTTACTCACATGACTGGGATGATCTTTAACTTATTAAATCTTTCTTTCGCAGTTCATATATTCACGTTCAAGATACCTTGTTGTCTAGGTATTTCCTCGGGAATTTAAATTTCGCGATTCGTCCAAAAAATGTCTTATTAGGGAGCTTGTCTCAGGATTGGCACTGCTGATTTCATTATTCGATAGCGATAATTTCCATTACACTGAGCAAGAAAAAAACTGTGCAAAGTTTGACATGTCTTCGCAACAAACGAGAACTATACAAGAGGACTACATGACACCGTCGAATTGCGCTTTCAGCTGAAGGACATGGTCCATTACGTCACCTCGCAGGAGCCCACATTGATTAAAGAATTGTACAGCGGGTAATTTCTGGTAGTTGATTCTCGCGAGAATTTTTTTTGGGCCCTGGCACTCCGGAAAGTATGTGCGGCCCCAAAGGGTATCGATTTTACCGCCATTTTGGTAATAAATAGGGTATCGATTTTACCGCCATTTTGGTAATAAATAGGGTATCGATTTTACCGCCATTTTGTTAATAAATAGGGTATCGATTTTTGCACTCGCGATATACTGTGGAATTCTGAGCTCGAAACTTTGCACATGAAGTCTTGTAACCTACCTAATAAAAGCAGAAAAATATTAACTTTAACATTGGTCTGAACTAGGCAAATAATTATAGTGCAGGTCTGAACTGGGTATCGATTTAAGGGTCAGGTCATAAATAGGATATCCAATTTTTGGTCAGGTCATAAATAAGATGGGTAAAATCGCAGACTGTTTTGGTCATAAAGAGGGTAAGGGTTTTGGGAAGTGGAACGCATACCCCTGGCCAATTTTTTTTGGGAGTACCTACCCCCTCGGTGTTTGGGGGACATTAATTTCGCGAGTTCTTAAAAATAGCAAAATTTAAGTCCCGCGAAAATAAGTTACAATATGGTACCACCAAGTAGTCAAAAAATATGAGAGAAGAAGGATTATTACCTGCCCTCAACGCAAGAGTAGCAACAGCAACACAGACAAACACCGTCAAAATAGTTCGCTCCATTGTACAGCGCCGTTTTCGGTCTTCAGTTTTACCTTCAAAAGAACAGAAAACGTTACAAAAGAAAAGACAGACAGTTAAAACCAAGTTAAAAACGTGTATAAATTGAAAGCTTTCTATTTGTGCGAATCAAAACAAAGCTGTCCATATTACTTCATTTCACTAATTAAGAAATAGGAAACATGTACCGTGTTTCTATCGAGTTATAGAAACACGAGTGGAAGTTTGGGAGAACGAGAAATGCCTGTGGGAACACGAGCCGCAGGCGAATGTTTTCACAGCTTTTTCTAGTTCTCCCAAACTTTTACGAGGCTATCCAATGTGGTTTTTGTGTAGGCGAAAGTGCTCTCGGATATTAGTGCAGACCCAGCCTAAGCCTCGAAAGGGCTCAGAGCTGTTTTTTGATCAACCCTGCACATTGAGATCCGCATCAAACAAATACTGCAGCCTTTATCAGTCGAGGCATTTCTGGTTTATCCAGGGGTCCAAAGTAGTGAGTGAATTCCTGAAAGTATGTTCGCTTAATTCTAGGATTGCTAGCTTTATTATTGCAAAAAAATGCTTCCCATGTCCCCCTCCCCGCCTTTCCTTAATGTTATCAAATCGAGCTTGGCTCCCATATTCCACTGAAATTTCCATTTTGACACCATACACAGTTCCAGAGATGAGGTACCTGCTGTCATTTCAAAGGATCCGGATAATATGTTCTCATAAGTCGGCTATACCTTATTCTGCAACCTGACTTACCTTTTTTGTAAATATTAACTTCAACAAAGTTTGTGTGGTCTGTTAACGGACGTTCGGATTTCTCATGTGTGTTTACTACGGCATTCAATATTCATAAGATAATAGTGCTATCTAGTGCAATCTGATGGACTTTAAGATCTTTTAGTATAAATACTCAGATGATTATACAAAATCGCGCGCTCTGATTGGTTCGTTATCTCGGATTATCAGCCGACAATCACCTCGACGAACAAAATGGCCGCCAGTCGTTTGCGAGCTTTTGATGAAATAAATTTGTTTCGTGTTGTACAATATTTTTTCTTTTCTTTTTTTTGAAATCATCACCTGCGTATTTATACCAAAACAATTATTCGCCTCAGGCTCAGCGATTATCGGTGAATATTCACCGATAATCACTTCGCCTTCAGCGAATAATTGTTCAATATTCTCTTCGGTCATGCGGCAGGAAAAGGCTGAAGTATATCTTTCCGAAAACGCAAGTTAAGGTCCGCTAATAGGAGCAACATTTTCTTTCAACTTGTCGCGCAACGTTGTAGCGTTGCAAGTTGAAAGGCGTTGTTGCCAGTATTACTGACCACCGACGTGAGCAACTTGTCACGAAACAAAATCCACTGTTGCAGGTTGCCGCAACATGTTGCGTAAAGTAGACTTGAGTTCTACTTTTCTGCAACAAATTTTAGTATTTTGTTCGTATCACCACTCACGCCACAACTTGACACGCAGGTGGTAATACGGAAGCAACGCCTTTCAACTTGCAGTGCAACAACGTTGCGCGACATGTTACAAGAAAATGTTGCTCGTATCACCGCACCCTTAAGGCAGCATTGAGAAACGTCAGGAAGCAGGTTCCTCTAATACAAGCGTTAGTCCGAATGTAGTTAGAATGTAGATATGCATAAAGTTAAAGAGTTAAGAAAGCAAGCCGTCTTAATTACTTTAATGAAGTTCGATCACTTTCGTATCAATCGTCTTTGTGTCGAAACACAACGACTTAATTGCTTCGCAATTTGCCTAAGTGGATGTTGGAGTCAAGATTTATTTCCTTCATCATGCTTGTAATGAGAACAGGGAGGACCGTTGTATACTTCGTAAAAGGAATCAGTCGTTTGGTAAGTTGACATTTTATTCAAGCATGCGCTCAGCATGGTGCCGGTCGAGAAAGAATATGCGTCAAGAATGGGAACAATAGTATCTCCCTTCAGCAGCTTTCCAAAGAATGGTCACACTGCATGATTTGATCCACTGATAAAAACGTTAGAACTACACTGCAAAGTATTTCTTCTCAGAATGCACTCACTGTATGGTTTGATCCATAAATCAGAAAGTTAGAGCCTACACTGTGTATCAAAAGAAACACTTCATAAGTACAGTATTTCTCAGTACCTTTCTGTAGATTGATCAAATCGTGTGGTTTTCTACAATAATGGACAATTTAGAACCATGCACTCCGGATCGTAAAACAGTCAGTATCGTGGTACGGCGAACTTTTCAGTAGCCTTCCATGTAAAGGATAGTCACAGTAGTTCATTAGGTCCACTGATGAGAAAGTTAAACCCACACTTTCTTAAAAATTTAAACAAACATTATCATTATGATTATACAGAAACGTTCAATAGCCTTCCAAAGTAAAGCACACACTATGTGGTTTGATATACAGATAAGAAAATAAACAAAATATACTGTATGGCACATTAAACAGAGCCACAGTGTAGTATTGCTCAGTAGCTATCAGCTTTCTACTGAATGGTCACACCCAAAAGCCTGCTTGGTTTGATCTACAGATGAGAATATTAGAAGCACACTTGATAGAAAAACAAACATGTACAAACATAGATGTGCCACAGTACCGTTCTGATTAGTAGTTTGCTTATTCTGACTAATTTTGATTGGTTGGCAAGGTGCTAGACCCTACCGGCCCCACCACACCCATGGGTATTCTAAAATTTAACACCAACTAATAAGGAAAGTGAAGTAGGAGTATAACAAGCAGATGTTCACAAAAGCACAAAATTCTATGTTTTAAATTATTAGCAGCCAGAGAAAACTTTATTTATAGAGTAGTATATGGAAGTCTCTGAATTTCTGTCTAAGGAAAAAATATAGGTTGTCAAACGAGTTGATAAGGTCAGTTGTGTCACCAAAGAGTGAAGAAGAAGCTGACGTTTCAAGCGTTAGCCCTTCGTTAGGACGCATGCGCATAAAATAAGAAAACTCATTTGCGCATTCCAGTCAAATACATGGCTTTCCATCGCTGACAATTTCTCTCAGATGTTTGTCATAATTGTGACTAAAAACATCGCCTCTCGACTTCTGTTTTCTGCTTGCATTTAACTTCACTCGGGCGATTAAAAAGATTTTCGTCCTTCAGATAAATCAAGGAAATATTTTCGCATTTCTAATCTATCGATGGGCGTTACACTTTAGTTACGTTACAAACGAAATATGGCCCCTGAACGCCGTTCGCGTCCGTATTTTTATTAAGAAAGCCTTGATAGCGGATCACAAAAGCGAACAGCCACTACGTGCCACATTTCGCATGGTCATCCGCGCGTACAACTATTGTTCACAAATGCATGACACTTGGAAACACAAACATAAGCTCATGAAAGCAGTTGAGTCAGCCTCTTGTTTGCATGCCAACCAAAATTAACCTGCTTATGATCTGGCCATGCCATTACTCCTTGTCCAAATTTGCTTTACCTCAACAGAAAAGCTCGCAAAACCGTGACTTAGTTAAAACTTAATTCTAGTCAACATTAACATGCAGGACTCACTCAACATGCAGGACTCAACATGCAGGACTCAACATGCAGGACTCAACATGAAGGACTCAGCACTCAGGACTCAACGTGCAGGACTCAACATGAATGACTCAGCACTCAGGACTCAACATGCAGGACTTAACATGAATGACTCAGCACTCAGGACTCAACGTGCAGGACTCAACATGAAGGACTCAGCACTCAGGACTCAACGTGCAGGACTCAACATGAAGGACTCAACATGAATGACTCAGCACTCAGGACTCAACGTGCAGGACTCAACATGAAGGACTCAGCACTCAGGACTCAACATGAAGGACTCAGCACTCAGGACTCAACGTGCAGGACTCAACACGAAGGACTCAGCACTCAGGACTCAACGTGCAGGACTCAACATGAATGACTCAGCACTCAGGACTCAACATGCAGGACTTAACATGAATGACTCAGCACTCAGGACTCAACGTGCAGGACTCAACATGAAGGACTCAGCACTCAGGACTCAACATGCAGGACTCAACATGAAGGACTCAGCACTCAGGACTCAACATGAAGGACTCAGCACTCAGGACTCAACATGCAGGACTTAACATGAATGACTCAGCACTCAGGACTCAACATGCAGGACTCACTTAACGTGCAGGACTCAACGTGCAGGACTCAACATGAATGACTCAGCACTCAGGACTCAACATGCAGGACTCAACATGAATGACTCAGCACTCAGGACTCAACATGCAGGACTCAACATGAATGACTCAGCACTCAGGACTCAACATGCAGGACTCAACATGAATGACTCAGCACTCAGGACTCAACATGCAGGACTCAACATGCAGGTCTCACTCAACATGCAGGACTCAACATGCAGGTCTCACTCAACATGCAGGTCTCACTCAACATGCAGGACTCAACATTCCGGTCTTCGCGGATCAGGACTGACGACGGAAGCATAACTATTTAACAAATCTTACCCTGCAAACTTCTTTCTGAAGTTTCCTATCTGCCAAGTTCTCCACCAAACTGAGATACAGCTTTTTAAGAACAAAGCAAACAAACACAGCACTCAAAAAGCACTCTGAAGTGCCAACTGACTGATGGACGTTTCAATATACCGACGCCGCCGGCTAAACTTCAATAAATCCTTTCAAGCTTTTGATGTTAATGAAAGTTTCGTGATTTAAGCGAACATCCATAATTATAACCAGTTATAACCAGACCAACCGTGATATTTACAACCTGTTCATTTCTTCATTGTGATAACAACATCATAGTGCTTGGTTTGCCGAGTCAAACATTGAAAAAGTTATTTCATGGGTTGTATCTTACAAGTTTGCGAGACTATGATTAATTTATTTGTTTAGAGTGAGTTAAGGATGTCTAAGAAAGAAAGACGGTCAAAGAAGACCGTTCTTTTACGTTTTGCAATAACAAAAACTAAGTACATGTACAGTTTACATTCTATCCTATATTTCTATTCTATATATCCATAAAAAAAGCTACTAATCCATTGTTTGCACTGCAGACCCTCAAGAGAGCTGGACTGGGCACTAGCGCTCTCGTGTTAGTCTACTGAAGTATTGTTAAATCCATCGATCGTCCCCTCCTCTGCCGCTACAGATCAGAATCTCATTACAATCTAATGGTCCAATTTCCAAGACGTCAACAAGGACACACCAGAAGAATTAATGACTTTGTAACTTATAAATTTAACTAAATGTATGTAATGTTTAATTGTATGTGACACTGACCTTCCCCAAGAATTCAGTTAAAAACTGCAAGTGGGCGAAATAAACAGAATATCTTTATCTATCGATCTATCTATCTATCTATCTATCTATCTATCTATCTATCTATCTATCTATCTATCCATCTGATGCGCTATCTTTTGAGCTCAATATCTATTAAATAATTAATCGGCATCCTTGAGGTTCCTCTGATTGCCTAATAGTCGATAGAACCCAGGATCAGGCTGTGGAATTGCACGTTTTTGCATTTGGGCTTCTGTAATCATGTACCACAGTACCGTTCTGATATCAGTAGCTTTCCATATAAAATGATCACAATGCGTTGATTGCAGGATAAAACTAGAACCACACTGGATAGTAAAATAAGCACTGTCTTTGTAGGAAACTATTCGGAAGCTTCATAAAGAAACTGTCACACTGCACTGATGGTTTGATACGAGGATGAAAACGTTGGAACCATATTGGATAGTAAACTGAGCCCGGCAGCATATTCAGTACTGTATGGCGGCTGTTTAATTAGTACGCATCTTTCTAGAGCATTGTCAAACTGCATGGTTTTACATACACTAAACAGCTGAATGACAGAGTGCAAATGATCAGACTCACCTTGCTGCGATATCAAGGTTTGTTTGTTTGCTATAAAAGCAAGTCCACTGAGAATCCACAATTAACGGGATTGGAAGAAAACTTACGTTTTCGCTGTTTTCTCGGGATTATTGACGTAATTTGGAAACTATGATATGATCTCCGCAACGTGGTATATTTTTCCTCTTGCTTAACCAAAGGACGACAACGCACTGACAAATTAAAAATCAATTCCTGCATAATACTTTATAATTTATTCATGAAGTGAATTGTGTTCGCGTGATCAACTTGAACAATATGCGGGAATCATGACTTTTCCTCTCAAATCAATCATTTGCTATGCTCTGTTGAAGCTTTTGAATTGGAATTGTTTGAAATCCTGGGATAAAACTGAGATACTTATTTGCAACTGCTTGAAAAGGGAAACCGGGTGACAATGCTTGGAATCGTAATTATCAAGTTAAAGATGAAGACGAATAATGTAGCTTGAAATACTAGATAAAGACTTTGTGAGAGCGCACGATAAATTACTGGTCACGGAATAGCATAAGTCATCTCACACGTTTCTGTAGTATCTCGTCCTAAACGCTCTGGTAACGGATATTTATCGTCTGTTGCCCTGATAGCAAGTCATGCGTCGTTGTTGTATGGAAAAACGAGTTGACGCGGCGTCTTCGGAAAAGCGAGAACCCAACACGCTGATCTACGAAGATACTGAAAAATAAATGAATTACTTTAACACCTTGCATCTCAGCTACAATTGTTTGTATTGACAGATTTTTCAGATATTGAAAATCGGTCAAAGTGGAGTCTACACTGTCAGCTGTCCAGAATCCATACTAACTGATGAATTGCAAAATACTGATGTTTTGGCTACAATAAAGCAAGCTTTGGGTCAATGTAATTAAACGTGTTAAAAGACGTCGTGTTATTTTCAAAGGCAGAAGAAACCTAATTGCAACTTCTCTCTGTTCTTGAGGAATCAGTCTCTTCAACTAAAAAGCAGCGTAACAAACCTTCTTGGCATCTATCTTGTTGAGCATCTTACCTGCAAACACCATACAAGCTTTGTATGCAAACAATTAAATCGCCAAATCAGTTGGTATACTGTTTAGGTCTCGATGTTACCTATATTCAAAAACGAAACTCACTTTGTACTACACGTTAATCTTTCCTTATATTACCTACTGTAACTCCACCTGGTCGTCTACGTACGTGTTATGTATCTAATCTAAATTATAGAATTTTTTTATCTGCAAAAGCGAACTGTGCGAGCTATTACCAACTCAAACTATGGTGCACATTATGCTCCTTTATTCTCCAAATTGGGCATCTTAGTTTTTATTTTCAAGTGAATACATTTGAAATAGCTAAGTTTATGTTTTATTACCACCACAATGTGTTGCCTCCTATGTTTCTCAATTTCTTTGTTGCAAATAGTCAAGTCCATAATTATGGCACAAAACAGCTAGTAATTACCGCTCATATTCTTGTCGTACAAATCTTAAGCAATTTACAATTCTTTTCCTAGGTCAGTAAGATTTGGAATTCTCTCCCTGTATCTTTAACAAGTATATCACGATCAAGTTTTCCTAACTTTAAAACAGATACTTGACTTTTTACTTTTTAAAATAATACTGAATTTGCTAAACCTCACACGCGCACGTGGCGTCCCCCATAAGCCTAACGGTTTCCCGAGTTCTCCTCGCCGAAAACTACACTGTATACTTCCCGGGTATTGTAGAAAGGCAAATTAAGGAAGCGGGGTGGGGTGATGTGTGATGTGAATTCAACACAGGCAGCCCAGGCCAAGAATGAGAAAATGAGGTAAGAGAACGTATCTTCCATACTGGGTTCTCTTACAATGACAAGAGGACAGAATCTATTTTTAGATCCGGAAACTATTTTAACTGACCAATGGCTGATGTCCTTCTCATCACGTGGTTGTAATTTCAATGCACCATGTCGAGATATAAATAGATTCCGCGCTAAAAATAGATTCTGTCCCCTCCCTTATCATATCAGACGGGGTTATGTTCTCTTTCCTCATTATCTCTTGCCCAAGCTCATGGTTTGATTCAGACGCATATGTTAGATCGCAGTCTATGCGGTTTTGCATAATAATAGTTTAACATGACAGTTAAATATGTAATACTTTCATATATCCACTACCACCTAATATGAAACCTTAATGCGTTATCCTTCTGGTATGAGTTGAACTCTGCCGGATTGTCAGGCTCGACTTTCAGCGTTTTTGAGAAGTTTATACGGCTTCCCACGCGTTCTACATGTGCCCAATAAATAAATCAATCAATCAATCAATCAGTCAATCAATCAATAACTTTATTTTTGTGTCAAAGTACTTAAGCATACCTGCTAATTGGAGACACAGTAACAAAGCAAAAATAATACCACTAAATATCAAATAAATATTAAATAAAATAAAATTCTAAGATACTTATAACATCTTACAAGGCTGGAAAAAGTGTCTAGCTCCTTCACACTCAGATGTAAATAAATTCGATCACTGCAATAAGCAATTACCTCCATTCGCTATCGCCGAAAGACGTGAAAACCTTGGCCATACTTCACAACTTTGTTTTAGAAGCTAACTGTAGCCTAAATCCTTCCAAAAGGTACCATAAATTCAGAAACAGTTTTTCTCTGAGGCACACAAGCTCCTTTGCCGCACTTATTTTGAAGACACAGATTGTGTTAGACCCGGATTGGTGAGGAAATAGGCCCACCCAAACAAAATAACTCAAATAGCAGTGAACGTTGCCTACTATAGAAATTCACTTCTATGACAGCTTTTTTTGGCGGGTTCGAAGGTGACAAATATGGGTGGAGCCCACTTCGCTGCTCGTTCTCGCGAGACCGTGTTCACGTTTCTTTTCTTGCTCAACATATTGTGAACTCAAAGGCGTTCGGTCGTGGGTATTTCTAAGCTTGCATTGGTTTTGTAACTCGATTTATTCTAAATTTTCTCGGCATTCATCAAACTATTTATAACCAGGAGCCCATGACCACAACTAGTTCACTCAAGATGTATGCGTTATTGACCAAGCGTGAGGTCAAGACTGGACTGCGTATTGGCAGGAGCCCACCAAAGACTGATATTTGCTATGTGTTTTTTTGCCATGAAAGCCACTCACACGTCCAAACAATAGAAAAAAACAACAAAACAAAACAAAACACGCTGTGGCTATATGGCCGGTAACCAGTCAAGGTGTTAAAAACACTGAATGACCGACAGTCCGAAATTTTTTTAAAAAATTATCAAATCGAAGAATTCCAGCTAATCCAAACAATCGTATGTCGATTAGGAAAGGTCAAGTCATCCTGGAATGATTTATAGATCTCAAGTCCAGCGTTTGTTTTATGCTGGGCTCAGCAAAGACTTAGATATGAAACTGGCTTGACTGGAAAGTAAATGATAATAATCATGATCATGATAAACAAGACGAAGAACGCTTTCGCTTCGTCTTTAATGCGCAAGTGTTAACTTCGTATGATAGGGTGTTTCCATTCCTCCAAACGTCGAATGGGTTGTGACTAGAATGGATACTTGAAAATAAGGTGAGACATTTCGTAACACATATACAACGAAGGTTATCTCGAAATAAGGTGAGACATTGATAGAGCGTCACCATAATAATTTGTATTAAAGCTAACCATTTCGAGTTAGTGCTAAACCCTAATCGCAATAGATCAGTGTCTAACCCAGCAGTTATTCTCTCCGTCAACAGTTTTGTTTATCTCGCAAAGCTGGTCAATAGAAATTGCCATGCAACGTGACCAAAATATACGTCTCGCCTTATTTTGTGATAACCTTTGTTGTATATGTATCACAAAATGTCTCACCTTATTTTGAAGTATCCATTCCAGTCACAACCGTAATCATTGGTGCAGTTATCAGCAGCCATCCCAAGGGGGGGGGGGGACGGGGTGACTCCGATGAACCATCGGCCATTTGCACCACGACATTTACAATCAGCCACTCCCTCGAACATTGCTTCACAACAAAAAGAAAAAAATATCGGACAAAAATATCTGACTGCCGGTCATTTAGTGTTTTTAACACGTTGAACGGCAGTCGACCTGAAAAAAATTCCAAGTGTCACAAGACAGGGTTTCGTATTCTGAGCCCAGCATACACGAAGCGCTGGACTTGAGATCTATAAATCCGATTTCAGGATCGCTTGACCTATCCTATTCGACATACGATGATTTGGATTAGCTGGAATTCTTGGATTTGATAAATTAAAAAAAATCGGACTAGCGGTCATTTAGTGTTTTTGACACCTTGACCGGTTACCGGTCATATAGCCACAGCGAAAAAAAAAGATCATTGCAACAGAACAGACGGAAGTCAGTTTGAGTGTATTTGCGGAAATGAACTCGATCAAAGCATGACATGTAACCAACTCCCCTCTGAATCTCTCCGAGACTTCCTCAAGATATTGAAACGTAAAATTCTCAGTTCGGAAGATGATAAGTAAGCAGCCTCCAGGTGGACGGTGCGATTGTTTGATAGAACAGTGCTCACTGAGAGTCACTGGGAAGTAATGGGTAGACAGCATACGGCATAATTTCAACTGCGTGCCACTACACGCAATATCGACGTCACATAATAGACTTTACCAAGACATTCATCCAGTTATTGGGTAATATATGATCAAATTAAAGCATTCACGTCAGCCTAATTTTATTGCATAAGTGGCTTTTGAGATGAACTTTAGCCCAACAGCCCACAAATCGCTTAGGAATTAGATGTCCAAAATTTACGTATTGTTTACTGTCTTTATATTCATTACAACATTGACAGAGTCTCTCGGTAGTACACGAATTTGGTGAAAGATTATATCGCTGTTACCTCGAATTGATTGTTCTCGATTTGCGTAGGGAAGTCGACTTTAGCCGGCACCCCGCCAAAATCAGACACGTCACAGTAAGCGTTGAATGATAACGCTCCGCAGCTCACGTGCGCTTAGAAATACGACGCACGTATGAACCCCACGACAGAAACGTCATTCTTTGTATCTGGTTTCTTCCTGTTGAAGCGTGATAAAACGCCGTCAGAGCATTATCACATCAGCACACATTCACAATTCACTTTCCCTGCTCACGAAGACGAGTGTTTGTTGTTTGCTTTGACCAAGATGAAGTACGCAGTGGTTGTTCTGTTGCTGTTAGCCGTGGTGGTTGATGTCAGTGCAAGACATGGCAAGCCAGGCAAGAGAAGAGGACATCATTTAATGTCAAAAAGTAAGCCTTCTGTGTTTCTATAATGGGAAAAAGTGCATGAAATATACCGTGTACAAACAGCGTCATTAACTTGGAATCTTTATAGCCGGTCTAAGTAGCTATGCAGAGGCAGATCCTGCTCTATAAAAGACATGAAATTTTCGATTCCAAATTTCCTTCAAGAACCATTCCATTTCAAGCAGATAGGTACACGTTACATAATTCGGGTCTAGCGACAGGGCGCCGCTTGGATTCATTGCGAACTGACGCAAAGTAGTGGCCAAGGTCCTGTAACAACAGGAGTACCCAACGATCCGCTCCTCAAAAATAACCGCTCTTCACCGTTTTTTTTCCTGGCTGGCACTCTTATACAAAAACAGTTTTGCTTGCTGGTTTTCGGCGATTTCGATATATTTTTGTTACTGGCTGGCTTATTGATGTTTGGAACATCCCTTGCAAGCACGATCATTGCATTATTCCTATAGAGCCACACTGCCAAAATGCAAAACTCTCAACTGGAGTAGGGCGACAAAAATGTCTCTTAAAAATGCACGTGTGATCTCTATCTGGCTGGGAAAAAGTACTGATGAGACTGGTCCTGTCTGGCAACTACAGATGTCGGGTTTGTTGCTAGCTGGCTCTGAGCGGATATCATATCCGGTTTTTCCCACGGTCGTAAATGACTCTAACAGATCATTTTATGCAAAAACGGTTCAATTCTGAAAAAAATTCTCGTTGGGTACTCCTGTAACTATATTATCGTGGTAGGCTAGACTGTTTTATACGTTGCAGCAGACTCTGACTCAAATGGAAGCGGAGATTAGCGTTATAAGGGCTTTTTCACGTACTGTAGACGTATTTAAACCCCATCGCCTGAAGAAGATTAGCAGTAACCAGTCGAAACGTCACGATCAACTTCCAGTGACTACATCGTGTGACAAAAGAAGAATTTACATTATCAAAACTGTTTTTGTATAAAAGTGCAAGCCAGGAACAAAAACGGTAAAGAGCGGTTATTTTTGAGGAACGGCTCGTATTCCTGATTAAGAACTGTCGGCATCTCCAACTACGATTACACAATGCTTCATGCTATGAAATTATATCGGGTAACCGATAGTTAATCAGTTACACCAAGAGTCTTGTTTGTCTCTATCCTTTCTGTCTGTTTATAGGTCATGTGCCGGTCGGTCTGTGCCTCACAGCATTTGTTCGCTTATCTGTGAGTCAATTAATCTAAAGTACTTGTCGATGTGTCTGTATTACTAGAGTTGAACGAAGTTTGCTTATTGTTTTCTTTCTCTTTTTTTGTCTTAGAATGCTTCTTCACTGTAAAAAATTGCAAGGAGTGTCGGAATGGATACGACTGTAGTCAGTGTGAAAATGGCTTCCTGAGCGTCTACATGCCTCTGGGACGCGCCTGCTGGCCGCACTGCCCACTTGGGTTTGTTCAAGATGGAGACACTTGCAGAATCAAAGGGCAAGGTTAGACACTTCTGCTCATTATATCGAAGATAGGGTTGGACTGGAACCATGAGTAAAGCATAAGCATATATTTATGAGAAATGTGCACAATGCAACCAGGTGCAGGGATTAGGGACGGACCATTAGAAAAGTGATGGGGGGGGGGGTGGGGAATTTTCAGCTTGCACGAATTTTTTTTTCGCTCACTGCTTTTGCAGGAATTTTTTTTTTCAGGTGAACCTCTCTGCACGAATTTTTTTTACTACGTGTGAAAAAGTCACAATTGGACCTTCCTTCTGCATGAATTGTTTTTTTGGCATTTTGCCTTGCATGAATTTTTTTCCCCCCCCCCACCCCCCATCACTTTCCTAATGGTCCGTCCCTTATCAGACATAGTTTGATGCTACGACGGTTTAAGATATTGAATGTAACTTAAAAAGTTACAATTGACCAACCTGACGTTGCGACAGCCCTGTCAAGTGCCTCCTTCAGGGTTGCTTTTTTTGTGTCTACTGCGCTTGCGCAGATAGACAATAGCCTACAATCTGAAAGACGTTTGTTAACAAATCGATAAGCAAAAGGTAATCGATAAGTGATCAGTGATGCCAACGAGCATGCAACGAGTGAACGGGTAACGTGACGATCACAGCACCAATAAACAGCACGATTGTTTCTCCAACTCGAGCAGAACATTTAAATTCGGGTTATTTTTAAATTTGTCGTGTTCTAGCAACCGTTCTTATTCTCAATTCTTCCCTGAAAATCTTGCCTATTGAATGAATGTTTGTGTTCTTCAGTCCAAAAGTGAGGAAATGTGAAGAATTGCACATTTGCATCGAATATTTCAACCAGTTTTTTCGCACAAAGTTGTTTTGCCATTTGACGCAGATAATAACGTAAAGAGTTGACTTTCAAAGAGACCTCTACAACAACCACAAATTTAAGACAGAAATATTTTAATTATATTTAGGGTATTTTAGAGTTTTTTTTAACGTTGTACATATCTATCTATATATATATATATATATATATATATATATAGGCAATTGTGGAAAACGAGGACGGACAACTTCGAGCGAAAAAAAAAAAATATATATATATACAGTAAAAAATCTAAAAAAAGTTTAAAAATTTAATAAAAATAGACGTTTCGGTCAATGACCTTCATCAGTTGCAGTGCACTGCAGTGCACTGATGACCTTCATCAGTTGCATATATATTTATATATATATATATATAGTTAAGTAATAGTTTTTGATAATTTAACTTAGATAGTTTGATTTTGTTACTACGCAAAACTGCCCCCCAAATCGCTCAAATTCGCCATTTGAGCCGCAGAAACGACAATGCACAACACCTGAGGTAGGTTTACGTTGATTTTGAACTTTAGCGTAGACATTACTCGATATAAGTTTACGACTCTTCAATATTCATTTCTTTATATTTCGAACATACAAACAGACACGCGGCTTGCATGTGCCCTCTGTGGTAACCATGGCACAATCTTTGAGATGTCCGACGTTCTCCACGCTCTGCCGAATGTGTGAAATATTTGTATCCTGGGAAAATCGATGTCGTCGAAATTGAACGGGATGAAAGTCGACGTATTGCCGGCGAGTTTGAACCGCACCTATACCGCACCTATATGAGTGCCATACTTTTTAAGAGGTCTGAAGTCCGATTACTTTCGACTAAGCTTTGTTTAAGTAAACATCTTTTTTATCTTTATGTCACTAACATCCTGCTGTGAAAAATGGTGTATATGTGCGAAACAATTGCATTACACAGATGCTAATAACCACGATTGGCGAACAACAAGAAGGAAAGTGGAAAGACGCTACAATGCTTGGAAACGTACATGTGGGAACGGGTAATCATCTAGGATAAATATTAAAAAGATTTAAAGTTTATGAAGAAACGAACTATTCGAAGAAGATTAAAATCAACTCTCAGAAATATGACTCTACCTGCATCCAGTCTAAGAAGCGCGATTGTTTCTTCAACAAATTTTATCGTGGGGTTCTTAATAATAAGGTCTCATTGAGGAACAAAACATGAATCCGCAACAGTCCATTTGATCAGATTTGTTCCTCGGAACTCAAAGTTTCAAATTGTTGTCCAAGTTTATCACCTTCAGATTTATATTACAGCATATCAAGCTCCAGATTTTGTCAGGATAAATTAAGTGTTTCGAGAGAAAAAAAATGTTGATTTCTGGTGACATTGAACTCAATCCAGGATCCTCACACTTAGTTTTGTCTGCATTAACACAAAGGTTCAGTGCTTTTCCAGCCTTTCATTTCTCCCCTCCTGTCCTTACCAATCATTTTCAAGCTCGTGACCATATGTAGTCCTAAATCTGCCCTTCAGCTATAACAACCACGCGCATGCCTCAAACCCAAATTCAACCTCGCAGTAGACACATGTACGCATTGCGTACCTATTTTTATTCCTCCGATGAATGGCATTGCTTAGTCAGTGCAAGGTGTAAATAAGCGTCGGACAATAACCCGCCGTCGCCGCGGTTCATCATCTTCAACCAGCGTCGCATCAAACTGTGTCTAATAGGCATATGTGTTTGGCATCTGAAACTCTGGTACTGCACTTAACAAATCCACTGCAGCAAATATTTCTACCTGTGAAGATCATAATCTTGTGATCCGGAGGTGCTGTAAAATACCGCACTAAGGTCTTTATTTTTGAATTGGGTTGTGGAATGAATTGAAGCTTAAAAAGAAGCAATTTTTTTCAAGCTTACTATCCACCGTAACGTGAGGTGGTGTTTTGTTATGGTATTGAAGGCTCAGTTGTGAGCTTTTATTTATTCATTCGCCATCTTTGTCGTAAAAAGACAAACAAACATGGCGTTTTGTCATGCGCTTCCTTTTCGGCGATACGTTACTTAACATGGTGCCAGGAGTGACGTACGAAACCACGTCTCCATTTGGGGACCAGCAATTGAGTCTGAGATTTGTAGCAAGAAGTAGTCAAGCGTCCAGGATAATTACTCATCTAAGGGACGAACCATTAGAAAAGTGATGGGCGGGGGGGGGGGGTGGGGAAAAAAACATGCAAAATTCATGCAAGGGAAAATGCAAAGAAGAAGGCAAAAAAAAAAATTCATGCAGAAGGAAGGTCCAATTGTGACTTTTTCACACGTAGTAAAAAAAAAATTCGTGCAGAGGGGTAGACCTGAAAAAAAAAATCCTGCACAAGCAGTGAGCGAAAAAAAAATTCGTGCAAGCTGAAAATTCCCCACCCCCCCCCCATCACTTTTCTAATGGTCCGTCCCTAATCTGGAGCAAGAAGAGACATTGTTTATACTGCAAATTGAATCAACTGGTTTGATCACAGAAAGCTTAATGGTTCCTTCGTATATTTTTTGCAGATTGCAGTGTTCCTAATTGCATGCGTTGCGCTGCCAATGGAAGATGCAAAGAATGTTCAGATGGGTTTTTCTTAATTGGATCCGCTAAACGCGGGGGACCAACAAAATGTGTGGCTAATTGTCCCAAGGGATTCGTACCAGACACCTCGCCAATCTTCGCGCCACGTTGCGTTGAAGGTCAGTATTACGAAAAGTAAAAATCTACTAGTGTATTAATGCAAATGTAGCAATCTGATTGCCATTAACCTCATCATTAGATTTTTTGGGCATCAAGAGAAATTTGGGCAAAGCCAATTTTTAAAGAAGTTTGAGTGTGTGTGTGTTTCTTTTAAGAGAGATATTTTCTATTTCTTTTGATGTGTTTTATAAGCTCATATGATAGTTTCATATGTAAGAATATTTTCACTTCATATGCAGGCCTCTGTTAGTGCACCATATGACCCTCGTTTCTTTGCGACTGTTTCGTAAAAAATTTGGGCAGCTTGCGAGAACTTTTAGGCAAAACGTTCACCACCCCTCCGGCCAATAATTGCCGTATTCAACTAGATTCATGGGACAAACATCCCACATACTGCTAGGATTTGACTGATTGACTTTCTTCTTTTTTAAGTAAAAAACCCCTATACTTACATGAAGAACAACGCACGATACACCTCATTTATTAATAAGGTACATGTACTTATACACTATCTGCATACAGCTACTAACAACTACTGACAGAACAATGCACGATACACCTCATTTATTAATAAGGTACATGTACTTATACACTATCTGCATACAGCTACTAACAACTACTAATGCACGATACACCTCATTTATTGACAAGGTACATGTACTTATACACTATCTGCATACAGCTACTAACAACTACTGACAGAACAATGCACGATACACCTCATTTATTGACAAGGTACATGTACTTATACACTATCTGCATACAGCTACTAACAACTACTGACAGAACAATGCACGATACACCTCATTTATTGACAAGTTACATGTACTTATACACTATCTGCATACAGCTACTAACAACTACTGACAGAACAACGCACGATACACCTCATTTATTGACA
Source organism: Ricordea florida (assembly GCA_949710005.1). Taxonomy (NCBI): domain Eukaryota; kingdom Metazoa; phylum Cnidaria; class Anthozoa; order Corallimorpharia; family Ricordeidae; genus Ricordea; species Ricordea florida. The sequence continues at coordinate 26,511,828 of OX453280.1, read as the reverse complement.
AGGTACATGTACTTATACACTATCTGCATACAGCTACTAACAACTACTGACAGAACAATGCACGATACACCTCATTTATTAACAAGGTACATGTACTTATACACTATCTGCATACAGCTACTAACAACTACTGACAGAACAACGCACGACACACCTCATTTATTGACAAGGTACATGTACTTTTGTTATATACCTAGACTTTCCCTCAACATAACGAGCACTCTGATTGGTTGATTCTTCGTCACGTGCCCCTGATCAATTCAAATGTATCCTGACAGGGATACAATTGCGCAGTTGTTGCTCGCGCGCCAGTTGTGCCGTCTTTGTGTGTTTATTTTTTCTATAGGATTGTTTTGAAAGTTTAAATATATAACAAAGCACTTAATGTATGTTCCCTCGGAAACTAGTTAGATTTGTTTTCCGAGAGTCCTGATGTTCAGGTTGCAACCATTCCATTATGAGAAACTCGAATTACAAGTTCACTCCATTTCTAATTTGCATGAATCGTTTCCATTTTTAGAGGGCTGCTCCGACCCTTTATGTATCACTTGTAAAAGAGGATGGTATCGTGTCCGTTTATCACACAAAAACTGCCACAGCCAGTGTCCCGCCGGAACCACCCCATTTGCAGGACAGTGTATTAGTAAGTAATCATCCAAATTTTTTCTTTTACCTTTGAAATGCCTGCTCTTTTTGTTTTATAAGGACTTTACATCTGTCCTCTTTTTGATAGCGTTTGGTCTTACCTCTACAACGAAAACCATTGGAGATGGGTAAAGCGTAAAAATGGCCAGCGCTTTTTGCATAGTATTGTAGATTCAGCTACGTTAAACCCTTGAAAAGTCCCAGTAGTGACCAGCATCCAATTTCTCATTACAATATTCACTGCTCATCAACCCTTGAGGTTATGAGAATAACAAAAATGATCACCAATTAAGAGTTGTGCTGATATTTAAACAAATTCTCCTCACTAGTATCACAACAAATATTTGAGAACAGTTAGGAGAAAATGAATATTGATATTGGGGCGTAAAGGGTTAAAAATCATAAGAAGTACAGAAGAAATTGATAATGATCCCTTGTTACCAAGGATCATTTGTAACTTATAAATTCCCCCAAACACCAATTCTCGCAAACAGCAAACACTCCAGTCTAAAGCGAAAATTATCATACCCCGTCGGCCGATAATGGGTTTCGGTTCTATTGACTCCTAAACTGACATGCCTTGGCAGCAATTTTTTTCCGACAGACTTGAATTTTTTGAGCACAAGAAATAGTTTCCATCCTCCTTAAACTTAACCAAAACACGTACACCTCTTTAAAACGTACGAACCACGATTTTTTGCACCATGTATAGTGCAGTTCTACTGCGCCATAAAAGAGGAAAAATAAACAACGGTAGTCCTGGTCAATATTCGCGATATTGCTCACAAAAAAAAAACCCTCAAACGTCCCACGAAGTTATTACGAACAATGGTTTATCGACCTTATCCGAGAAGACTTGAATGTCTAACCATTTCATGATGTCATTGCAAAGGCAGTACTTTCTCCTGAGTTATTTTAAGACCCTGAGTGATGGTCCGGCCGAAGTTTGAACCAACGACCTCCCGCACGATAGTCCGGTGCTCAACCAACTGAGCAAACCGGTCGGTACATCACAGGGCTCGATGTCCTTTGTCTTTTACTTCTCTATTATTGTTGAGTTTGAGAGCTTCTTGTCAAAATGAGCTGGTCGATACATTTGGCTATCCTCTCTATTATCATTATTATTAATATTATCGTCATTAATATTAAATACATTTTATATGCTGTTTTATAATTTTAACTTGCCTTTGATATCTTTGAATGCAGAGTGCAAAGTGGAAAATTGCGAACTGTGCCGCACTGGAATACTCCCAACTCACAGATGCAATAAATGCAAGGTAGACTTCCACAAATTTTCCAGCTATTTTGAGGATATGTGCTTGCCACAGTGCCCGGATGGATATTACTCCGCGAGTGGTCGCAATGGTGGAAGTGTATGCAGAAAAGGTAATTCATCTAGTTTTGACATTACAGAATAGTTAACCTGTTCTGCGTCTCTCTCTCTGTTAAATTTGAAAACAGCCGAGATGACGAATATGTTCCCCCTACACCTCCAATGTTGAACCACAGAAACCGTACAGTGCGTTTTACAGGTGTCTGACTCATCGTGACGAACATTTTTCAGAGTGCAGGGGGGGGGGGGGAAGGGGGAAATCAGAGACAATGTGCAGCACGTTTTGTTCAGGAATTGTAACCTTGCATAGTAGAGGATCAAGTGAGAAAACGCCACCTTATCTTGTAAGCTAAGAGTATGGGGTGCCATTACCGCCAAAATTATTGTTTTATTATTAATAAAAAATAATTCCAAACAATAATAAACTGGTGCCTAATAATAATACATTGTGCCTAATAATAAAACATTGTGCCTAATAATAAAACATTGTGCCTAATAATAATTAACTGGTGCCTAATAATAAAAAAATAATTCCAAACAATAATAAACTGGTGCCTAATAATAAAAGATTGTGCCTAATAATAATAAACTGGTGCCTAATTATAAAACATTGTGCCTAATAATAATTAACTGGTGCCTAATAATAAAACATTGTGCCTAATAATAATAAAACAATAATTTTGGCGGTAATGGCACCCCATATAAGAGGCGCTTACCATAAATGATGTATTCCTATTTTAAATGAGGTTATGTCTAGCGTGGTGATAACATCGCTGCGAACCATAGGATAGTTCTAAAGGCATTTGCTTCCATCCGAATATTTGAAAAAGTGAAAACGTCAAAATGTAGTAAGGGTATGTTGAAGCCACACATATGCGCACTAAGGCGACAGTGGTAGAAGGGATTAGACCCTGTTGCTACCAAAAAAAGGAAAAATTGAGCTCAAAAGCCAGCAGACATGGACCCACAAACCTACCATTTTTCATCATTTGAAAAAGTGAGCCTACTTCGACTTGAAGCAGAGTGAATTTTAGCGAATCAGAAAATTGGGCTCAAAATGTGGGACAGATTGACGACTTTGAGAGGTTGTAATTTGGCAATGCCCTTGATAATTTTATGTGTATCTGGTTATTTCTATAGGAGAATTGCCGATGACTGACGAACCCGTGACATCTTCCGAACCCACTCCCGAACCAGAAACGACAGCGTGGACCGAAACCAGCCCAACTACCGATCCCTTCACGGAGCCCGAATACACGACCCCTACCGAAGTTACTACGGAGCCTGAACCGTGTACCTCGACCGAGACTTTAACGACCTCTGATTTCGAACCAACGACAACTTCCGAACAAACAACAACTCCAGAACCAACCTCGGAGTGGGAGTGGACGACCTCGGCTGAACCTAGTACCGAACCCGAGTCAACTACGGCTTCACCAGAACCGACAACAGAGCCCGAGTCAACCAGCACAGGTGACTCTGCTACAATCGAGGCTATCACAGCTGAGCCAACCACAGAATGGGACAAGGGAGATTGGCCATAGACTCAAACCTACAAACACTGTTCATTTATAAACATATCAATATGTATTTTGGCGCACCTTCTAGAATAGTGTACACGGTGGGACACAACGAGTTATTAACCAAGGTTTCAAGATACCTGTATATTAGCTAAGAAAGAAAGAAAAAAAAAAGATAGAAGAAAAAGAACAAAACACAAGCAAATATTTATCTCTAATGAACAAGCTTCCTCAATTAATTATTTTTTACATGCTAATTAAGCGAGAACTTTTCTTAGTGAACGTGCGGATAATCTCGAGCGTGCAAGGCAGGTTCGTTTCGCACATCCGGGTAGCCAATTATGGTGCAAGATTCGGTTTCATATTCCCGCTTCCGGAGCCAGGCAGATAATAAGAACAGGAATAATAGTCATTATCAACAATGGGTTAGTGAATTACTCTGGAAGCTGAATAACTAGCTAAACGTTTCTATGAAGGATTACACAATTTCTGATATTGTAATACTTTTTCAGTGCTCTGCGGTTACCCTTTTCAAGGCATTTGAACTTTTACGCTTTTTTAAACCTTTATTTCATTATTAAATTTGGAAATGGTTTTAGACCGAGAGCCCCAGTAGTTGTTTGTCGACTTTGAATGCCCGAGTTAGTGATGGTTGCATACGAAAGTCATCATGAATTACGTGACTCAGGTTAATCAAGAGCAATGTCTCGCACTTTTTCCTTCCTTCCCTGCGTAACACCTTGCACGTTTGTCTCAATGCCTCCCTTCCCCACGTAACACCTTGCACGTTTATCTCAATGCCTCCCTTCCCCACGTAACACCTTGCACGTTTGCCTCACTGCCTCGGGTGTTGCCTCGCTTCTTTGCCTTACTGTCTCACGCGATGCCCAGCATGAATCTTCACCAGCCACTTAGGATTGCTAACGAGAATACGCTGGGTATGGTTATCATGATGGTAAAAACTTGCATCCAATATTAAAAGTGGGCATTCCAAGGTGCCTTCAGGTCGTTAAGTACCGCACTATGTGGCTTGTATTCAAGAATTGATGCGCCAACGAGTCTGACTCATTTGGAAGAAGGTCTTCATATTTACCAATCCTACTGATGACAGAGACTTTGAACTCTTGGAACTCATCAAATCACAAGCACGTGTACAACTGTACATAAACCGTTACTCGACAGATTTTAACTAGACAAGTGTGCGAAGAGTAGGTAAACTTCCTCTGTTGACAACTGCCCATCATTAAATGGGCACTTGCGTTTAATTCAATACGCAATTCTTAAAACACCAACACTCTGGTTTTATATTTCTTCGCGAGCAGCCCTAAGCGCACGGCTAAAGGCTTTTTTTCCAGAACACCCTAACTGAGACGAAAATCCGAAATTTACACCTCTAAGCGAGACGACGAGCTTCCCCACCCCTTTAGATATGCGAGACCCCCCCCCCCCCCCCCCCTCGGGTTCTTGCCTAAAACAATAAGAATAAGAATAGGAAACAAGATTCCCGTGGAGGCGTTGCATGATTCGCACAGCGATGATGGACACCAGGCGAAATTGCGGACCTTTGTGGTTGGGGGAATAACTCTTTAACGCTTTTCATTTTCCCCGTTCAGCATTCTGTCACGTCGCTGTCTAAATTTTCATCCACGCAATTTTATGAAAGTTCATGTCGTTCGTCGAAATTTCACTTACATGCTTTGGTCGTTTCAGAGCCGTTCTGGTTGTAGCTATTTCCTCTTACAGTGCCTCAACTGAATGTAATCATGGTAATCTAGCGTACGCACCACCCAACGGATGTAAACCGGAAATCAGTCGGAGAGAGATCATAGGAAACGGATCCCTTTGTTTGTGGAGGTTTCTAGACAGACACTAGACAAGTGACGCCTAATAAATAGCCAGGCCAAAAAAATACAAAATACAAGGTCCAGTCGGCATAGCTTCCACTGGGTCAGTTGCTAAAATGAAGAGTATAGCGTTGGCCGTGCTTTTGCTTGCGGTAGTCATTTGTATCACCGCAGAACCCAGAAGGGGCTCTGGTAAAAAGAGAGGTGGTCCTGGACTTTCGTTCAAAGGAAACAAAGATGCGAAACCTTGGCGGGGAAAGAAGAAGGGTATGTGAAGATAACGAATAGTTTGAAACCATAAACTTGATGGCGTACTTCCCTTTTTTATTAACGCGAGTTTGAGAAGCAAGAGTTACTACCACTCCTTGAACTTCTGTAGAATGCATCTAATAGCGCGCGTGGCTCTAAAACACGAGAAGTATCGTTGTCCTTTATCCTCTCACATCGCAAGACACGATTTGCTTAAGAGGCACTTGGTGAGCCTTTTGCGTTGATGTTGTGACCTAACAAAAGGGTTCTAAAAGGCAGTGTGAAATTGCATCTGGTACACAGAAACGTCAGTTATCATTGAAAGGTTCCTTGGCTCAAAGTTTTCTGTACGATTAACTTTCTACTGTTTTTCATACCATGGCTCGGCATGATAGGTTGGGTCTCTACCTTTTACTTAGAGCAGCCTGCTTATCAGGCTACCTCTTCCCGCACTCAAAATAATTGTTGCAAGATAATTAACGGAATCTTGTTAGTGTCGCGTACCATAACAGGATTGCAAAGGTCATTATCTTCCCATTTGCTGCAGATAAAAATTCTAGCGCTGAAAGGCTCTTCTATTAGGGAGCTTAAGCAAGAACGACAACGACGCCGAGGACGGCACGTTCGAAAAAATGGATTTGTTTTTCTCCTGTATCAATGGCGTCAGACTTGTTTCATTTTCATTCCATATAACTTTTCAAACCGCCGATTTTTCCATCTTACCATGTTCACAGTTCATTACGAATTTCTCTTGGCAATTTTGTCGTTGTGTACTCGCGTCTTCCAGAAAACCTGAAAAATGGTCATTTCACGTTGTTGTTTTGCAGAGGACGGTTAAGAAATCTATTAGACTGTATTTTACACGTGCAGTTTCATTGTTTCATTCATCAACGCTATAGTTTGGTGCCATTGTAGTCGATGGCGTCGTCGTATTTTGCGTATATAATGTCCCCGTTCGAAATTCACGCTAGACTAATCAGAAATGCGGTTGATGTTTTACGTCTTCATATTATATTACACCATTAAAACTCAGTATCTGATTTCAAGAAAAGCAACAGTATTTCCCGTTGATCCCGTTTTCTGACCTAAGGGCGTCGTCGGTCGTTATCAAGCCGGGATTTTTTACCAAGAGATACTGAGGCATTGCGGATTACTGTTGGAGTAAAGCCAAACGCTGCTATGGACAAAAGTTCAAGATGTCTCTTTATATAGACAAACACAAAGTTAGCTCGTGCTGTGCGAAAACATCACATGCCAATAGCAACAGTGAAAAGTAACGACGGGTTGTCCGCATGCCACATTCCGGGGGCACATTTTCTCAAATTATGTTCACCGTGCGACACTGGCATTAACTCAGCTCGCATCTTTTACTTTAGTGAAGATATACGCCTTACTTTATTCGTACGTTTCTTTCCGCTCGCTTATTCTTTAGCGTCTTTTCATGCTCTAAGAAGTACCAGGCTTACCGGTAATCTTGACGGTCCGATTTGCAAAGACCCTTATACTTCAGCTGCGAAGTTTCATTTACATTATAAAACGGTCTGTCAGTTAAGGTCTCTCCCTATTCTCGTTATTTTCATCAGATTTACTGCATGAATGTTTTACGCTCAAGATCAGAGTAGCTCTCCTTACTTAATGCAGTTAACTTAAGACCTTTAATATGAAACTTGGTTCAATTACTGTTGGTGCAACAGTAATATAAGGCTTTATGCACCACTCCAATAATTGATCACTGAGGTTTGCGCATTTTTTCTTTAACAATTTACTCATATATTGGAAAAGTTGGATATGGATTGCTGGGTGTATTAGTTTCATTCGAAATTTCCATCAGACGAAAAATGTTTTCACTTCGCGCCAAATCTGAAATCAAAAATTAATATGGTCTCATACTATATTACGAAACTACGATGTACATTGGCCGTTCAGAACGTTCCCCTTTGTCGAGCAAATTACGCCCAAAACGTACAAGCAAAGACTGCCTCTTATTTTAACCAGATGATTTCAGCTACTTTAATTGCAACCTAATTGATAAAACAGGCGTTGCTTGTGTGTCTGATCAAAAAAGTTAAAAAAAACGCGCCGTCGCTCGCAACAATTCATGCACTGATCACGTGCATTATATTATTGTGCGTCAATTATTTGTGGGGAATGCGCATGTTATATCAGACAGGATCACATGATCAGTTGGTAGCCTCAATGAGCGTGTTCGATTGCGTGTTTTGTGATTTTAAATCTAGTTTCAAAAAAAAATATTAGAGGTGCAAACTTAACTCGGGTTGTAAAAAGTGTTTTCTCAAAGGAACGAAATCATGATTAACAAAAATACAAAAATGAATAGTAGAAACAAAGGCACTTAGCTGCGCGGGGAAAACACACGCGCGTGACGGAATGAGACTTCCAAATTTGATTCTTTGGCAGTTTAGGTTGGTGCTATGGAACGTATTTCTCACTTATTCCAGCATAATTGGAAATTAAGGTCGCATTGAAATCGTCAACAAGCAATTACATCGACTACGGTTCTAGTGATAACACCACTTTATAATGATAACGATATTGATAATAATTATAACAATAATGATAAGATAGACCGCTACGATGATGATACTAAGGATTATGATCATCTTTGCGTAACTACTTTTTGCCATTGATCTAGTTATTTCAATCAGTTTTCATTAACAAGGTCCAAGTGTTATTCATTGTCTTTGCTTTAGTCGCAGAGCCGGGCCCAAAATGTGGTCGGTGGTGTCTGGAATGTTCAAGCCGTGGGAATTGCACCAAATGTAAGGAGGGACTACTACTGAAGGCAGTCAATCGAAGCGGGAAGGTTATCTGTATCCCACCAAAACCAACCAAAGAGCCAAAAGGTTTGTTCCCTTCTAACGGGGTTCGCGCTAATACATATTCTACAAATTTGTCCATATGCTATCTATGTGGTAAAATTCTCTACCCGGTCAAGAATCCAGTATTAACACTGAAGAATAACTAGTGACTGGTATCGTCTTTGCTATGCCTCCAACACCTGCAGTAGAATTCTCTGCCATCGGTAGAACAATTAAAACCAAAGAATGATGGGGTGATGAGGATGGTCGACATGAGAATAAAAGGCGTTGTCCAGCTTAAAACAATCCTAATTCTCTTATCTTATCCTTCGAGGTGGCCTGTCCTATAAGCCTTGTGGTTTCCTAAGGTCTCCTCGCCACTAACTTAGGTGTATTTAAAGTAACTATTATGTAAATGGAAAATAAAGAAATAAACTTTAGTGGAATCCTAGGAGATGTGTGGAGAGGTTCGTCACAGGTGTCAATGCACGAGACAGTCACGAAAGGACCTCAAGAGTGTCACGCTCGTTTTGTCTGAATTCAGTGCTCCAACTCAGAACAAGTACCTCTCCTGTCATGACTCGGCGTCAAAGGTGTTGCTTTACGATATTCTGCAAGAATTGTAACTTATACATGAGTTACCAACCTGGTCGCTGCTACTCGTGGGTCAAGCTAAAACCGGTCTACGAGTCAGAGGATATCAAAAGAGCATACTGGGTCTTGTCGCTGAAGTCCGGGAAGTAAGGTCCAACCGACCGAACGCAATCCGTCACACCAGAGGTGACCTGCCTGTGGGTCAACCGGTAAAGGAAGCGTGAGGGGACGACTTCGAAGTAAGTTTCTTTACACTGGGGACTGAAGCAGCAGTTTCCCGGCTGAGCGGTGCTGCAGTACAACATCATTACAGACATTCTCGGAAGTGCGGGGTTGTTACAGATGCTGGAGACTATAATGCGTGATCTCGTAGGAAGCAGGTGTATGGAAGAATTGTGAACGATTCAGAAGGCGGAAGTATCGGGAAAGGGGAACATCACCTGTATTTTTAAGGTGGCAGCGTAAAGGAAAGCTGAGAGCACACAGTCACCTTAGCTATTTTAAACTCTCTTCAGTTCTAGCTTCTTGTTTCACTGACAGTCCTACGTTCATCAGGCTATAATCCAAGGCTCATTAGTAGGACCTCGCGCCCTTTGCAACTACTTTACCCCTGGCATACAGTCACTTATACTGCTGTAATAATAATGTACTATAGGAAGAAAGACAACGGTAGTGGCGGCAATAACGATTAAGACTACGGTAATGACATCCTCCAATAGGCGCAGTTATTTTAATCAAAGATAAGATCATTTAAATCAGTTTTTATTATTATACTCCTAGTGCTTTAATCGTCTTAAAGCTTGTTGTAATTTATGTAAATTTTTCTAGTGGGATTTAATGAGTTTGTTATGTAATAGAAGCTTAACCCTTTAAGCCCCAATAGTGTCTTTACAGATTTTACTCTGACTAACGCCAGACGATTTTACTCGTCACAGAGAGACCCCTCGGGGCTTAAAGGTTTAATCGTCTTAAATCTTGTTGCAGAGCCAGGTACAAAATGTGGTCGTTTGTGTCTGGAATGTACAAGTCGTGGAAATTGCACCAAGTGTAAGGAGGGACTAACATTGAAGACACTCGGCCAAAAGGGAAAGGTTATCTGTGTCCCACCCAAAGAGCCAAAAGGTTTGTTTCTTTTCCACTGATACATGTAGTTTACATATCATTTCATCATTCCAATGTAGTAGAATTCTCTACCCTCGCGAGTGGCCTTCAGTACAGGAGTTTACACTAAAAAATGAGACAAAAGTCGACCGCAGATCTCTTGTGTGTGTAACTGGCTTACATGCTGTGCAAGCTGTGCAAACTGCATATGGTTGACGAATCCGCAATGAATGTAGTTTTAATCCTAAGGAAGGCATGGCATTCTGGTAAGTAAAGAGGTATCAGAGAAATGCTTTAGGCTTCTAATGAAAGCAGTTTTAATTCTAAGGAAGGCATGGCATTCAGGTAAGTAAAGAGGTATCAGAGAAATGCTTTAGGCTTCTAATGAAAGCAGTTTTAATCCTAAGGAAGGCATGGCATTCAGGTAAGTAAAGAGGTATCAGAGAAATGCTTTAGGCTTCTAATGAAAGCAGTTTTAATCCTAGGGAAGGCATGGCATTCAGGTAAGTAAAGAGGTATCAGAGAAATGCTTTAGGCTTCTAATGAAAGCAGTTTTAATCCTAAGGAAGGCATGGCATTCAGGTAAGTAAAGAGATATCAGAGAAATGCTTTAGGCTTCTAATGAAAGCAGTTTTAATCCTAAGGAAGGCATGGCATTCAGGTAAGTGATCACTGTAATCACTGTGTCAATAATGAAATCCCAGGAGCGTAGCTACATGTATGCACGGATGCACGTGCGTCCGTAAAAATGCCGCAAAAAGAAAAAAGAAAGGTGATTATTGAATAAAACAAAATTTAAAAAAACGAGTCATAGAAAGAAAACAAAAGAGTTACGAAAAATGTGCGACCATCTGAAAAAATCCTGGCGACGCCCTGAATACATTCCTGGCAGTTGAGAGGTGATCAATAGCTCTTGTAGGTAATCCAGTGTTTTAAAAGAAAACAAACATAGAAAAACCATCCATCTCTGATACTAAAATTGCTAACTCAGGTAGGCTCTAATGTTTTAGACCTGTAAATCTGAGTCAATAAAGTCTTGCTGTTGTCGTCTTGATCTTGAGCCTCTCCAGAGGCCGGTTGTTCAAAGGCCGATTAGCGCTAACTCAGGATTAAATTTTAACCCGGGTTTCTTTTCTTCTTGTTAAAAAGCGTTTTCACCAATAACTTTCTCTATTTTATTCAGAGCATACAATCATCAAATTGTATTCGAAAAGAATTATACTGAATGTGCTTTTTAAGCTCTCATATCTGCAATTAAATTTCGCACTAACCCTGGGTTACCTTAAGCCTGCGTCGAACAACCCGGCCCAGCATAATAACAATAATGTATGCGTAGTCATTTTTGACCATTTTCCTCGTTGTGACCAAAGTATTACTACCGTCTCTGTTGTTGTTGCAGAACCAGGTGCAAAATGTGGTCGCTTGTGTCTGGAATGTACAAGTCGTGGAAATTGCACCAAGTGTAAAAGGGGACTAACATTGAAGACACTCGGCCAAAAGGGAAAGGTTATCTGTGTCCCACCCAAAGAGCCAAAAGGTTTGTTGGTTTTCGGGTGATTGTTACATAGCTACATAGTCTACCTTCGCAGGTGATCGTCTGTACAAGAATTGCCACTCAAGGATGATTAATAATTTTAGCTACAGATCTCTTGTGTGTGTGTATATATGTGGCTCACATGCTTACATGCAATGCAACTCACGTATGGCCAGCGACTTCGCTCCTGAAACATCAATACATTAATATAAAAATGTAGTTATATGTTTTAACGTACTGTATTAAAATGTTCCTTTGTTGAGGGCAATCTAAAGAAAAGGATGGTATACAGGGAAGCTTTATGTGACTTGGTCATCTCAAAGACGTTTTAGTTTTCTGACGGAAAAGGCTTATTTATTTATTTATATATTTGTTGTCTCGCAACACTGATCACCTCCGAGTAAACCAATCAGAACGTGCGAAATGCACCATTCACTTGTGTGGTATATGTTGTAGTTCAATTTTTTCCTTGGTTTAAATTTTATTTTCCTTTGTTTCAAACTCATTATCATACATTACCATACCAGAAAACAAAGGAAAATAAAATTTGAACCAAGGAAAAAATTGAACTACAACATATATACTAATAATAAATATAAAGATAATAGTGATAGTAATGTAGTGATAACTACAACGGTAGCGATGGCGATAATATTAATTACCATGGTCCAAGTGTTTATAATCTTATTGAATATTGTTGCAGGGCCGGGCCCAAAATGTGGTCGGTGGTGTCTGGAATGTTCAAACCGTGGCAACTGCACCAAATGTAAGGACGGACTGACCCTGAAGGCACTCAATCAAAAGGGGAAGGTCATCTGCGTGCCACCAAAACCGACCAGAGCGACAACAGGTTTGTTTCCTCCCAACAGATTTATTTGTAGTCTACTAGAAACCCGGCCGTAAGACTTGAAACGTGTGACTGCCTTTGATTGTCTTCAATCACAGCTTGTTCACATTCAATATACCAAGCACCATATTTGGAAAGCAAGGGAAACCAAATGAACCAGCCAGTGCCAACAAGCTTTAAGACTGGGGCGAGTAGTTCCAAATGTGGTACTTTGGAAATATTGAATCGGGACAAGATGTAAACGCGAGTTACACGTTTCAAGTCTTATGGTTTTCCGAGTCCACACATCTATGACTCTTCTACGAGGGTCTCAGTGGGGTTAACCGTTAGCCATAAAACGGGCAAAAATATTAACAGTTAGCCGTAAAAGTCACCACCCCATCGAGACCCTCTTAAAAAAAAAAAAAAAAAAAAAAAAAAGAAAGAGATCTGCCGTCGCAAGTGGCCGTTAGTACAAGAATTTAGAAATGATTAAAAACTTTGGACTGCAGATCACTCTATCTCTTATGTTTACATGGCATACATGCAGTGTGACCCACGTGTAGTCGACAATTTCGGTTTTAATTTGTATGCTGTTATATAATATTATATGATTTGTCCAAGATATTTTTAAGACAATGATGATATGCGTGAGCTGACGGTAACTTAGTCATCTAAAAAGAGTTGTAAACTTCTGACAAACGTCCACACTAAGAGCTATTCCAATACAATGTGGTTAACAAACAAAGCAATCTTGCATTAAATCTAATAATAACAAGAAGACGCCTGAAGACGTTTATGCGGGATGTGTTGGTTTAAAATTGCTGACGCAGGATGTTTTTTTGCTGATTGTGCGATCATGGATATCCATGGTGCAATCCAATCTGACTTGCACGTGATTCGGAGTTACAGCCAATAAAAATCACACAATTTTTCGGGACGGGCTCGGGAAAGTTAAAAAAACAAGGCAATTTTTGACTCCCAAGACGACGAAAGGAATGCGCTACCGAATTTTATACGCTGGCTGACTACGTCATCCCGCGTAATAAATTATATTTTTATCATTATAACGATAATGATGATTGGTCTTGTCATCACCTATGCGTAATTATTTTCAAATTATCGATTAGGTAATTTCAATAAGTTTTTCTTATCATGGTCAAAGTGCTTTTATCGTCTTTTCTGTTGTTAAAGGACCAGGCACAAAATGTGGAAAGCGGTGTCTGGAATGTTCAAGCCGCGGAATTTGCACCAGATGTAACGAGGGACTGACACTGAAGACACTCAGTGAAAAGGGGAAAGTTATCTGCGTCCCACAGAAAAGACGAATCCCAGGAAAAAGAGGTTTGTGGCCCTCATACCGATACATAGGTAGGCTACATATCTCTGGTGAAGGAAGACACTCCTCGAAGTGAAACGGCACTTTAATTCACGGAACGACGAAGGAGTCTTACGACGTTAATACATTACAGTTATATAATGATAAAAGGAAAATAACAACGATGACGATAGGACTTACAGGAAATAAGTGGAGAGCTAAAGTCCCTGACAGAATGTAGAACATATAATATAAACAAGATGGCCGACACTGTCTTGCGTCCTTCGGCCAGCGGTAATGACAGCTGAGCCTTGAGGCTTGGCCAGCAGTAAACTCTTCATCTGGTTCTAGCCCAGTGTGGTATAATGTTCCTACTTCGCAAAAAGCCTTCAGCACAAGAATGAAGACTCAAAAACAGTTACTGAATGACGATTTCGGCCACAGATCTATTGTCTCGGTAAATGGCTTAGATGCGTTCTAACAGACATACCGTCGACGGTCTGAGTTATCCAAGATGTTTTAGGAGGGAGCGTGGTTTGTTGTTGAGCTAGATGGCACTGAGAGATTTTGGAACGTTTGTTAACGGTCAATACCGTAACTGTCAGTTTTCATTCACTTTCTTCCCAAAGTTGAACTTGCGTCGTACTGACCTGATATTTGTAACTGTTTTAAGGAGAGGGAGTCTTTTTTTTTGGGGGGGGGGGGAGGGTAGGGTGGAAATGCCCCACCCCCCAAAAAATCAGCTGGGTTTAGAGGAGAATCAAGCAAGCGTCAAGAAGAAAATGGGATGCAGTCATATTGATCCTTTTTGTTTCGTTGACAGGTGGAAAAAGAGATCCGAGACTAGAATAAGTGACTACTGAATGTTGGCAAGACAAGTCAAGGCGTGGATTCCTCTTCTTCATACCATTTTCTGATCTTTGCTTTTTTCAAACCACTAAATAGATTAGATATGTACTCGCACTAATTGTAATTAATAAGAGTTACACGTAGGAGGTTTTTAGGAGCTCGCACTGGTCGGAGGCTGATTAAGTAGCTGAAACCAAGCATTTTGTCATTAATATCATTATTTACGACAACTCAACGAAAGCCGGAAGTGAATTTTGGAAATGTTCCCCCAGACGAGGTCGGATTATTGTTCAAGTATAATTTCAGAGTGTCTTCAAGAAAAATAAAAACAAATTTCAAAATAAAAAAGGAAAAGCAGCACACCTAATATGAGAAACCAAAGGAACTATCGATTTACCAGGTATCTGTATTCACATTCTGTCACTCCGTGAGTAACTCCTTGAGATGTGTAACGGCGATCCAACCACATCCACTCGATCTGGCAAGTCATCCTTGTATGGCGATCCAACTAAGCCATTTTTTTAGCTGTGAAATGCTTTGAATTAGGCCCGAGAAATTTTTGGTCATTTTTCTCAAATTGAAGCCCCTTGATAACAAAGGAATACGAACCATTTTCTACGAAATTTAAGAAGACTTTGCTCGCAAAATAACTGCCATGTGTTGCAAAGCTCGGCATTCCCGCCTTTAGAAGTTTCTAACATTTCCCGCGCTTAGCGATGAGTAAAATGCTATTTTCACACCCGCTATATCAATCAAATTACCAGGAACTCTCTATATTAATAGTATAGCGACAACAGCAACAGTAAAAACTTACGATAAAAACAAAACAACAACAGCAACAAAAAAAAACATGCATTAACATCGAGCTATCAGGAGATTTTTATCTTATTGCATCACCTTCTTTTCGTATTTTGCACGGATTTGTAGTGTAACTGACAGCTTGTAATAATTTGTTACTTACAATAAAATATGTTTATTCAGCATGCATTTCACCTTTTAATTTAAAGCTTTTAAAATTAATTTCCCCTGATACCATTGGAATAGTTTTGCCAGTTAAATACATCTTTGCGAAGCACCGTTCATTTGTTACGAGGTAGGCTGGTGAAATTAGGGAGGGCACTTAAAAATGCCCAGAGAGGGGGCAGAAAAAAAAAATTAAAAAAAAAGGGTGCGTCATCCGCAAATATTTCTGCAACAGGTAAAGACAGGAGCTTGGCTCCTGGTAAAGATGGGAAATATTGTAGTATTTTAAAATATACATCCATACCGAAAAAGATGGTTGCGTTACCTGTACAGCATTCATAAGTGGCGTAATTGAGTTTCCTCTTTGATGTTTTTTGTTTTTGTTTTTCTTGGGGGGGTCACCAAAATCTTTACTTTGGGGGGGGGAGTGGGGGGCATGAGAAAAACATTTATTGACTTAGGGGGCAGGCATACAAACCCTTAATGACAGTTCAAGAAATTCCACTAGCCCCCCCTTAGACTTTCCCAGGCCTTCAAGTATCTGCTCTGAAATAGTTTATGCCATATCTCTGGCAACGCCTTTTTGAGATGAGCCTCCTTATGTGCATGCGATTGTACCTCAAAACATATCGCCGACCCTGTTATTAAATAGATTTAGGCAAGCCTAAAAGCGGAGCTCCTCACACAGACCCTCTGGGTCATGGGCTCCTGCCCTCACACATTGAAAATGCTGTCACTAAAGTTATTAAATACGCCTGGTGTACGCAACTACTTAAAAAGAAGATTCGATAGCTGAAATAAATCGTCAAAAAAAAAACATCTAGCTCGCGACTCAACGGAAGAACCATTACCTGGTCAGCAAAATTATAGTAGTTTTAAAGCAACACCAAAAGCAGCTAGGCAGCTGTTAAACAAATGAAAAATAGACACTCAGCTTTATGCTTATGTCCCTCCAAAAATGCTTGAAAACTTGTAGGAAGGACTCAGCTTTATGCTTATGTCCCTCCAAAAACGCTTGAAAACTTGTAGGAAGAAAATTTTTCCTCCAAAACCGCTATGAATAATCCGTTTCTTCAGCAAAACATTGTAGACTGCTGTAGACTGCAGGCTGTAGGTTGTGTAGCCGCGGCAAGCCGCGAAAAGCGCGCGAAAAGCAAAGCCTCGTTTCGGTTTAAGACCTTCTAAATATCCCGGATGAGTATGGCCGCCATGTTGGGGCAACGTCGTCGTCGTCGTCGTCGTCGTCGTCGCTAGGCGCACGCGCCCGCGAGCCATGCCGCTAGCCACGATGACCATGAAAACTCAAACGCATGGTTTTCTCAATTTCTATCCTCGCACGGTAGTTATGGGGCTCCGCTCTGCGGCTCTTCGAGCCGCTGTGGAGCTCCGCTAATAATTTCCGATACCACCTTGTGCGTCTAGTTTATATCCTCCGGTGAAAATGATATTACGTTACTCACACGTAACGCAACAAACAAAGTGACGTATCTTCCTTTGTGCCAGAAACTTCTCTGCCTCAAATTTTTCCTCCAGCTGCCTATGGCCATTGCATATACGTTAAAGGCGTTGCTCTCTTCATAATCTTCCTCATACTAATAAATATTTGTCTCAAAAAATCTAGAGACCGATACAGACCAATTTAAATCCTATCCCTCGTGTTTGATAACGATGGACTCGTAGTCCTCGTATTAAAAATTCAATACCTTCCGTAAATCCTTGGACAGCCAGAAATCTTTATCCCCACACGAACAGTGTAATGCTTCTTTGTTATCTATGCGTCGTTCCCAACGTAAAAGTTGATTCCATCTTTTATCCTCGTTACAGCAGCTTTACAGGGTTTTTGTCTTGTTTCGTGTAGTCTTTCTTCAGTACTCGATCGGTTGTGTGCTCGACTGTAGCACTAGCATCTGTGAATGGTTGTCTCGTATAAACAACTACTACGAGCCACAATATGACAAACAGAACAAAGAGAACTGCGGATGCAGTCATCGCTGTTTCCAAATCGATAGACATTTTGCATTTTCTGAGGGTCGGCGACTCGACTGCACATGCACGGTACGTTGGGTAATAAAACTGATTGTGTGACACGATATTAGTATGAATAATGTTGGACCATTTTACTTTTGAGAGGAGGGGGGCGTTGGGCAATTTTGTCTTGTCAAGAATTTTCCCCCCATTGAGCTTTGCAAGCATATTTTTAGCACCTTAATATAAAAATGTCCGTCTTTTTTTCTTTGGCCCATGTTGCATGAATTGTTATTTATTCTATACTTTTGCTGTGCAGGAATTTTTTTTTGGTAATTGTCCAACCCTCCCCCACCCCCCTCCAAAAAAAATATATTAATAAAATGGTCCATCCCTAACAAATTATTCTCTTACTAATTGTTTCATAATTTATTTGCCTTTTTTTCCTTCCTATATTTATTGTTTTATTTATTTATTTATTTATTTTATTTTTTGCCGTAGGATTGACCCCGGAAACTTTACTCCACGCAGGAGCGAATTCGCTCTTGTCCACGCGAAAATGTAACAAATATTCGTAGCATCCTCCGCGAGGACTGGGTCCACCGACATAAATTTGTAACGCAGTATAGCACACACACGTAAACAAACTTGATTGAGTCCGTGTGTTGCTCGCTCCTGCTCGGAGAAAACGCTGCACTTTATCACTGTACAAGAATGGACAGTGACAAAATAACTCGGACGCATGAAAGTGTAATCCAGGCTTGAGATCAAATACTTCATACCAGGTAACGAACAGAAAACAGGCAAAAGTTAAGTTCGTAAAATGGACATATTCATTTATATACAATGGAAAACCCAGGCGAACCGAGGGATCTCCGAAGGAAAGTCACCCGCGATACGATCATCATTCTCGTCGGCTTCATTTTTATTGTTCTTAGCTTTGTTTTTTTCGGCGTCGCCCAACACCATCAATCTGTCACGCAGTCTGTACATTGCGAGACTTGCTACAGTCCAAACGATGCTCGAATTTTCCGACTACTCGCAGCCATTATGTTTGTATTTGGATTCACGATAATGGCGGCATTTTGGTGGCATATTAGAGCCTTACGAAGCGCTCATTTGATACATCAGCGACGCCGAGAGCTGCAAAGACTGCTACGGAATGACGCCGCTCGGGCTAGGACATCGCGCAGAGTATCCAGTCGTTCCAGAAACTTGGGTTGACATTCACATATGGTCTGCGGGCAACTCCCATCAGGTGTTTTACAAGAACTGTTGACCGCATGGTGGGCCAATATATCGGTCTTTACTTGGTCGGATTTTCGGCCGAGCTCTTGGCGACTATACACCATGGCCCACACTCGGTCAACTTTCGCTGTCGGTCAATGTTTGGTCGCTGAATCGAATATTGATCGTATTATCGGTCGAGTTTCGGCCGACAAGACTATCAAGTGATATTTAACCTACACTTGGTCGACATTCGCTTTCCGTTGCTGTTTGGTTGTGGACTCGGTATTGAACGCCATGGCAGTCGACAGCTCGAAAGGCTGGTTCAGATATCGGTTGGATTAGGGGTCGATGCGTGGTCGACATTGGGTCGACAGTCACTATCGGTCGATTTTTGACAGGTCACAGACGGATCACCGACCTAAGAAAAGAAACTCGACCGAGGTGTTGAACGCTACATCACTCGACTGTTCCATGAATGACGTCACTTTCCCAGGGATGATAAGAATCTGCGCTCACACCTGAAACTGTTCTAAAAAAACCAATTAACATCGATACATGTGTGAAAACGACCCAGAACATGTAGGAGCTTTGCATTGTTTAGGTATTGTTTGAATAGAACTTAACAAGCGACATTTTGTAATTCAGTAATCATGTACTTTACACATCTTGACACTAAAAACAGAGTTCCCGTTTAGGGTATAATTATTTTATATTGTAGTATAAATACGTGATCGAAAACTGGTTGTGTTTAATTCGTAGTGCTTTACAGATCGTGCTACCCAGGAGGGATTTGCTCCTGTGCTACCTCAATAGAGAGGGCTCTTAGTTATGCATATTAATTTAATGCAAGAGAAAATGAGCGACACCTTAAGGATGAACTTCTACCTTCCCACGAGTATTATCAGTGAGTTCATAACTATACAAAAATAGTCCAGAGTCCAATCCAGTTCAGTCCAGAGTCCAGTCCTGATTTTAGACTATGCCCACTCTGCCTGATGAACGCAACGTGATTTCAGTTGAAAACACGAATTATCGTTACTGATTTGTATATTCAGTTACATTTATTTGTAAATTATTTGTGGTTGGCCGTTGCGTAGCCTCCCACGCAGGCCTTCTTAGGGCTCGTCGCGCAATGCTGTTGCGTGATCTTGCGTGATCATGTATCGCCCTAATATTGAAACGACTTTTGTTGTAGCCTCCACGCCCGCGCGACACTTGATCCCCGAGTCAGGCTCAACGTGAAATAAACAAGATCTTAAATTTCTGCTTTCGTGCTACGCCAAACGTCCATCATCGTCAACGCACTGAGACTTTTGTGTGATTACTTTTGCTACAGTAGTTAAGAATTTCCCGGTGGTTCCAGGAAACTGTTCTTTCTTCATTCAAGTGATGGCTTTTTGCTAGACTTCGTTCTTAAGCAGACTAAACATCCGTGGGAATGTATGGAAATTAACCTCCAATAATCGATCAGCGAGACAGCAAGTCACAAACTTGGATATACTTTGATTTCGAAAATGATTTTGAGTGATGGGGCTTTGGCGGTATACATCGCGGCCGGTTTGGCATCTTTTCTCGTTCTTCTGTGGTGTCTTGCCTTGTGTCTTTGTAAAGGACTGTGTAGATCGTTTGAAGAACCCATCAAATCGCCATTTGACACTTACATGGATCCGGCCTCGAGAAACGAAGCCCTTCGAAACAAGTACGACACGTACCACTATCATTTGATGGTAAGTTGAGCAAATTTCTGGATTGTTGACAGCATTTCATACTCTCAAATCTACGCTTTTCTTCTTCTAAAATTGCTCTCGAATCTACCCCATTTCGGAAAATACTCAACAAATACGGAATTAGATTTTTCAACTCAAATTCAGGATTTTCAAAACCCGCAGTTGCCTGCCAAAGTTGTTGGTTTGTAATCGAGCAGTTGAAAGAGAGCTCGTCGACTTGGAGACAGCGGAGAAGCGATCGAGGCTTGGATTTCGCGTCGAAAAACTACATAGTCTGTAAATTATCTAAAACCACGTGCAAAGCAATTTTCAGACGACCCGAATGTGTGGTTACTTTGATACGACGTTGCTTAACTGCCATGGAGTCAAACACGCAAAGCCGAGAGTAAAAGTCACTAGAAAAATAGCGTTTAATATTATCAGAAAATTTACTTGAAATCTGCTTTCACTTAATAATATTTCGTATCGTGTGTTAACTGAACTATGGTTACTGAATATTACTTCAATTTTCCACATTTTTATTCTTCTCTGCGGGGTAAAATGTCCATTAGAATTACACTACCAACGCATGACCTCTGCAGATCATGTTTTGTGCGAATTCTAAAAAGTCACGTTTAAAAAACATTTGCTAGACGTAATTTGCATAACGTCACCTTTGTGTTAATTATTCATCGTCAAAAATAGAATTTAATATTGGGTCTTCAGGAAAGTGTATGGAACATTTAAGTGGCTGATTTGGCACCATCAACGAAAAACAAAGGACGGAAACCTTTCAGACTTGTCCGTACAGAGTGATGGCGTAACCTGACAGTGTATGTAGTATTTTTTTCGCAAATACTACTTTGGTATGAAATGTTTCAGTAAATCAGTATATTGCTCGGTTTTAAGTCCACAAAGGATAGGAAAATCTGTAATTTATGAAAAAAAAAATATGAAGGAAGCATTTCTGAACTTGTTATAAATACTTAAAAGGAGATGCCTTTTGTCACTCTTCCTCGTGCATTGTAGACACTGCATAGTGTGTCGGGCAAACCGGAAAAACAGAACTGGACTCTGGACTTCGGACTCTAAACTGGATTCTGGACTGAACTTTACCCGCCTACTTTTTTGCTACCAATAAGACTACAGAGCGGCTCTAAAGAAGATTGACCCATACTGTAGTTATTTTCAACTACATTTTCGCGATAGATCAAACAAAGGAACATTTTTTCTCACCAATTGAACCATGACGGGCGTCAGTGCAAGATTCGTATCGAACAAGGCGTAAATTGTTTACCGTAACGATTGCAAACCGGCCAGAGGAAAGCTCATTTCTCGGGAATCGCAGGTTTGATTTCACCAGTGAAATAACCTTCATTCAACAACTACCCTGAACTCCTGACCATGCGATCGGTCATCTTTCGCCCTTACCCTGTACATTGATGTCTGAGACACGAATAATATTAAGATTCTACACTTGAGATCAACATTGCAGAGAGTGGAATGAGAAGGAAAATCACTCAAGGTGTTAGGCTATGCCAACTAGTCCAAGAATTTTCAGTACGATTGAAGTCTTGGCGCTGTATTTTCATGTACCGGTTTATGCATAATCTCAGATCCTATTTTTTACTTATCTATTTATTCATTTACTCCACATTAACAAGTTAAATACAATAAATACCAATTTCAAGGAAAAGTGGAGAAGGTCATGATATAGTTAGACTAATTATATGCCCTTTTTGATTAATACATTTTTTAAGATAAAAAAGGAAAGCTTACTATAAACAGAGGAAACAAGGAACAGAGAGGAAAATATATTATACAAGGGCTTTGTGACAAAAATTAATATTGAGCAAAATAATACTGGAAGAGAGCTCTTTAAAACAATCGTTCTGTTGATTTTTGACGAATTGAAAGAGGAATAGCATTCCAGTAATAACAACCGATTACTGTTGGGCAGAATTTCCTTATGTTTATTCTGAAGGGCCTGGGATTGAGATGCTGCAGGGATGCAATACAAGTGCCGTAATTATGTTGCTCAGATACTAAAGACAGGGTGAAATTGGACGGCCTTCCGTCTAAGATGTGATCATAAATTAGTTGGCAGGTGTAAAAGTTTACAATGTCAGGAAGCTTGATAAGACCAAGGTTTGCGTAATGAGGAGCGATATGATCACAGAGTGGGACGTTATTTATGAGTCTAATTGCTTTGTTCTGTAATTTAACCAATTGAGCTAGAGGTGTTTCATGATCATTAACCCACAATACGCAACCATACATTAAGTAAGGATATACAAGTGCATAGTGACTAGAGACTGTTTGGTAACATGACGTTTTAGTTTAGTAATAATGATTAAACTTTTGCTAACTTTACTGCTTATATAATCAATATGGTCATGCCAAGACAAAAAGGTCAATTAATCCTAAATATTTTAGACTAAAAGAATGCTCCAAATACTGATCTGCAAGTTGAAGAGGCTTGTGTAAATTAAAGTTAATTTTTTGTCTTGGCTGAAATATTGAGTATTTCGTCTTACGTAAGTTCAGGGTGAGTTTGTTAGAACATAGCCACTCGTGAATGGCTGGCAGTTCACTGACGCAAGAGATCTCAGATCCTACTTGTGATTGAGTGTGGAGGTCTGGGTACGAGACTTGTTGATGCATTGAATGCGTAACATAAGCATTTCGGCCCATGAATCAAAGAAGAACGGCAATTTCGATTTGCAGAACAATGTGTTCACTGAACACCTGATTTTTATTTTGTTGTTGATCTGTTTCTTTTGGTTTGCGGTGCTCATTGTCAGGCTGCGCTTGTACACAGCGAAAGCAAACGTATACAGGTGACGTATAAGTCGCGTGACTAATCAAAACGACATATTGAATAAGTTAAATGGCAATGTTTTTGTTCCACTGCGCAGACTCCAAGAACGCCGACTGACAGACAGCAACGAACGATTCCCACTCCGCTGACTCAAGCTGCGGGCGCACAGGGAGCGTTTGACTTTGGCGCTGTTTTAAAGACCCATGCAATTGAGCGGGAACGCGGAAAAAATGATGGAAAACCTGCCAAGGTTCCTCTTATAAAACGAGATTCCAGCGATTCACCGTCCGACGCAACCACAGAACCAAGGAAAGTTGTGAACACCATTACGGTAGACTTGCACAATAATGAGACAATAGTCGAACCAATGGATACGCCATTATCTTTACAAAGCAGCGTTTAAGGACTCCGAAGACTGAAATATTTATTTAGAACCCGATCAAACGAGTACTGCGTAAATAAACTCACCCTCTTCACGCGTTTGATAACGAAGATGTTCGGAAATGACCGATCATTCCCGAAAGTATTAACTGACATCGTGGCCGTTACTGACAATTCAGCGGGAATCTGGATAAAACGTCAAATTTTGTGAAGCACACTACTTTGGTTGGTTTTGGTTAAGACTATCCTCACTTATAAAAAAGGAGAGCCTCTTTTAACTCTGTTACCGGGTGCCCATAATGGGAATCTGGTACTTTTTCCTGTAAGAAGGGTCAATAAAGTCCATTTGTAATAATTAAAACACCTGCCAAGCCACAGGCTCTTCTTGGAAGCGATGACGGCACTTCAATCTAAACAGGAAAACGTAAAGAAAAACGAGAAAACATTAAGGAATAGTTATCTGTCGACTTTAAGGTCTAGACCTGTCACTGTATCAATAAAGCACAGTTGTTGCGTGCATCTTTATTTTCATTTCCAAGAGAAATTTAGTTTATAATTTACCTTAGTCCTCTTCGCAGACTTTGTCTGCCTCGTCACGTAACACGTGGGAGAGGACACGTTGCGTGAGGAGCCAGACAACAGTTGCAAAGGAGACTATTAAGGAATGGGTTGTTGCGAGTATAACTGCTGAATGCCCGGCCACTTCATTTACATATGTCGGAGGTTTTTGAAGAGCAAGGCATATTACCATGAACTCAGGAGCAGGGTTGGCGCAGTGGTGAGAGCGCTCGCCTTCCACCAATGTGTCCGGCCCGGGTTCGATTCCCGGCTCGGCGTCATATGTTGGCTGAGTTTGTTGGTTCTCTACTCTGCTCCGAGAGGTTTTTCTCCGGGTACTCCGGTTTTCCCCTCTCCACAAAAACCAACATTTGATTTAATTTGAATTGTTTCGGATGAAGAGCCACTTCATTGTGGAATGCTGAAATAAAGTCATTACTATTGTTATTATTATTATTATTATTATTATTATTATTGTTATTGTTATTGTTATTGTTATTATTATTATTATTATTGTTATTCATCAGTATGTTAAGAAGTGGCGGGGTATTCTGTAGTTAACCTGAGCTGACTTGGGCTCACCAAAGAAGAAAGAAATAAGAGCACTTAAATATCGTTTATGGCCGCCATTCTACATTCTGTCAAATACCTTGCAAGTTAGTGTCTTCCTATCCGACGACCTCAGTTGGAATGAACATATTATAACCATCTCCAATAAAGCCAACAAAACACTTGGCTTTGTAAAGCGGGATTTAGTACAATGCCCGCCCGGGACCAACGAAACGGCATACAAGGCCACAGTACACCCAACTCTGGAATATTGCTCATCTGTGTGGGATCCATACACAGCTGAAAACTGGTTGAGATGGTCCAAAGGAGAGCTGGGTAAGATTTCCGTACAGGTCCCTACTTCATTATGCATTCTGTAACTATACTATTTCGTACTTCGAACACAAAAAATGTTTGCACGTGCATTACACCAGACAAGACAGCTTCAGCATGCATAATGAAGTAGGGACCTGTACGGAAATCTTACCGAGAGCTGCAAGTTGGGTTTTAAATCGCTTCGACCGTAAAGATAGTGTGGAATGATTTCCACACAGGTCCCTACATCATTATGCATGCTGTAGCAGTACGGTTTCGTTCTCAGAAAACAAGAAATGTTTGCACGCGAACTTCGCAAGACAATTCAACTACAGCATGCATAATGAAGTAGGGACCTGTGCGGAAATCATTCCGATAGTGTAACCGAAATGCTTTCAGCCCTGAAATTGAAGACACTAGAAAGTAGGCCAAACATAGCACGCCTATCTACGCTGTACAAAATGCGATACAGACGAGTATCCCACGAAGATGCCAAACTTCAGCCAGTTGGCCATTTGTATTCAAACTCGCTCCAAAGAGTACACTCATACACAGAGCCGAAAGCCACAAGGGATTACTGCCATTATTCCTTCTAGCTAATTGCAATTGCAGAATGGAGTCAACTCCTAGGGGGAACAGCAATGTCTACTTCAATGGCTGCTTTTAAAAATGCAATTTCAAACGTTTATAAACACTCTATTTTTTTAAAATCAATTTTAAACAGATCTTAAATGCTCAGTACTGAGCGACAGACCCAGATCTGGTAAATGATTCATTGCTTAGACCCAAGCAAATCTACATGGTAACATGACGTCACACTTCGGTACTATTTTCAGTTTTAAAAACACCGCTAGTGATATTGCTGTAGGCAAGCTTGCTTCTCCACTTTTTAACGGGGAAGATGTTGAAAAAAAACTTTGGCAGAACGGAAGCGAATGTTTGATAACTTTAAAATAATAAAATGTTCACACCGGTACTCGGGCCAATTTATTGAAATGCAGATCCGTTTCACGATCAAATATGCGCAAGTTTCATAAAGAAGTAACACAAAAATCAACTGAACAATTGACAATAGTCTTGAGGGGATAAGTTCTAAAGAAACTGGTGCTGCGTCGGTGGAGAATTGAAGCACAAGAAATTGGGATAATCAAATGAATTGATTAAGTAAGTTATACCACTGTATGGTAAAAGGGAGGTGCTGACGTTTCAAGCGTTAGCCCTTCGTCGAAGCGAAAAATGGTTCATAATAATAATTAACAATAGTACCCCACTACCCTCTGCTTGGGTCCCAAAACTACCACCACTACTATCGCAACGTATTTTTTCTTAATATTTGTCTCATGGATTTACAGTAAACACTCGCGATCTGTGTACAACGTTTACACCTTTTCAACAGGGTCTATACAATCCTCCTACCCCTCCCCGGATGCAAACGCGGCAGGGTCAAAGTCTCCTGCGGTCTTGGATGCATTGCGTGACCTTTTCCTGTCGATTACATTCCAACTGCATGCGATCGTTCCCCTTGTCCCGTTCGCGTCAAACATTATAAAATCGAAGACCAGAAACATTGGAAAGTTGTTCGACAATGATCGTGGTCTTTGTGTCTGTATGTCTGTTCGTGTTCGTCGTTTACAAGCTGTTTAAGGATGAGTTCACACCGCTGCGGAAGATTCCCAGAGCTGAGGGATCTATACCAGTGTTTGGTGTTTTGCTCCAGTTTATACGAACGAAGAACACCCTAAAATTGTTTCAAGATTGGAGCGAAAAGTATGGACCAATATTTCGCTACAGTCTAGGTTTTGGTAGGTCCATAATCTTTCGCCATTTGACGTCTTTATACTAGCATCTTTACTGCCTATTATTTTTAATATTGCTGCGGAGAGGTTTGTTGTTATACCAAGAAAATACAAGTAACTCGTGGGATACTCCACTGTATACCACTCGAAAGTTTTGCATGACTAGTATTTATCTTTTTGTTCTTGTTTAATTGCACCCACCCACTTTTCCAGGGGGGAGGGGATGTTGAACTTGCCTATTCACCAACCAGAAACAGACCTCTATTAAACCTCTGAAACAAAGCTAGACAAGCCCTTATTGCTGATAACAACTGATTATGACACCTAGTTGTTGGCATCTACTTCAAATTTCATAAATCCCCAGCCTTTGAGTCAAGATGGCTCAATATCTGCTAAGTTTTGTGGACCTGGTCTAAGGTGCAAGACTTTAAAAAAAGGTAAAGGCTTTTTGGGGGATGCTTTGAAACAAGATAATGTGGCTGCCTT
The DNA here is from genome assembly GCA_949710005.1 of Ricordea florida. NCBI lineage: Eukaryota > Metazoa > Cnidaria > Anthozoa > Corallimorpharia > Ricordeidae > Ricordea > Ricordea florida. The sequence goes on along the minus strand of OX453280.1, from coordinate 26,484,426 downwards.
ATTTTGCCCATCTGGGATGGACAAAAGGTAGTGTAGCATCTTGGTGGATCTTGCCTTTTCCTAAACAGTCAGGCAAATCAAATTAATGTTCATTTGTGAACTTGCTTGGTAACCCATGCATGGTTATGGAAATTCGGATAAATCAAAGCTTGATAAAAACAGTGCCACCGCGATTTTTTTTGTTCTTATTATTTTGCCACACAGAATAAATTACAACTAGAATAAAAAAAGATAGTAAATAGAATAATTAGCATTAAATTTACAATAAGACTGTACAACTTGGAAGAAGTGACTGTGGCTGGGAAATTTCTGAGAAGCAGAGTTTATGAGGAATAAACATTTCCCCCCACAGGTAATTTATATACTAGGCAGCATTTAAAAATAAAGAAAAAAAGAGTGATCAAGATTTGTACAGCAAAATGGAACTAACTGTCCATGTCTAACTAAAGGATGTTTGGGTGAACAATCATACCAACAAACAGGAAAACAAATGGACAGTCAGCTGGTCACTGGTTGACACATAGAATCACTGCTGACTAATCTTGGTGTAAATATAAAGGACTTAGTGTGTAAAGGAACTGGTGCTAGCATTGGGAGGAAACTGAAACTCATTGTTTATCAAGAGTTACTAGTGTAAATTGCATGACTGTAACATTTGAAGAAGGTGACCTTTTGAATGAGTGCAACCCATTCATCAGAGTATGGTGTCAAAAATTAATGTGCAATTTACATTAGGCCTTTTTAATGACTTGGTTTACGGGACATTTCTGGAAAAAACTAATGTCGGAGGGGGGAATAAAAATAAAAATAAAATAGAGTATTCAACCGTTTTTTTTCAGGCAACGTGTACAATTTTATATCGGAGGGAAAAATAAGGTGTTTCGTAGCCAATTTAACACAAACCTCGTACCTAGGGCTCAGTTTGGTGCTCTAATACATTACAGTCCCGAGTGTAACTCGGCACTGGGTGCGAGATTGTGTTGGTAGACTATTACATCTCACGAAAATGAATGAAAAAAAAAACACACCTTGGCCATTTGAATAGTTTTATTTCCGAAAATATGGCAATATGAGGTTTTATTTTCTCCACTTTTGAAAATAAAAAAGCACATTTGAAGTATACGACCGGCGGGAAAAAAATAATACAAAATTTTCAATTTTATTTTTTTTTAGAAATCGGGAAATTCAACGTCGGTGGTCCCGTAAACCAAGTGATTAAAAATAAAGGCCTTATAAACTCATTCAATAAACCTTTAATTATTCCTTTTTATTTTTTTTTTCTAATCTTGGGATCAATTTACCTCCAATAGGAGAAGCCAGAGTGTACTTGTCAGACCCAGAGTTCATAAAACAAGTTGTAGTTTCAAATTCTATGAAATATGACAGAACACCCTATTTGAAAAAGATTATACCAAGTATTGCTAATGGCCTCTTTGCATCAGTGGGGAAGGATCATGCTCATCAACGGAAAATGATAAACCCAGCATTCCATTACAGTAACCTGGCAGGCATGGTGGCAGATTTCAAAGCTGTGGCTCAAAATCTTGTAAAGGTAATTAATACATTGCCAGAAATAACGGCCTTCACACCAAGATGAAACACGAAAGAAAAGGTTTTTGCTTTAAGAGGCATTAATAAAATGTGTTTGTTACAATCAGTAATGAACACAGGTTCTTGGTAAGAATAATATACATTGTCAAGTGTCACTAAAAAAAGTGGGTGATCAAATATGTTTGTACATAGGTGTTAAAAGTTGAATTTAAATAGAATAACCACTACTCAAAGACCTGAACGGAATGATTGCTTCAGTATTAACCAAATCATAAATTTGTTCTAACTTGGAAATGCGTCATGAAACTGGATTCTATTTTGGTTCCTGTCATGGCAGCCAAGCAGAACACACAAGAATATCTAGATCCACTTGCAGACCTTTGACTGAAACCAGCCTAACTCCCAGGATCCCTCCTCTTCCTGTCCGCTGCGAACAATTTGGAGGTTGTGGGAAAAAGAGAGACACTTAGAATGAGGTTGGGCCTTGAACTTTAACATTAATATTCAGTGGCAACTTATTTCTTGTTTTAACAGCTTTGGTCAGAACAGGTGGAAACCTCAGTTGGTGGAGTATTAGAGGCACCTGTTCATAGAGACCTGAACCATCTGACGCTGGACATAATTGGATGCTGTGGTTTTGGTTACAACTTTAACACAGTGCTCACAGGAGATAATGAAGTTTCCAATGCTTTTGGTACAGTTATAGAGGATGTTGGCAGTGCAGGTCGAATGTTGAGACGAGCTGTTATCCCACTCTACGAGTACATCCCATTTGCTGAGAATAAACGTTTTAACAATGCTCTTAACAAGGCAGACACAACTGTTTTCAAGGTACTCGCTCACCTTACCTATCTATTGGTTTATTATACTGCAGTGCCATTTCCTTTACTGTACACAGTCTGTGTCTCTTTTAACCTAAAAATGAACATGTTGATGGCATGACCATTCTAAGTCACTGGTCGGTAACCTACTAGCCTGAACTTTCACTACTTTTCTTTTGACACAGTAATTAAACCATAAGGAATTAAACCATTTGGTCTGACTTTTGTTGGAAAGCTGCTGAGTGCTCACATTTGTCTCTAAATGTAGCTCAAACCATGTTGTAAAAATGTTATTGAACAGTGCTGTACTACTGTGTGTTACTGTAACTGTGTAAGCAGTATATCACCAAAGGATTTTGATAACACAGGTCACATGTTGAGACTGGCTGTTATTACACTCTAGTGATAGGCTCTTTGATCCTGTATTCTCTGATCTGATTGCTGACGCAGCGAAGGAGCCTGAAGCGACTGAGCGTAGTCAGCAGTTATAATCGGCAAGCACCAATCTTAGATCTAGCCTGAAACATTTCTACCACAATGCGTTGCGTCTTCCCTACAAATCCAACCACAATGCGTTGCGCGCCGTGTTTCTTGCCATGTGCTTCTCTCTTCTGGACGTGAAGATAAGTTCAGCTTTTGTCTGGTAATTCTTGAAGTGCATATGAAAAAAATATATTTTTGCGTTTTTTTTTTGCTTAATATGTCTTGTTTACGAAATGCCAAGTGAAGTTCCAAGGAAAGTGATGATAATCCGTTTCGGGGGCAGTTTGATTGGCTCAAAAAGACCAAATAGTTTCTCCGCTGACTGAGTTTGGTCTTGGTGACGTAACAGGTCGAGCAGCGATCTGTTTCCGTTCACATCGGTTGTCGTTGACAATGATGTATTTTATCGCTTCGCTTGAATATCGCGTGGCGTTTCCGGTTAAGGCAAGAACCTCAATGACTATCGGAAGTGGACTTTTTTGCATTCTTGAGCCGTGGTTTTGTCCAAAATTCAATACAAATGTGGTGGCGTCAATGATTAAAGAAAGGGTAAAGGCCTTGCTCCCGTGCTGTCCGTCGCTCAAAAACGCCGCCCAACTTTATATGTGGAAACGAAAACGTCATGCATTCCACCAATCTAAATTTTCCGGGTGAAACGGATTTTTTTTTCAATTTTCTGTTTAGAATATCTGAGTAGACGCAACGAGAAAGTAGATTGTCATTTTGCAAACTACAAATTCTCATTTCGCAAACTACAGATTTTCATTTCGTTTCGTTCTATTTCGTTTTTCTCCATTTCGTTTTGCAAACTAAGTAAGGGCTTGGTTTCAGAGTTGATAATCATTGTTGTTTTACTGCATGTGGCCAGTACTCATGTAAACATGGCCAATTTGACCTTGACAATAACGGCAATATGCTACTTTGTTTTTAATCATAATTTCTAGGTAGCAACTAGTTTCATAACCAAAACCCAGCCTAAACAGGAAAGAGACTGGGAACAAGCTCGATGATGACCTGAATATAATAAGTCATTAAAACAATGGCTGTCATTTTCCAGTGCTACATTTTACAATGTAAATGGAACTATCATCTCATACATACCTTACCATTTTGTTGAAAGGTGATTAAAGAAAAGCGCCAGAGGAAAGAGAAAGGAATTGCGTCTTCTAGGAGAGATTTGTTGCATCTGTTACTAGACCTGCGTGATGAGGAAACTGGCACCGCAATGGACGACGAACAACTCAGAGCTCAAGTTTTTACCTTTATGTTAGCAGGTCATGAAACGACCAGTGTGTCCATGGCGTGGACACTTTACGAACTGGCGAGACATCCAGATATTGCACAGCAGATAAGAGACGAAGTGCGGACAGTGTTCAAGGATTCTTCAGAACTGACGTGGTCAAAATTGGCAGAGATGGAATTCTTGGGAAACGTAATCAAGGAATCTTTGCGTCTTCACCCTCCTGCAGATTTGGCCTTTCGAGTTGCGAAGGAAAACGATGTGATTGGTGGATATGAAATACCCAGAGGGACTGTCGTTGTTTTGGGGCTTAGTACTGTGCATTGTTCACCAAAAGTTTGGAAAGATCCGCATGCGTTCGATCCAAGTAGATTTGATAAAAATGGTAAGTCGTAAAGAGTACATGTATAATAGGCTCCTACCTACGGTGGCCCACAGGGGACATGCCGCAAATAAAAAAGTTGCTGCAATTTTAAAAACGTTGCTGCAATTTTAAAAACGTTGCTGCAATTTTAAAAAAGTTGCTGCAATTTAAAAAAACTGGTTGCTGCAATTTTAAAAAAGTTGCTGCAATTTTAATAAACTGGTTGCTGCAATTTTACAAGAGTTCCCAGAGCCCGCGTTACCCTTGTCCAGCGGAACGGGAACGCGGGCTCTGCGAACGAGACTGGGGTCTGGGCCGATCCATGTGAGGGAAGCCAATTTGTTTGCCTTTCAACGTGAAGATGTTCTGCTCTTCTTGTGGTGAAAACTGTGCGCCGGAGGCAAAATTTTGCCACAAATGTGGCGGGAGGCTGCAACAGGAAGTCGTTGAGGGTGTATGTGGTGTTGACGAGCTAATTAAGGAGTACTTTCATCGTGGGTATGCCTACCAAGCAATCGTGGATTTGTTGGAGAAACAAGATGGCGTACGAATTGTACGATGGTTGATGGTTGATATTGTGTTACACTGATGTCCGCCGATAGCGGTTTAGGTTTAGATTTGTTGTTTAAGCCTCTCTCTGGAGTGCCTTTTCGGAGAGTTTTTCCTTTTTCTTTGCGAAACTGAATCTTTTGTTTCTGGAGGCGGCGGTAATTAAACCTAGTTAGTGCTGAAAAGAAGCCATGTTCTCCTTTTTGTTTGACCTTCTGAATGTCTTTTTTGAACTGTTCATCTGGCGGGATATTCGCCCGCGCATTGTAACGTAACGACTTCTTACAGGTCTTATTGTTTAAGTGTGTCTGTTGCTTCACATCACCCTACAATCAAATTTACAGCTCAAATTTCAAATACTGAGATTACATTTCTGGATACAGTTGTATACAAAGGCAAACGTTTCCGAGGCCATACCATCCTGGATATAAAAACACATTTTAAACCAACTGAATCTTTCAATACACTCATTTTTCCTCTAGCCACCCATCGGGTGTCAAAAAGGGATTCGTGAAGGGCGAAGCTCTAAGACTTTTACGAACTAACTCTTCAAGAACAACATTTGAAGAGAACATTTACAAATTCAAGTCACGTCTCCTTGCTAGAGGTTATCCAAAACATCTGATCGAGACACTCCTTCCAGATGTCAAATTCACAGAAAGGGAATCGGCGCTAAGACAGAAAAATGAAAGCCAGAAAGAACTCCTGCCTTTTGTAACACAATATCAACCATCAGTGCCCAACCTCAAAAATGTTTTAATGGAGAAATGGCACTTGATACAAAATCAGCCTTCTCTAAGGCAAATTTTCAAAAAGCCACCACTAATATCGTATAAAAGAGGAAAATCCCTAAAAGACATACTCGTAAGAGCAAAACTCTAAAGGAGTCACATATTACATGGTACAAAAGTTTCCATTGTTAGAAGTCGTGAAGGCCTGTCACTCCTTGCTATTTCCTACAATTCGTACGCCATCTTGTTTCTCCAACAAATCCACGATTGCTTGGTAGGCAACTCCTTAATTAGCTCATCAACACCACATACACCCTCAACGACATCCTGTTGCAGCCTCCCGCCACATTTGTGGCAAAATTTTGCCTCCGGCGCACAGTTTTCACCACAAGAAGAGCAGAACATCTTCACGTTGAAAGGCAAACAAATTGGCTTCCTCGCATGGATCGGCCCAGACCCCAGTCTCGTTCGCAGAGCCCGCGTTCCCGTTCCGCTGGACAAGGGTAACGCGGGCTCTGGGAACTCTTGTAAAATTGCAGCAACCAGTTTATTAAAATTGCAGCAACTTGTTTAAAATTGCAGCAACGTTTTTAAAATTGCAGCAACGTTTTTAAAATTGCAGCAACTTTTTTAAAATTGCAGCAACGTTTTTAAAATTGCAGCAACGTTTTTATTTGCGGCATGTCCCCTGTGGGCCACCGTACCTACCTGCAGCGTCTGACACCAACAATCATGGATTACCTGTATACCAGAATTTCCTCAGATTAAGTTGATTGCATCGACAGCTCGATTAATATCACGTTTTTACGTTTTCAGAATAACGTGAGAAAAACGTGAGTCCTGATTGCGATTGCTTTTAACTTTACTTCTGATTAGTCGCCATTGTGAGGTGAATATTCTCACCCAATCACATATCGCAGCAATGCAAAACTAACAGAAATTGAGTAATGGCTGTCAACAGTGAATTGAAAACCGCTGTATCTATTGGTAGTATACTATCATTAAAGGAACTTATTTTCTGAACGCCAAGGTTAAAATAGTTTTGACTAAATCTCAAACTTCACTTTTGAAAACAGGGGAAAACTATTCGAGGATACACCCGTATGCCTTCGTGCCATTTTCAGCTGGTCCTCGGTCCTGCATCGGAAACAAGTTCGCTATGGCCGAGATGAAAGCCGTACTGACTACTTTAGTACGTCATTTCACCTTTGAGGAAGTTCCTGGTTTCATTGTGACACCTGTGGTTCGACTTACAGCCAAACCAGATCCACCACTAAGACTGAGGATCAGAAAGATGGTCACGTGATGCAAGGGACGTTGTTGCCTTAAGCTCAAATGAACAGTAAACGCTGGGAATTGTTCTGCTATAAAAGTGTCACGTGTGAAATTGTGAAGAGGGGTAGGGAAGACTGGGATAGTAACAGTACCCCAGGGAACCATATTTGAAGAAATGGCCGTTGTCTAACAGCCATTTGTTATGACTGCAATGGATACATTAAAATAAGGTAATACATTAAGTGACAGATATACAATAATTATTATTTCAAATTTAGGCGATAAATTTGGCCACGTTCCTTATTTACAAGTCCTTCTAGTGTTCTCCCAACATCACAAGTTGTTTATTATTAAACCCATAGAAACTGCGGTTTATTGCTTTTTATTATATCTCTCAGTTAGTACGCGCGCTGTGATTGGTCAATTTAGCGGGCCGTACTTCACTGTACGGCCCGCTAAAGTTTGTTTTGGTCGCCAAAATGACTCCAGAGATATAATAAATATCTTATTAACCTCGTTTTCTCGGTCCGTACTGTAAAATACGGATCCTCGTTTTTTCCCGTCGATTTATGACCCGCGCGCTTCGCGCTTGGGCCATAAATCGACGGGAAAAAACTCGGTCCGTATTTTACAGTACGGACCTCGAACTCGATTAATAAGAGGTATGTAAACTAACTTTTATTAAAAACAGAATTTTTTTCTTTTTTCTATGGGTTTACCGGCACAATAACCCATAGGTTTTCGACCAATCGGCGCACGCGTAGTATCCGAGTTATTATATGTTTATAAATGGCAATAACTGACAACCTCAGTGTTAACCAGCACTGGCAGATAAACAACATTGCTTACGCAGAAAATAATTGCTGGGTTAGTCACTGATCTATACTGATTAGGGTTAAGCGCTGACTCGAAATGGTCAACTTTCACATATTGTTATGGTGATACCATATCAATGTCTCGCATCATTTTGAGATACCCTTCATTGTATATGTGTCACGAAATGTCTCACCTTATTATGAAGTATCTATTCTAACCTTCTATTCTGGGAATTAAGGCAGTAAGACGTCACTGGTCTAACTCAAGTGAACAGAACGTCATTAAATTCTTGAAAATGTATATAATTTTAAAACTGAAATAATGGAGGTGTTATATTTTGAGCCTGGAAAACTTGTGAGATCTATTTTTCAGCACTGTCACAGGCAGTCTCTGAAAAAGAAAACACAAGAAATTTGGTAAATCAAATGAATTGATTGAGTAAGTTATACCACCGTAAGGTAAAAGGGAGGTGCTGACGTTTCGAGCGTTAGCCCTTCGTCGGAGCGAATGAGAGGATTGTGGGTTACGTACAATTTATATATAGAAGTTTGGAGCTATGCTATTGGTGGAACCATAGCAGTGTGTGAATGGAAGTGAATAAATTGGATGAATGATTAAATGAAAAAGAAGTGAAAAAGAAAATCCGAGTTCTCCTAACAGGCGCCAAAACTGCGACCTTGCTATTACTAGTTCAGATGTTCTACCACTAAGCTATAAGAGACTAGTGGGACCAAGACCATTCAATTAGGTTCATGGGCAAACATCCCGCATACTGCTAGGATGTGAATGTTAAAGTGGTAAATTTGGAAAGTGGAAAATTTGTTGAAGATGACGTGTTTTACCAAAGACCTTTGGCAGTGCTTATCAGTTTTAAGGCCCGTTCCATAGGACGTAGATTAGTGAGGCAATACGAAGCTCGTTCAATCCCTTCTATTATTGGTTAGCCACAGAAAAAAATAACATTCATTTAAGTTCACAACTTGAGTTACCTATGCAGCTACTTACATGGGTCAGTTCGGGAGCCCATTACTTGTGCAATTTATTTAAACAAGAATTGCGCAGTGGTGAGAGCACTTGGCTGCCACCTCTGTGACCCGGGCTCGATTCCCGCCGTCTCATGTCGGTTGAATTTGTTGCTCCTACGGGTTTTTTTTTACAGGATCTCTGGTTTTCCTCCCAACAACAACAACAACAACAACAACAAAAAAACAACACAAAAAAAAAACAACACTTCCAAATTCCAATTCGACCAGGAAACAGTGGTCGGAAAACCACCCTGTGGATGTGCAACTGCAAAAACCTATTTATCTATTTATTTATTTATTTATTGTTGTTTTTGAACCGACTGAACTGATCTGGTAAATAATGATTCACCAATTCCCCCACCTCCCCCCTCAGATAGTACCGTGATGAGAGCTATGTTCACATTTCCTCAACTTGGAGGCGCTCTATGACTTATGCCAGGAGCGATTCGCTTCTGCTTATGATAACTAAGATATGTAGGGAACATTTGTATATGACATAGAGTGAAAGGAGTTAGAGAGCAGTAACGGAGTCGTCGAAGGGGAAGAGGGTTCATGGGGCAAAACCAAGCGCGATAATAAACGGTGCCTGCGAAGCATGAAAGAGGACAATAAGGATGGAAAACCTGAGCACTGAGGTTTAAACTGAATAACGTGGATTCGTTTTGTTATAAATATTAATAAGATATGGCTTTGGTAGGGTAAAACCTCCCCTAGCTCTGTTGAGCCAGATGACCGCGAAAGCTTTGAAGCATCAATCGGTTGGTTAGACAAGTTTAGAAATTATCACAGTATAACACCTCTATATTTGAGTATGATCTATTTGCTATTACAGTCCATTCCTTTTATCTCCGTGTTTACATTCCATATCATTAATGTTCATATTTTCGATTGTCCAGATTGTCGATTTTCCGAACATTTTGAATAAGACCCAACGAATCCGGATAATCGAAATTCGACTGTACAACCAAAACAAGTGATAGGACTTAGATGGAGGGGGGAGGGTATTCTCCTATAAAAGTCATCGACGGGGATGCTCGTCGTATCTTTTAAGGGCTTAAATTTGTGGATTGGTATCGCTTAGGGTTCTCAAACCTAATATGACTGCTGGCAGATTTGTCACGGTACCTTTTAGGGGCCTGTGGTAAGGTTATCGCCCTGGGCAGGAGCGAATCCGCTCCTGCCCCTGGGTTACCGATTTAAAAAATGTATTTGTTATGGAAATAAATTTTTGTTTATCTGGAATTGTTGCATTGCGGTTCCTCTTAGGCCTTGAAAGGAATTTGGGACACATCCATAAAGCAAGATTCCGGTACCTTTTTGGAGAAACTCGAAATTTTCCGATGAGCAAAACGTCACTCCTATAGGGGAGTACCCCCCCCATCCCCTGTGAGGTATACAAACAATTGTGCAATGGCTTTCCTACTTTCTGATTTTCCTTTTTCTTGCGTCGTTTCCTTTGTGATGTGATATGAAAACTATTTTATCACTGTTAATAACATTTAAGCACGGAAATTGCCGAAATTAAAATACCCACTCTCTTTTTGTCTCGACTCTCCAGTGACAAGTTGAGCTACTTGCGTGACTAATGCTTATTTCCTTTGACGTCACGCACGCGTGTTGGGTGGATACTCATCTCATTAACAAATCTAGAGACTCTTGAAACTAGACCGGGTGCCATATTGTATTCAGCGCAGAGAAGACTGTCCCTCGATTCCTGTGGCCAAGCTTTAAATTCACTTGCTTTTATTCGGCAATGATCGTGGCTATTTGTTTTTTGGTTCTGTTTCTGTTTGTCCTCTATAAGGTATTCAAAGATGAATTGACACCATTGCGTGAGATCCCAAAGGTCGAAGGTTCCATTCCTATCTTTGGTGTCTTGTTCAAGTTACTGCGCAACAAGAACCACGTAAAATTGGTGCAGGACTGGAGTGAAAAGTATGGTCCGATATTCCGTTATCATCGCGGTTTCGGTAAGGCAAAATCTCTATACAAAAGTTTTGTACAGTTCAGTCTGCTTAATATTTCGAGTTGCCCAGTTAAATTATTTGAAAGGCTAAATTTCCATATAACCCCATACTTCATTTTGCTTGCTATATCTGTACTGTTTCGTTCTTCGAAAACAGCAGCTACTTGCACGCATTACCCCGGAGACTATAGTTACGCACAGCATGCAATATCAAGTATGGAGTAATACTGAAATGTAGCATGCGTTGACAATAAACAGTTATAGGATGGGGTTGAGCATGAGAATTATCACGGCTGACTAAAGCGGATGGGACAGACCAAGCTTTCATAATCTCAATACCATGGGAAAACTGAATCCAATCATTGAAGGGCTGGGGTCATAACCGTCCTATGTCGAGACCTACAGGTTTTTTTGCCAAAACGATTTAGTATAAAAACATTGATCTCCCGGTAATTTTTTCGCCATTTTCCTCTTTCTTTCTGGAAATAACTTATGCAAAAACGCGACGGCGTCTTTGCCTTCTTTTGTTCAAAGCTAAAGAAAGACAAACCTACTTAGTTTTATTGTTTCACAGAATCAATGAAGCAGAAACAAGTTTGATATGTACTAGAAGTGAATCATCAAATTATAATACTAATAATAATTATAATAGCCCACTCTGAAGGAAAATTGCAGTTTACAATGAAAGCATAGTTTCTTTACAACAAAACTGAGAGATTGCTGGATACGGAATGATTGTATTTTTTAACTTCAAGGGAAGGCAAGCGTGTAAGCAAAAAAAGGTAACAAGTTAAGAGGCTGTCCGCGTAAGAACGGAGAAGGCAATTTTCGGACCTTTTCCGATTTGGCTGATTTTTTCAGTGAAAGTCAGCCATTATGTCCCATGTACAAATATCACATTTGTTTGGATCAATTCGATTTATTTCATTTTTTTGCGAGGCGGTTTCTGAGACAACCTCAGTGTTGCCCGATTTGCCTTCCGACACTGTCAGATTTAGCCCTATACTTAGGGAGCTGCCAAATTAGAAATGTTTCACGAAACAAGCTGAATTTTTCACATATTCAACTTTTATCTCTCCTTAATGCTTGACATGTAGTACAGAAAAACTTGGAACAAGTTTGACCGAACAAAAGGCTTTAAAGATAACCTCTGTCACAATACAAAATAAGCGAAACGTGACATACCTTCAGTTGAGTAGTATTTTCTTCAATGTGGCACCTAAGTTAAGGTAAACTGAATCATAACACGAAAGTACTAAGGCCAGATAAGTGATTTACAGAATAAAATCTGTGGGCACTCTACGCTCTGCGTTGTAGGAAATTGTCCTAAATTACCAAATCTGCGCCATTGTGATGTACGCTTACATTTCGGCGGTACGACCGATAAACTAATTGTCCAACTAAAAACGCTTTGGAACTTAAGTTAACATCAACAGTCCGCCTCATTAGTTGCAAATAAACATTTTCGGTTGTTTTTGCCGTTGTTTACAACAGATGCAAATGTCGTAACAATGCTATGAAACCAAAGACCGATATCCGATCCGCATCACAAATATGCAAATTGACTGAAAACCCGATGTCGCTGTTTGTTCCTCATGAAAAAACCTTTTTTAGGGTTTATTTCCAGGAAATCGGATTAATTTTTACGCGAAAAAATTACTTTTGGAGGAATGTAATATTACACCTAAAGGATTCAATTTTCAAACAATTAAATCATTAATAGAATCTATCGTGGTACACTTGACCAGGGTCTCAGACCTTTGATTGTAGAATTTGACAGAGGCCAACCTCTAAATATATTTTAAAAGAGAACTTGAACAACACACCAGTGCTTTGACTGGCTTCAAAATTGCAAGTACATGTACCTCTATTGATGGTACTAAGATGGTCATACCAGTGCTTTGATTGACTTAATAACAACAAAATTACCAGTACATCTACTTCTATTGGTGGTACGACGATGAATTAAATGATAACAGTGTATCAGTGCTTTCATTGGCTTAACAAGATCAAAATTACAGGTATCTCTATTGTTGGTACCAAAATGATTCAAACGATAACTTGAATGTAATATTTCAGTGCTTTGACTGGCTTAAGAACAACAACATTGCATGTACCTCTATTGTTGGTACCAAGATATTACAAAAGATAACTTGAAGAACATACCACTGCTTTGACTGGCTTAAGAACAACAAAACTACATGCATCTCTGGTACAAAGATGTCTCAAAAGATAACTTGAAGAACATACCAGGCTTTGAATGGCTTAAGAACAACAAAACTACATGTATGTCTATTGTTGGTACTAAGATGTTTCAAAAGACAACTTGAATAACATATCAGTGCTTTGACTGTCTTAAGAACAAACCTGCGTGTACACATACCTTAGTGTCAGGGTGCAGTCATTTATTTGGACTCTAAAAAGAGAATAAGTAGTATGAGTGGAGGACTAATCAGCTTTGACTTCATCCATCGCTATCCATTTTTCAGCCATCCATCGCTATCCAGTTTACAGCTATCCATCGCTATCCAGTTTTCAGCTATCCATGAATAAGTTACAGATTGTTTTGTTAAATAAATCACGATTTTTTTGCTTTCCTTTCAAGGAAAAACCAGAGTGCTCTTATCAGGACCAGAGTTTATCAAGCATGTTCTAGTGTCAAATGCTATCAACTATGAGAGAACAGACTTATTAAAAACGGTTATTCCCAGTCTTGGTAATGGTCTCTTTTCGTCTGTGGGGAAAGATCATGCTCGCCAACGCAGAACGATCAACCCTGCATTCCACTACAGTAACTTAGCAGATATGGTGGCAGATTTTAATGATGTTGCTTGCAATCTTGTGAAGGTAAATAAACCTAACCTGTAAGTAATTACTATGTATAGAAGATATTACATGGCCACGCACAGGCAGAAAATTTGGATCAATCAGTGTAAGTATCTGGGCAACTGTGCACCTACCCCTACCCTATAATAATAATAATATAATAATAACGAGGGATTTATATAGCGCTTTATCCCAAGGCTCAAAGCGCTTTACAACACTTTTTGTGGGGGACTTTGTCAGACTGTTTATTAAAGGCGCAAATTGCAGCCACGCAGTTCACAATCTTATTAGAGTGAATAGCAGGATACACAGGTGCCCCATGACAGAATGAGTGATACACCATCACACCGGGGACTACGTCCCCTACTCTTTCCGAACAGTGTGTGGGTTCTTTAACGTCCCACACCAGCACTGTGAGACGGGACCTACGTTTATCGTCCTTATCCGAGAAGACTAGAAAGTCTAACCGTTTGCAGATGTCATTACAAAGGCAGCACTTTCTCCTCGGTTATTTAAAGACCCTGAGTGTTGGTCCGGTCGATGATTTGAACCCACGACCTCCCGCACGGTAGTCCGGTGCTCTAACAACTGAGCTAACCCAACATTAACTTATTATAACTTGTTGGGTTAGGGGAGGGGTAGGAGCATAGTTGCCCAGATACTAATTTCAGATACTAATTTCTCTTGGAGGGTTGAAAAAACATTTTTCAAAATGGGAAGAGAAATTTTCGTATTTCCAAGGGAATATGTAATTTTCTTTTTACGATATGAAATTTAGTGGTATAGCCGAGTACTGAGGGGTAGCAAATCGCCAAAAATGCTACCCCAACAGTTACAGCACACATGTGTGGATATCATTTATATCAACACATTTCATTTTTTTGTTTTAACAGCTTTGGTCAGAACAAGTGGAAACCTCAGTTGGCGGAGTGTTGGAGGCACCTGTTCATAAAGACCTGAATCATCTGTCACTGGATATTATTGGACGCTGCGCCTTTGGATACAACTTCAACACAGTTCTTTCAGGCGACAGTGACGTTTCCAATGATTTTAGTATCGTAATGAGAGGTGTCGAGTTCGGCCGAATGATTAGACAAGCTTTTATTCCACTTTATTCTTATCTGCCGTTCAGCGAGAACACGGAATACAAAAACGCTCTTGATAGCACGGATAGGACTGTTCTTGAGGTACCGTGTGCTTTAACAAGTTCTTTTACAATATTCCTTTCTGTCTTTTTTTTAAATAAACGCCCCACTATAAATTAAAAATCTGAATTACCTTAAATCTTTCTCGTAATCTTTAGATCTACTGTGCGAAGAAACATACACAGAGCCGTAGCTAGTTAGAGGCATACCGAGGCATTTTACCACGTCATGTACAGTTCTTTCCAGAGCTTCCTGCACCTGAACCACCGCACTCAACCAAAAACAAAAACTGTTTCCTTAGCTTTAGGGCACAGCCTGTAGGTATGTCGAACTGATTACGAATATCCGTATTTTTCTTGGAAGGTGATCAGGGAAAAGCGCCAGAGGAAAGAGAAAGGCATTGCGTCTTCTAGGAGAGATTTGTTGGATCTGTTACTAGACCTGCGTGATGAGGAAACTGGCGCCGCAATGGACGACGAACAACTCAGAGCTCAAGTTTTCACCTTTATGTTAGCAGGTCATGAAACGACCAGTGTGTCCATGGCGTGGACACTTTACGAACTGGCGAGACATCCAGATATTGCACAGCAGATAAGAGACGAAGTGCGGACAGTGTTCAAGGATTCTTCAGAACTGACGTGGTCAAAATTGGCAGAGATGGAATTCTTGGGAAACGTAATCAAGGAATCTTTGCGTCTTCACCCTCCTGCAGCAGCGACCTTTCGACTCGCTAAAAGTCGCGATGTAATTGGTGGATACGAAATTCCTAAAGGGACTTTGGTCGGCATAGGGATTCACTACGTTCAAAATTCGTCCAAACTGTGGAAAGATCCGCATGTGTTCAATCCTCACAGATTTGATAAAAATGGTAAGTACAGCTGTAGTAAGGAAGTAATCGAGCACCGGAAACTGTTAGAAAACAGTCCTAAGAAAGTACGCGCGCTGATTGGTTAGAAATCGTGTTTCTATAACTCGATAGAAACACAGAACTAGCACGAGCTGTTGACGTAATGATGACGCGAGCAAAGAGAATTTACATTTTGATAATCAAAGCTAACAAGTTGCTTTTCTTTTTTTCGTCGCGGTGTTTTCTAAAAGAAATAGAAAACATGTTCTTCGTGTTTCTATTGAGTTATAGAAACACTCGTGAAAGTTTGGGAGAACTCGAAAAAGCTGTGGAAACACTCGCCTGCGGCTCGTGTTCCCACAGCATTTCTCGTTCTCCCAAACTTTCACTCGTGTTTCTATAACTCGATAGAAACACGGTACATGTTTTCTATTTCTTAAATGTAGAGTGGCTTATTTGGGCTTGTGAAGCTTGAGGCACCGGAGATGTATTAGTTGAAATGCTGTCCCCCAATGAAAGGGCAACTCGACTTTCATCATTTACCCGGCATCTGTTTGGAAGAGAAATGGACTTCTTATCATTTTAGGAATTAATAGCAACTCCGTTTTGGTGTCTTGTTTTCGGAATAGAAGTAGCATTCCCTCCTGCATACATTTCTAGGGGGTATTGGAGAGTTTGCGTCTGTGAATCAACTCGTGACGACCTTGTTGTGTGAAGAAGCGGTCACGGCTGCAGCTGTTCTAAAATTGGCGACCCAGATATGTGCTATTAATTTAGATGATGAATCGCCCTGTGCCTCGTCCTCTCTTGCCCTGCACTTAATTTTGCCAATATTCCACCACATGTTACTATATTTTTCTTCTAAAACAGGCGAAAATCCTGCAAAGGTCCATCCTTACGCCTTCGTGCCATTTTCGGTGGGTCCTCGGTCCTGCATCGGCAACAAGTTCGCGATGGCGGAGATGAAAGTGGTGTTGGCCACACTGGTGCAACGTTTCACTTTCGAAGAAGTTCCTGGGTTCTCTGTGGCTCCTGTTCTTAAACTGACAGCCAAACCAGATCCACCACTGAAACTTAGAGTCAGAAAAGTGGTCACGTGATGACAGAAGCCGTGTAATCAAGCGAACCCAATATAATGATCTTTACACGTTGCGTCAAAAATATATGTATTCGTCCAATTATAATCGAAATAATTGGAAATCTGTAAGACAAAGACCATTCAAATTGGAGTTGTTTCTACGCTATAATTGACTATCTTTTAAACTTGTATATGTTTCATTTGCGAGTGAAACTTTATACCTACTTTCAGTCGTGATTTATGAATTTTGATTATCGTTATCGTTATTGTTATTCGTATCCCTTTTTGCTGGCATTGTGCTCTAGGACAAACTACGACCTGCAGCCTCAGGTCTCGAGTACTTTTAGTAAACCTGCTGGCTCTAGTAACGCTGCCTTCTGTAGGAGCTCTATCTTTGTTGTCACGCCAACCATCTTCAGATGGCTGGCTAGATTTCCAAATACAATCCCCACTGCGTCAATCACTATAGGAACAACAGTCGCCTTGATATTCCACAGCCTTCGGCGATTATGAAACACTGTTCTCCCTATCCATCAGCACAGTGTCTGGTCTCCGTGCCTGTATCTCTCTATCTGTCGTACATAGAACATAGAACTTGTCCAACGGGAAAAGGCGCAATGTCGGTATATTTAAGTCCCAGAGTAGCTTGACATGTCCATTTTCGCTAGCATTTTCCGGCTTATGTTCGTACCACTTTTCTGCCGCATCTATTCAATGAAATTTTGAAGGTTCCCAACAAATTATCCGTGCAATGTTGTTTTTATGTCTACTGTTAATGTGATAACAGACTCAAAGAAATAATAAAAATTCAAAACTTCCTTATGCCCTATGCATCATTACAGTCGTCCAGTTCAATTTGTTTAGCACGTAAATTGCTTTGTAATTTTACAGTTCTGGGAAATAATCCATTTTTGAGAACGTTCTATTTTCAGTCAATTTCCACAATTGTTAGTTTGATCTTGTAGCCTTATTCCTAGTCTTAGATCTACGTACTTGTCTTTCGTTCTTGCTGCGAATGTCCCTGGAGTGCCCACTGTTCCTTTGATCAGGACCCACTCTTTGTTGTTCTTGTCGAATACGGTGTGTGGTCTGTTCGCTCCATCTGTTGGGGCTCTCTCTAACTGCCTTGGTATATCCAAGAGGATCTTTACTTGGTCGTTCACCTGGCAAGTTTGTGGGGGTGTTTGCTCGTACCAAGGGAGAAAATACCGTGATTCTTCATGACAGTACTTGTCTAAAAGTACATTGTAGATAAGACAGGGCTGGAAATAATTTTCGGACATTCACCGGTCAAAATGACCGGCCAAATACATTTTAGCTCGGACATACCTCGTTTCTGGCCGGACAAATATAACATGTAATTTTCCCATAAATTATATAATTTTTTTAACGAGGACTAGTGAGCAGCACAAAGGAGAACTTTGTAGTTGTAACTATCAGTTTTAATTCCGACGCGTTTCGTATCAAACGCAGACTTCTTCAGGGAATGAATGTTACAACTTAGGATAGCATATATATACACAAAATAACGCTACGTAATACACACGTGTAAGCGTGAAACTTCCCGTGGTAATGACTAATAGCATATACATGCTGTAGGCGTATGTTACGAAAAACGCCTAAATTGCGGAATTGCGTGTTTTATATTTTGGGGGCCAAACGATTAGCGCTAATCGTATGGCCCCCAAAATATAAAATATTTTTAATTTGAGACCGGAAGTTCGCGAACCCCGCGCCCGATGTCTGTTTCAATTCGTGAATTGTAAGTAAACAACAGTTTAATTCAGTTCAGTTCTACTTCATTTTTTTAGATCAAAGTTCCGCAATATAGCGAGGTGTATACCGGTAGTAAACAACAGCATAGAAACTTTAGTTCATTTCAATATGATCGAGTGTGACCGGTCAACTTGACCGGCAAGGCCAACGTTTGACCGGTCAAATCCCCAATCAGGCCGGACATTGTCCGTTGACCGGCCGTTATTTCCAGCCCTGTAAGACACAACATTCTATCATGCCTTGCCTTGTTATTGTTATTTTTATTATTAATCTTATAATTAATTATTATTTGTTATGATAACGAGCTGTAAAGCCCATACGACTGGAGCCTATCCCGGTTTCAGTAGAATGAAGCACCTGAGAGTATTGTTACTTCCACTTGGATGGCATGCTTGTCACATGCATCTGGTACCCATTTATACGCCTGGGTGGAGAGAGACAGTGTGGAGTTAAGTTTCTTGTCCAAGCATGGAACTAACACAGTGCCATCACCAGCGCTCGAACTCCGGACCATCCATTCGCAAGTCCAACACGCCAACCATTACACAACTGTCACTTCACTGCTGTCTCCACAGAAATTGTTTTCATTACATTATCATTACAGTTATAAAGCTTGGCAACAAGGAGGTGCTTTAGGGTTTTCAACATTGCCGTGTGACCATTTCATTCCTGGTGAAGTTACTTACGTTTAACTTAGGACGTACATGGAAAAAAGGTTTCTGTATACCATGCAATTTTGTAAACAAGACGTTTGCAGGCCTCGAATCATTTTATTTTTCCATATACCATTGCTAATCCCGGCCAATAATCCTTATCTGAGGGGTGGCTGTAAAGGAAAAGAAATAAATTTGCTACCTCCAACTGCTGTTTATAAAAAATCTTGTAGATGACAGTATTTACAAATTGTTTTACAGTATTTGTTTTTCGCTTGCCGGATATTATTTTACACACATACTCACAAGTGAGCTAAAATAAGTATGGCGAGTAAATCCACCGTTCTCTATAATCTAAATAATTTCTAACAAAAGGACAAGGACTTTGCAAACTAAATTCAACCAGTGACAAAATTGACCAATCGGCATCCGGAGATTTGCTATATGATGTGTCTTGTCCCCTCAATTATTGACAATCTCTATTCCAGTCTCTTTCAGAATAAAAGCCCTAAGAACGAGGTTGACTGACTTATGCGCTGAGAGGAAACTCTTAAAGCGTTGTTCTCGAAGAAATTGTGGCCAGCAATGGCCATACTCAGTTCTCGCGTCAAGTTAATCCATTCTAGTTCAATTATACCTGTGTCAATAGTTTAATGTAAACACGACAAGACAACATTATACACGGCGCAATATCGCTCGTCGTGAATTTACAATGTGCCAGTCTCCGGTGACGTATATAATACAAACAGGGATAGAAGCAGATGGCAAAATACACCAGCGCAAATATGAATTAAATCAGCTCTGAGGAAGCGTTTTCGGGGTAAGACTTTATTTGCGCTGAGAGCAACCGTATTAAAAGAGACATTACAAACAAATTATTGAAAAAAAAGTTCCAAATGGAAGCAGATTCTAGCAGTCAAAACAAATACGCGAATATTTGCGGTTTTAGCCTCGGGCGGTTCGTGTATAAAGTGAAAGTTTCGAAAGATGAAAATGCGTTTGTTGACGCACGCCTACTGTTGTCTGGGGAAACCGACTGAACTTCGTCAATTTTCTGTTCAGGTTTTATTAGGGCAAAAAAAGACTTGAAAAACTTAAATTCCGTTCTTTAAAATGCGATGAAATCTTGAGAAAATGATACATAAGAAAGTGCAAAACCAATACACTAATATTATATCCACGTATTTTTCGTGTAAAGAAATTTCCGCACTGTATCGCCGAAACTCGGCGAATTATCACAGGCAATTGTTCGCAAGGCCCCTAAGCTTCTTGTACCTATCCAGTCCAACGAGATTAAAGCGTCGAGAACAACAATTTGTTACTCTTGGAAGTTGAATCTTTCTTTTTCATAAATATTTTTGTTTCGATACAAGAATCCACTGCGGGAGTTTTGCGTCCCATCGCGTACAAATTCCCGTTAGGTTTATGTTCGCACATCCCATGAACAGTTTAGACGATCTGACATTGTCGAGAAACGTCGCTAAAGTACTTCCATTCTCGGATTTCTTCGTAGCTGTTGATAGTCTGGATCGACGTGCAGTGTCGTCGTGTAATAACCCGCCATTTCTATATCATCGTGGCAGCAGCATTTCAACCATATTGCTCGTAACCTCGAGTAAGGACAAACAACACACCATACGAGACACAGTACGAACAAGCTGACAATGCCCACACAGCCACCAACAAAGTACACTGGGATATCGTTGAACGCCATCTTTCCTACAAAATTTTAGTTTGTCGATCAGTCTTGATATTCTTAGGGGCTTTATCTTGAGTTCGCTTTAATGACCATGCCAAAAAAGATAGATTGATCTATAACCAAACATTGAGCTCTGTTTAATATGTTAGGTCTCTGAAAATGCCACAGACCGATTGTTATCGCAATAAATCTTAAATCTGTACCTTATTAATAAAAGAAATCGGTCTCTCTCAATATATATATATATATATATACTGCCTACTCCGCTGCATCAAAACGATCTTAGTTCAAAAACACTTTTCAACTGAATTGAATCCATACCTATATCGTCATTACCTTCGTTTTCGAAGCTTCAACTCAGTTTCATCCTGTCTGCTCGGGATTATGAAAGCTTAATGAAAGATATTTGATATTTACTTTCGTTCCCGCGGGGAAAATTGGATACACTGTGCTTCTCGCGGAATTAAAAAATATTACAAATGGAAACCAGCGTTCACAATAATTAACAGGAAAATGGGTTTTTCACTTTTCTCGAATGCCTTTGTATGTCGTAATAATTTTTGATTAAAACTGTCTGAAAACAATGGGTGACGTCAATGGAACTGAAGCCTGACGCGAACTCACCGTTAACGCACGTTTAAGGAAACTGCGTTTGCAACTCTTTGGGAAATAATTGCGACCGATGAACCCACTTGAATAATACGTCTTATTTGGCGAAAGCTCAACTCGACCGATGGTGAATAATCAGTTATGCAAAAGTAAACCGAAATACTGAGCAAGTATGTTGAATCAAAGCGATCGTTCTTACGCGCGGTTATTTCGAGCTGGTTGTTTTAAGGCATCATTCAGACTAGTATGGCGCCACGAAGAGTTGAGAGTTTTAAATTTGATAGGTTTGGTCAACATTCATCCCCATCGGTTTGACAGTTTGGTGTTAGGCTGTAAACAGAGAAATACCCTGTCAAACAAAAAGCAAATTGGCGGTGAAGTTCAAAGAGTTTCGTACTAATTTGAAAATTTGCCGTGGTTTGTTTGAGCAGGTTGTTGGAAGAATGGCATATCAATTGTACGAAAAGGTGGAAATTGCGTCGTTTAAAGTGACTCTGAAGGCTAAATTGTCTGAATTTTAGCATCAGAAAATTTGCGTTTTCAATTCAGACACCCCATACATTTTCCTCGAAACGTATAAAATTCACGAATTTCAAACACGTAAAACTGTATAGCGCGCTGGCTAAAATTCATCGTTTCTAGCTATCACGTGACATAACATTTTCTCATACGCAAAGGGCGCCAAGTGTAACGTTACATATTAGTCCCTAAATGTTTGGGTCACCTGTAACTGGAGCCGTTGGATGCTATCATTCAGTTTAAACAGTACTCTCTTGTGGTACTGTTTGTTTTACTACACAGCTTAGTTCTACCTATTTTAATTCTGAATTTCAAGCAACGCAATGTGGCCAATCACACGAAAGTTTCTGAGGTACTGCACAGTACTGTACTTGGGTAACAGTGTGTCAAACCATGCAGTGGGACCATTCTTTGGAAAACTACTGAAACTGGTACTGTACTGTTTGTTTTACTATACAGCGTGGTTACCTGCTTTTCATGGGAGGAAAAACAAAACACGTAGTTTTACCCATCGGAAAGATGCTGAAAAGGGGCAATTATTGGTTGTTTTGCGATGTTTTGCAATTTCTCGAACAAAGAAAACAAAAACAAGAGAAAAGACGATTTAATAACATCTCGTACAGCCCACAGCAAATTAAATTGTGAATCATTTGCCTCTAACTAAGTAAACCCTTGAAACATATGCTGTACAGTGTAGTGCACGTACAAAAATCACTATAATTTTTATCTTTCGAGACAAGAAAGCAGTACAATACTAAGGCTAAATTGATGAGAAAATTGCATAATTATCAATATCCATTAACTGTCTTTATACAAAACGACACGGCTAGGAGGACAAGCACCAGATTTTGAATTTAAATGATTTGGATTTAAAGCAAATAATTAAAAATGCTAAATGTTAAATTTACATACAGTCCAAGATGTTTGCTGGGATATTTTTGTTTTTTTGGTCTCGACATTAACGCTGACACCAGTTTCGTTCTGTAGGAGCTGAAAAACACCCAGTGGCAGTAATAGTATCAGCAGTGCAATCCTCGCTATAGATTTCGAGTGTTAACAAACCGTGCTCGTGATAGAATCTATTGTATTTTAAAACAAGTAGAGACGAAGGAGCTTATTGCCGTCCTTTTAGCCCATCTGGTGTCCCAGATGAAGTAGATTTTCCAGGTTTGTAACAAACCCAAAAGTTATGTATTATAACCTTAACTGATACATGGAAAGAAGATGAAAGTCCATAGTCACGTATACTTCTCAAAACAAGGCTGATATTCAGAGTCATCTTGCTTATCACTGATTCACGGTTTTACTTCCATCTGTTAAAATATTATACAAACAATTCTCGGTTCCCGCTAAATTGTTTCATGTGGTAGTGGCGAAGCTAAGTCTCGTCGAGTGAGCAGTTTTGATATGTTGTTGGTTCTATCGGAAGAAGCGTCCTTAAAAACACGTATTTCACTAGCGTTCGTGTGTGATACGATCTCGCGACTCGCAACGGAGCATTCACAGAAGAACAGTACAATAAGCAATAAACAAACCATGAAGAGAATCAGAGAGAAACCGGTCGTTGCCGAATCATGGACTAGCGAATACATCTGTTAAAAGCTCGAGGTTTTACAACATCTGCATGGCTCCATTTTCCACAAAAACCAACATCGTTGACCCCACACTAACTGCAGCGACACTGTTTCTCGATTGTGTACAGGCGATAGTCGACTCGTTATATGTCAGCTAATTTGAATTCAAATAGACTTGCCAAAATTGTACATAGTTTATAGACCTGTTTCGGTCTCTGGAGATTAATGTTGTTTGTAATTGCTGTGTGTGATAAAACGGCCACCAGTTTTCAAGTTTCCTTGTTCATCACACCTGGCCGAAAAAGACTGTGTTTGTTATTCTTAATTCTTTAGGTGAGAAAAATTCCCAGAACTTTCTTTCGGGTGGTGCAAAAGTGAAGTGATGGAACTGATGTTGTCCATAGCTAAATAACCAGCACCCAATGGAAAAAATTAATTTGTGCAGCTAATTAATGGTGTGTAATGAGGTAATTATA
This sequence comes from Ricordea florida, assembly GCA_949710005.1. Lineage (NCBI taxonomy): Eukaryota > Metazoa > Cnidaria > Anthozoa > Corallimorpharia > Ricordeidae > Ricordea > Ricordea florida. Next base: position 26,460,403 of record OX453280.1, on the reverse strand, counting down.
AAGTTAGCACTAACAGCAGCTCAAGCAGATAAGCCCACACTAGCATGTCTGTAAAAACAATGTCCTAATGACAGGGTGTAAAAAAAGAAAAATTGTCTTGTCTGTTTTTTTTTTTGTTTTTTTTTTGTGAGGAAGGAGGGAGGGAGTGGGGTGTTCGGGGACTTGTTGAGGTTTGATATAGGACTGCAGAAAGAATTAAGAGAGCCATCGGATGCAATTATAGAAGAAATGATATCTTATAATTATTACAGAAGAGAAGTAATATCGATTGGGCCTTTCATTGAAATGTAACCTTAAGCTTTTGCATGAAAAATTAATCGGTTACAACCGTATCTAAGACAAAACCTATATATCATTAACACACCAAGAAACTGTGAACTGAGGGAATGACATCTAAGAATGTTTTGTGTATACTAAATTTTCAACGGGTTAAGTGTTATGCCTCCCTATTAAAAATGTACTATACATTATCCATGATCTTTCTGTTTGGAAAATGTGAAAAAAAAGAAAGCTTGTTGGCTAGCGAGGAAACTTGATTATCATGGAAGCATCGTCAATAGGTGGTCGCGCGTGCAGTGGACGAGACAAAATCGATCAACGGCGGATTGAAATTGAAAACAGTTTCAGATATAAAAAAACCACATATGAATCCTTTTTATATCCCAGCAGGGAAGTCTTTACCAAGGGTAACAGCTTTTCTGTTAATGGATAAAGCCATGCAAAGTTACCATTGGTTGGAAAGCTTTTTTAAATGACATGCTGTTTGGTTAATTGCAGATTACGATTCACAGTTTTTCATTTGTAAATAAAACCTCACAATATCAACTTGTGTTGAAAAGCTTTTGAGCTGTTTTGCTCTGTCACACAGTTTCTTTGGATGAACTATGATTTTATACATCTTTTTTCATCCGTGGATTAAACCAGATGCAATGGTTAATAAGGACTAAAATCTGAGCGTATATTTCCTACAGCTTCGACCCGGTCTAAATATTAGATACTAGGTTTTTTGTATTTGGTGTAAAAACGACCCTGTTTTCCAATAATATATATTTTTTGCGTTTGGCATAAAATTGAATTGGCAAAGCTATCAGTGCGAGCAGGTAGGAACTCAAAAATCTGCCTTATTATTGATAGTATAGCCTAGAAGTCCTCGCGAGTTAGTTCGTGGTCTATGACTAAGATATCGTAATCTGGCTTGGCCCGGGTAACATTTTGTCGGCTTAATTCTTCTCTCTGTTCTCTTGGCGCCGCCATATACTTATCAGTAAGTCTGTTTATGCCATCATCATTGTATAAGTCTGATCTGCTTTTGTAGTAGTCGAGGATTTTGTTGGTAAAACTACTATACAATGGCGAAGATCGAGTTTCCCGTGTGTTATTGCAATCCTGGGCCGGACTTCGTTTAATGTCATCTGTGTCAACGCTTTCTGCCACAGAATATGGTTCGAGCAAAGCCTTTCTTGAGCCTTCTTTTGGCCAGAGACCGCGATTGTGGTAAAACCGAGTCATATCTTTGCTCACAACTCCCCCAGAAACCTTTCCGCGTGGTATGGTCGAAACTTCCTTTCCAAGGATTTTATGATGCATCGAAATAACTTCACTTGTATCTTTTTCTAACGCAGCCTTTCTTCCTTGAGGTTTCTTCAAATGTTGATAGCGCTTGCTTATCTCCTTTTCTTTCTCTTTTATTTCCCTTATTCTTGTCTGCAAAAGCCTTTCAGTTTCTAAATCGTCGCGTCTTTGTTTCGCCATCGCTTGCCGCTGCCGTTCCTTCAATTTGAACGATTCGTTTTGATAACTGTTGTACAACGCTTTTTTGATGGACAAAGCGCTCGAATCCATGTGCAAGCGCCTGCGATAATTTTCCAGAAGACTAGCGAAGTAGCTGTGATTCATTACTGCAGGCGATACGTCTTTTTTCTAATAGTTTTTCACAAGGTAATATAACCTGGTTGCCTCAATCCGTGCATTGGTGATTTTTTTTCTTTTTAAGTAGCCGACAGGTTTTGAAAAACCCCTGCAATTGTTTACAGTGATCTTTTATCAAATATATGCCACCTCAATGACAAGGAAAATTGATTTTTTTTAACCACTGCTATTCGCTGCTTCTTGGCCATAATAAAAGCGATCTTAATGATACAATTCATTTATTTACGCCGCAGGTCTCCCATTGTTGAGGATTTTATTTTATAACATGTTTAGATCCAGTGACAGGCACAGAAAAGTAGGATGTTAGTACAAGTATTATTCTGTTTTTAGTTCGTCGAGAGAATTGAATCATGGTCTCATTTACGGTGTAGCTTTAAAAACTATTGTTGCTTTCGACGGATAGACTTCGCAAACTCTAGATAGAGAAAGATGGCTGACCCGTCTTGGTATCCAAGCTGTCTGCAGCTCAGTAAAATGTGAATGTATTGTTTTGATATTAGCAATAAGCTTGGATTTTAGGATGTTTGACCGCGAACGTCAACGAAAGCTTTCACTAAACGTTACAACCGTTATTATTTAGCAGGGATAGTAGTCTTGAGAGCGATTTCTTTGTCACCAGTCTTGAAAAATACTGCATTTTTAAGACTACCGTTTTAGATTCTTACCACCTACTACGTACTTCAATAACAAGAAGTCTTAAAAATTCATATTGGGTGACCGTCCATAAAAGCCAAGAAATTGGGATAATCTAACAAGTTGATAAAGTAATCTATACGACCGTCGGGTAAAAACGGGGTGCCGACGTTTCGAGCCAGTTTAGCCGTTCGTTATTCGCGCTGACGAAGGGCTAACGCTCGGAAGGTTAGTACCCCATTTTTTACCTCACGGTGGTATAACTTATAAATTTGTTTGACAATCCCAATTTCTTGTTTTTCAATTCCCACCAACGTAGCACCAGTTTCTTCAGTAATATACATGCAAAAATTTCAGCATGCTCATTGGCTGAGAGCACGTCAATTAATCCCAAACAGTGCAGAAAATTGAAATTGAGTGCAAAAAGTTGAAATTGAGTGCAGAAAGTTGAAATTAAATTTTTGCATGTATATTATTAACAAGTAATCACATGATTTGTCTCGTGCAATTTGGGATAAACGAGCACTCGTAAATTTTTCAAAGACTACAAATTGCACTCGCCCTACGGGCTCGTGCAATTTGGTTAGCCTTTGAAAAATTTACTCGTGCTGATTTATCCCAAATTGCACTCGAAATCATATGATTACCTATACAAACTACCCCAACAATACTTCCATAAAACGGTCCGATGAATGCAGTTTGCCGTTGCAAAACGTCACATGTTTATAACTGCTACATAGAAAAGCGAATTTCTAAGTTAGCTTAAGTAATAAACGAAGAAAAACAGATAGCAAGGAAATATACGAAATTGCTGATTTATTCAATGCGAAAATTTCAAATATCTTTGCTTAGGTTGTTGTTCAAAAATAACCTTAATTATAGTACTTCACATACAATTTCTGCCGTTTTAAACCTAACTTATACATCAATTGCTCTAAAATGTTTATTTCTCTTCAATCGATCTTGGCGATTTCACAGTTATCTGACCGATGTGACGTCGGTTGGAGAAGTTGTTATTGCGCGTGCTCATATAACAGTACTCTCCAGGCTCCGTGATGCGAAAACAAGGTGGGTTGCATGAGGCAGGAGCGTTATCAAGCTGGGCCTGGAGACCAGTTGGTTTGGCATAACATCCTTTGTTAAGATAAAGACTCAAGTCATCTGCAGTCATACTAGGAGAGTCAACTACCTCCAGTGGGATGTTTCCACAGGACTTCGGCTTTAGGTGGCTGCAACCATCTTTTACCCAGCATAAGTTTGTTCGGTCAGAGCCTACGTAGACAAAACAGTTTTCGTGTAGCATTAAAAATTGAGCCTTGAATCGAGTCTTCAGAGCCAAGAACATGATGCACTTACTGATATCCAGCCAATAGCAACGTGGCTTAGATGACCAATCAACAACTTTGGGCGGAGAGATAACAATAAAATCATGAAACAAAATCACATGACGACACGCAACTCACTTGACTCTCATGATGATAGTGACTTCCGCTCAGGTGGTCAAAACGCGAGTTAATATAAAGTTCGAGCAACATACATGCGACGATCCTATACGACAAAACACTAGTTTTCGCTTACTGTCGAAAATAATTTCGAGATTGCTTTGTTTGGTTTTATTATGGGTAAGATCCTGATATGAGGCGCAGAAAATTTTGAGCCACTTTATCGACCAATCAGATGCAAAAACAAAAAGCATACGCAAACGTCTCGCGGGCGTTTCTGGTGTTGGCGATGGTAACCTGTGTCTGCCCTGAGTTCCCGAATTGGGTTACGAAGCTGTACTCATTTGCTGTGATTGATAACCTCGGTGATTGACCAGGAGTATCTCAAAGGTAAGCGGAGTTTAAGATGGCTTTCAAAAAACCGAGACTTACTTGCTTTTCCTTGTCCGGCGTTGTTTGGATTGTTATTAGAGCCTTGAGATAAGAGAAACAAAGACTTGGGATGAGAATGAGAAATCTCAGACAATCGATGAAAAAGTGAATCCGTTAAGGAATACCTTATAATTAGCTAGGATCCCACGTAAATAAGAGTGCATTCTAATAGAACTATGTGAACTATGTACAAAAAAAAGCTATAAGTGCTGAAAAAATTTAGGTAAAAGGAGAAATTTTGTATGGAGTTATGATTGTCGTTTACCGACTGAAATGTCGGTGTACGGGGACCACCTGTAGGCTTAAACCCCAGCCTTCTGATATGAAGCCCAACAACCCTATCACTACACTAGTACACTCCATTAAACATTTCAAAGTTACACACGGAAAAAGAGGAACTGTTCCAATTACCAGACCAGACAAAACAAAGGACGTCCCTTGTTGTCACGGTCAGCCGCTCTGGAGTGAAGCGATACTCCATGGCTGGGTATGTTTGCACACTATTTCCCCTTTTACCCATTCCTCCTATGTAGTAAATGTTGGAGTTTCGATATTTCAATGGAAGTTGCGATCGTGGTTTGAGGATGATCACGTGTGTCCTGTCTTGGAATGTGCGGCCCACCTGAGCGGTGTTTAAAGCAAGTTGCAACACAGTCTCGCCATCTACCGCTTTCGTTTTCGGGTTGCTTTTGACCCTGTTTGGAAGGGAAAACGCTAAAATTAAAGTGAAATTCGTTAACATTAGATGCTCCACTAAGGAAAACAAGGAATTAATGGGAAAAAAGACGTAATAGGGACACTCTCTATTCGCACTGTTTCAGTTGTTACATGAACCTTAGTTATCCTTTTTACAAGGATTGATTGCGTCATTTTAAAGTAACTCAAGAACCAAATGCAAAGAAAGTCACCAACTGTGATGCGTTAGGAAATAGGTTCAAACATCCTTGTTTCATGTTTGAAACTCTCTAGCATATTTTTCTTGCAGTGACAGGTTTTGGTTAAGCTTGAGAATGTGCAGTGTTATTTTGCCACAGCTCGTCAATAATAATCAGCCGTTTCTCGTATGTTAACTTATAGGAAAGTATTTGACGTCAGTTCAAACGCTGTTTTTCGTGTTTACTGAAAAATGAAGATAGTTTCACTTGAATTGTTGTCTTCTGACGTTGCCTTCGGTAGACGACATAACACAAAAATCGATTTAAAGAAGAAAGAAAAATCTAATTTTAAATCTAATTTTCACTGTTCAGGAAATTGGAAAACATTCACTGCCACCCACGATCTACGTCATATCGAGACCCCAATCCCACCCCGAAGAAATACGGGTGCAGTTTCTCGACATAGTTTTGTCCCGAAAATCCATGTGTGAAGCGCGGTACTTACGCCGAGTTATTCCTGTGATCGAAATCTCGAGGAACATCTTCAGTTGTTATGTTATACCTAGCAGAAATGGAGAAAATATGAATGCGTGGAGACGTAATTATGCAGACCTCTAGGCAATAGAAAAAGATCAATTTCACTTACGCGAAAGTAAATCATAACGACGAACAACGAGACGTTTTAGCAAAGCTTTCGCGGGAAATAACTGAATTCAGAAATTCTAAAACTATTTCTTTTTACAGGCAAATTCTGGACCAATATTGAGGGAATAATCTTCACTGGACACATACACTGTTCCGAAAACAAACTGAATTCGATTTAGAAAGTTAACTCCCACCTTATTCGCAGCACACAACGCTGTGTCACGTTCATGGCACTTTCCATTTGTACGTCGAAAACTTTCCCTCCATATTAATTCCATTGTGATTTACCACAGTAGACGGAGCGTAAATTACATTACTTCTGGTGGCTTATCAACCACTAAATATTGTCGTTTGCCATCTGCTCCTTGTGATATTTTGTGTGATTCATAAGGAAGACCTTGGATGAGACGCATGCCCCGCTGCACGTGGCAAGTGCTAAGTACCCCATCTGTCTTTTCAAAGTAGTTGGTGGAAAGCTTTGTCTACTGGCCGCCTGCCTTCTTGCAAGAATCTTCTGTGATATGACTGGCGACACACCTTTCAGCAGGACGGTTGTCGTGGTTGGTTTTTGGGCAATCCGGCTGGCCTTTCAATTTACTTGGCATTATGCACATCCCTAAAAAAATAGTGTATCGAGTTCTTCGATCTGAACGATGACCTTCGTACAAAGCGGGATTCTATTCGGAGGAAGATAAGGCATGGCCGTTGAAAGCTGTGGATTTGTATGGGAAGATTGCAGCGCAATCTTCCCATCAAAAATGCTCGCATTGGGTAATGCGGTTTCAGGAATACGATTGGAAATTGTATTATTGTTATTATTACCATTATTACTGTTATTATTGTTATTATTATCATCGCTATCATTATTATGTTTTGAAATATTTATAATTTAATCCATGATGTTTTCAGCTACAGAAAGCAGTGAGTTGGTTAGGTTTTGCTCACTGTTAAGCTGCCAATTGCAAAGGAACTGCACACAAAGATAAACTTGAAACTATCCTTAGTGAATAGAAATTTGTGATTACACTCACATTTCTTGTTGTATTCGGGACTATTGACGAACTTTTTCATCTGCTCCTCTGTCCTCTTGTTGCTGACCATGATGGCGATATCGTTCCAGGGAGAAGGGCCCCAGTAGGGATAGTAATCGCGTTCCTCAGGTACCTCGAGTCCCCTCCTTGTCCCTTTGGGGTTCTGTCTTGTGTAAACGGTTTTGTTTCTTTTAAGTGCCTGGTCAGCAGTGAACAAGCCTAAAAGATATGTTAACCAAAACCAAGTTTGTTGTATCACCATGCCTGATGACGGAGCACAGATGTATATTTCAGCAGTGAATTTATGAATAAACTGTAGAATATGCAACAGACTTGCTGTTCTCACCTTTGTTTCGCTCTCTGCGCACATATGCATTGTAATAAGCTGCTGACTCGTGTAGCCCGCGGTCCTTTCGTATCATAAAGCGTTCTGCGTGTCCGTCTCCGAAATCCTGGGTATTAAGTACGCCGCCATTACGAATCGAGTGTAACTCAAATTCACTGTTGACGTCAGGGCTTGCCATTTTCCCTTGTGGATAACCTTGGCACATGTATTGTAGAATCACTTGGGATTCGACGCGGTCATTGCTCTTAGGACCTGTTCCGTGTTGGTTGGTCCACATTACTTTCACCTCGGAATTAGCTTCACTATCGCAGCCACTCATGTAAAATTGCTAGAAATGATAAAAGCAATTGACGCTGTACATACGGAGACTGAATTAAAGGCAAAGCCACTAATATTTAGATTGCTTCTAGGGGTCACACCTTCACTCCTTGCAAATTTCACAGCCCCGAATTCTCCTTTGGCAATGTCACAATGCCAATATAATTCTTTTAAAATGAAGGGTTTACACATTACCTGAGAGCTGATAAACCGAAATTAACCCACATAACGCGAGATTTGAACCTGAACCAGAGATGGGAGGGAAGTGTTCAAGGGCCCATTTCTCCAAAGTCCGGATCACGTTTTCAACCCTTTCAGAAGTGATGAACACAGATTGAACTTCTCATGTCCATAACACTACACTGTAAACCAAACTGACTCTGGTATGAGAATTGAACAAAACGATCACCTCGGAGATTATGAATTGACCTAATATCAAATTGTCAAAAATTACTTTTTAACAAAATGTATGGTACTCACTCAGGAGAATTGCTACTCAGATCTTGGGAGTGAAAGGGTTAAATCGAAGTCTATCAACTATTTGTGTAGTTTTTGTCGTACAAATCAGTCCATGGTACAAGGAAACTTAGAATGGCCTGTCTCAAACTTGAAAGCCATCAAAATAGTAATTCCCGTTGTAAATATTTTTATCATAAAATAGCTTTATGGGCCTTTCGAGAAACGTGTCCCAGAGCACCGCGCTCAATCTTGCTCCCCGAATGGAGACTACGAAACTAATGCATTTGCTAATTCAAAGCGACTTTAACAATTTTTAACAAACTTATCCATTTTTCATACTCTGCATGTTCCTGAATCGCCATAACATTTAAAAAACTCAAGTGGAACATTTTCATAAGACCCTATTTTGCATGCGCAAAACACGCCTCAAAAACACATCACCTACCATCGGTAGCTGTCGAAACTCGGGAATGTTATCTCCAGGGTTGGAATCGAGTTTGTCTCCAACATTGTATCCTGCTTTATCATTATTCTAAGGTAGAAAATATAACACACATTTTCAAGACATTAACATGATGTTTAATCCTGTCTTTTAGATCAATGGGAATTCAAAAATTAAACGCAGATTGCCTAGAATACGACCAGCGATTTTCCCTGTGACAAACTTGAGCTGGTGTCGCTCCATATAGCTGTGACTTTCCCTAAACACACTTAGATCAACACTTGCATAATTGTTCAGGTAAAATGTACGGAGACGTAGATTAATTTGAATCCAGGAATGGAAGAAGATAAACGTAAACTGTTCTTATTCATAAAAGCGTAATTTGATACTGTCGGTTTTCACTCACCTGCGAGTCAAACAATCTGCTTGGATTTCTTACGTTTTCCCGGTTTCCGTTCAGTCGGTTGCAATTGTTGGAACCAGGCGGAAAGTGCAAGAAGATATCGGCGGCATTCGGGACGACAAGAGCAGACAGCACGAGTCCGTAAAAGCCCCACAACTGAGCGGCACGCATGGTAAATCGATCTGTGAAGTCAAAATTAAATGGCACGTGCATGGGATGCAAACAGCGGCATGTTGCAAAGAAGTTTAGGACTCACCTTTTTATTACGGGAAGGCTTAATTTCCACCGTCGGCTTTCAACATGTACTAGCTATAGTACACAATCAACGAATTGCCATCGATAAGCTCAGAAGCTTTTATACTGTAGCACAGCCGTAAGAAAAATTTTGCACGGGAATATTTGCTGGGTGCTGGAATGTTGGTCACGCGTTGAGAAAATTATCACATGCGTACTTCGCTTCTTTTTTGTAACTTTTTGAACTTGCACGTGGGCACTGATTAAGGTAATATGTACGGAACGTAGGTTCTAACTTACATTAAATTTTTTTTTTTCTACAATCATTTTACTGGGGGTCTTAATCTCATTAACAGCGGTCAAAAGCATAACCACCGGAAGAAGACAAAGGAAACCAAGCACTATTAACTGTTTGGAAATACGAGACAACACCATCCTTGGTCTATTTAAATTTTTAAATGCTCGCAAAATTTGGCCATTGGTCAATTTGCTCGCAAATTTTAGACAAGTGCTCGCTTACTCGTGCTCCCAAAATTTTTGCAATGCTCGTATGCTAGAATTCTCGTTGAAATTTGCTCGATTGCTCGAAAGTTCGTGAAACGTTCTTTGTCGATGTTTTGGTACAGAAATAATGCTTTTATGGCTTTGCTGCATCGTACTGAACCCCTTTCGACCTGGCTGTCAACTTGTTAGTTGAAAGCACACGACAATAACCTACAACAACATCACTGATTTTCTCTTGGTTAAACATATACGCCAGTTGAATTTTCCTTAAATGCTTGCTGCTCGCAAAATAAATTCGGGAACTGCTCGTGCTCGCGAAATAAAGCACAGTACTCGAATGCTCGCTAATGCTCGCAAAGACCATTCGATACCCCTTTTTTCAAAATTTCAAACACCTCACATTTTATGGAAAACATTCTTCAGTCCTTTATTGTTTTTCAGTTTTTCTGGCGTGCTTGGTTATCTGTTTCGTAAAGGTGTTTAGTGTACGTCTGGACACAATTCAGGAACCTAGTCGAGACCAAATTACATTCATTATTGAGGGGGTGGGATGGGGGGTACCCATGTCCCCCGTCTGAATTTTGCAAGCAGCTATGCCGGCATTTCGCAAGATTCTTATGTTCCCTGTCGGAATGTCAGTTCAGAGGTAGTCGTTTGTCACCAGTTCGTGGCTCCCACGTCGCCAGTTCAAGGTCGATCATGTCGCTTGTCGGAATCTACCCATAACAGGGACTCATTATTTCAAACCAGCGTAGCATCAAACTATGTCTGATCATAAATCTTCAAGAGAACATAAGGGCCATTTTTTCTTGATAATTTACAATGTGCACTTTTCCTTTAACCATGGGACTATTACGGGCGAAAGTTTCAACAAACCTTGGTGTCAACAGAAGCTTATTGAGTAATAGTCTCCCATGCTATCTTACATTGTACCGTGTTATCTAAGGACCTACATGGCTCTCTATATATAGCACAGCACATACTGGCCCCGTATTTAGGGCCTTTTAATAAGAGGCAGGCTAGCCCGCTTTTCGAGATCAGGCTGAAGCCCCTTTGATTTTATCAGTTCTCGTTTCGTTTTTTTGACTGCTGCATATGAAATAATGCAGGAGCCGATATGTCAAAGGAAACACGAGTGATTGAGTGAGTGAAGCAGCCAATCAGCGCGTGCCTAGTATTTAACCAATCACAATGCACATGAAAATATGTAAAAGTGATGAAATCGAGGAAAGGCGATAGGTATGGAAAAAAGTTCCGAATAAACTTAATAAATGCAGTAGCCACATGCATGCAATGCTTGCCTTTTTTGTTTACATGACAAGGCAGGCTAGCACACTTGCCTATGATTTAAAAGCCCCTGCTCACTATGCTGGGCTGAGCCACGTTCGGGTTGCAACTTACTACATGGACTCGGCGACTCAAGGGACTGATCGACAATTACTGCCTAAGAGGGGAGGGGAAAGGGAATCGGTGCGAATCGGTGAAATAAAATTCGTATCCCCCCAAAAAAAATAATAATTGTTCAAAAAAATGTACCCCCTCATCACAATCACTAGCTAAACCGTACCCACCTATATTTTTCCATTAAATAAGAATGTAACCCCCCACATTTTTGACCGGTTTTTAAAAATGTAGCTTCCCCCCGCGAATTAATCCACGCATACCCTCACTCCCAGGCTGTAATTAACGATCGGTCCCCAAAATTACTGGAGAAGGTATAGAACAGTGGCAGTATGATGCAAACTACCCTGTGATTGACACAGCACATGGGTTTATATCAAAAGAGTTGATACTTGAAAGTTGTACCGCTTCAAGATGTAAAGGAAGCTGCCGTTTCGAAAGGGGCTGAAACTTGAAAAGTCGCGTCACTGATTTCTACAGAAACCAACCCCATAATAACCTGTGATTAGGTAGGCATAATGCTGCTATTTTTAGTGGTTTATAGTCCCATAACCAATTCTAAACAAACATTAGGCCGAAATCAGTCCGTCCGCTGAGAGAGGCCTGTCAACCAAGCAGATTCGTCTCAATATAAGCGGTCTTCTTACTTCCGCCGGAAGTGCTACTTTGCATAGCATTATCATTTATTAAGCCATTTGGCAACAAACGCGGTTGCCAACGAGCGACGTTCCTTTCACAGTTTGAACCAAAAGTAAAGTTTTTAGTGGAAGGATTTACCTCAGTGTGCTTGCTAAAATGACACAAGTAATTACGCTGTAGATGAAGAAATGACTAAACGTGAGGGAATTTGAGAATTGACGGTACGATATGGGGCCGAAGAGCGAGATCACTAGAACAATTCCGAAGCGGTAAGGATGCTGAACGGCTTCGCCAAACACCGACCTCTTAGCACGATCGAGTTTGAACAACAGTTGGACTATCTTTGCCAGTGGATGGAAAAATGGAACAACGAAGTGGTAAGATTGTTTGATTCGTAGCCATAAATGTAGCTCCATCAATCGTACAGATTGCCACAGTTTTCCCCCAACTTGCATTCCGTAATATCACTAATATTGATGCGGAAGACGAGGAGTTTGTGTACGGCTCGTAATTGAGCTTTACTCACTTTAACAATAGTTGATATGCTTGTTGGAGCCCTTAAAAAGTGAAGAGTCATCCGCTCTCAAAAGCACATGGCGAGACTGACTCAGTTAGCTTAACACTGCTCTCTGATTTTAGCGTAAATGGAGCAATGAAATGGAAATTTTCTTTCGTCCTTCATTTCTAACGGTGAAAGCAAGGTTACCGATGTGTTATGTTTTTGGATAGCGACAGGGAAGAAAGCAAGACGAAACAATTTTACTCTGGTTTAAAATGTTTGAACAGTAATCCTCGTTAGCAGAATGTTGTAGTTTCTGAAACAGTTCATTGCATTTACTAATGTATACAAAAATTTCTAAACATTGGGGAGGTAAGTTACTTAAAGGGTTTACTATATAAGTCCGCCAAACAACAGACACATTGTGGGGTTATGTTAATTAAATAAAGTCTCAAATTGTTTTGTTTTGGCAGCTGTCTACACTGTCAAATACGGAAATTTGTTTCTTTTAGAAATTCAAACTGCAGGAGATCTTGCATTATTTACTTCAAACTTCAATGTTCGCCAGCGAATGATATAAGTTTAGTTACTTCGAGGCTTTTATTTTTTAAAATTTTTGTTTCCATGATTGACAGAAAGGAACGGAGTAAAATATCTGCTTTGTTCTATTTGAACAAGAAAAGGCATTCTCAGTTGTGAAGCATACACTGTGAAGCAGTCTATTTATAACACTAGAGACAATGTCAGCTCTCTTGAGTCATTATGGATGCATTTGCAATACTTTTTCTCACATATTATTGCCAACAGGTTGAATGCAAACTGACTTTGTGGTAACTTAATATTATTTACCTTATTTCGTCTGCATTTGTGCCACTCTTCTTTAAAAATATTTTTGGTACTCATTTGTAATTGACACTTTATTTCCCCATATGTAAAGGGTAAGAGGTGAGGGGTACACTCTCAAAGAAAATGGAAGGGTGGGGTATCATTCAACTATGTTTGCCACAGACCTCAGTGTATTTCATAGGTATGAAAATGACTCTTGTGAAATCCAACAGTTTGCATTCCAAGGAATATTTCCTTGGTTCCAAAAATGCAAATAATTAAGAGGTGAGAAAAGTAGATTGTGGCAGCCAGAACTAGACAATTTGAAGTAGTTGGATGAAGACACAATTATGATCAAGACATTATTCAGTGAAGTGTTTACAGCAGAAGGGCATAATTATACTTGCTTCCTTTTTTACCAATTTGTGAGTTTCAAAGGATTGACCCAACTTTCAACAGACCACAAACTCGTTTTGTCACATCAAATTTGTTACTAAAGCATGGATTCTAGTCTCAGTGACTATTCATGACACATATTTAGGGGTAAGGTTTCGTCAAGCCAAGGTTGAAGAAAAATACAGAAAAACAGTGAAGTAGAACTTTATTGTATAAGTGGTCTTTCATAAATATACCTGTGACATAATTATATGTTATACACAGTGTATAATTACCAGTATAATTGTTACACATATTGTTATGTATACACGTATGTCATATTATACATTTGTTTCTGTGCAGGCAATTAATTGACATGCTGTAAGCTATAACAAATTCTAAAATCAATTAACACCAAAGACTTCTTAGTTCAGCAAGCTGTATGTTATATTAATAATATTCTGTGTTCTCAGACTAACCTTTTGGACATTTTACTTTTCCATGCAGAGGCGGGCACTGATTGGTCTTCTTCTTCCCCACTGTGATCATGAGCAAGTTACATTTCTTTGGACAGTAAGTACATCTTACAATACATTAATTCCACTGTTACGACAGCTGCGTCTTTTGACATCCTAGAATAAAAATATTCAGTCACATCACATTAGAAAAGCATGTGACACAGCTGGTCAGTCTTCCAAAAATATAAAGTGACTAGTAAAAATAGACAGCTTCAGATATTTTTGTAAAACATTTTTATGTTGAATTCATTGTGTACTGTTGTAGTAGGACATGCAAAGGAATTACATGAAATTCACTGCTGGAAGAGCCAAAAATGTAAGACAGAGTCATATATTTGCACCTCACACCACCCCCTAGCATGCCTATTGCTGTTTATAGTTCACCACAAAATTTTCTCAGATTCTTATTGGTTTAAATTGATCACTTGACGTGATAGTGTTCGTCTGCGGAGACACACTATCAGCGCATAGTGCCCTTCTGAGGAAAATACCCGGATGGATAGTGCTTGTCCGTGAAAATGTGAATTTTCTGACAGTTATACCGTATTTTTTAGGCAATGTATGTTGCGAATTATTAATAACATCAAATTTCTGTGGGGCAACTATCAGCCGATAGTTCCTCTACAGAAACACTATTGTTTAAACAGTAATGGTTTCAAATTTGCCTACAGGTTGTTGAACCAACCCTCCATAGAGATTTCATGTACAGCTCACTGAATGCTTTTCCAAGGAGCTCCTTTAGTCCTGTATCCACACCTCTGAGCAGAGAAGTACATAAGACGCTTGGGAAGCCAAGATACAGGGTATGGAGTATGCCTTGAATTAGAGCATATTCATTTATAGACATTTTGAATTTATCACGTTTTTATTCCATTAATTTGGTTTTACTTTGTTGCTGTGATTAGGGATTATATAAGGTACTACAGAATTTCATGTCATGTTTTCAAACAGTCATGAGACAAATTCAAGCTAAAGGGGTTACAAGACATGCAAAGCTTGACTAAAGAAACTGGTGTTGCACTAGTGGCAACTTGAAACTCAAAGAATGGGTATGCATGTACCTGTTTATTGAAGGGCAGCTAGAAATCAAGGACAATATTTTACTATAATTTCAAGACTCCTGTAATGTGGATTACCTTCACGGCTATTGTTTATCCTCAGGCATGGAAATTACACCGTGTTGAAAGTGCCATCCTACATGACGAGGTGACTGATTGTTAAAGTATTTCGAAATGTTACGCCTTGAAGATCGCAAATCAATTATGGAGTAGAATGTAATTCTTTTAACTCCCAAGGTCTTGGTAATACATTGTAATACACTTTTGTAAGTCAAGTACTTATCTATTTCGAATTTGTGCAAGATTGATTTGAGACCCATTGTTGGATAATTTTATCAATTTTTATCAATTCTTTGCTTGGAGAAATACGGATATTACCGATATTAACAGTTTTTAACAATTTGTGAAATTATCAACCCAAGGGTATTGAATCAATTTTACAGTTTTAGGCCACACACACGTGCAAAAAAGTTCGTCTTCGGCACCAATAGAGCGAACAGGTAGGTTGCCATTACGAGCCTCACGAAAAGTAACTGTTGTCTAAAGGCGAGCATAAAAGTGCTGCCAACCTTTGCGAAAAAATTGTAAAGAATGTGTTACTATATACCTTTTTTTTAAGACTAATAGTCTTCGATTCACTGCTTCGTCGGTTATTCTCTTTTGGCAGCATGGCGTCCGCGAATATGCACAAACGTTTCGTTCAGCTGAGCGAGTTAGCATTTTGAACTACTGGCTACAAGTGTAAAAGCGCGGGAATTTTTCCCGCCAATAGTTACCGACCCGACTGTGTGGAACTGGGGTCGGTTGTTCAAAGGCCGATTAACGCTAATCCAAGGTTAAATTTTAATCCGTGTTTTCTTTCCACTTGTTAAAAAGCATTTTTTCCGATAACTTTCTTTATTTTTTTCCAGAACATATAATCATTGAATTCAATTCAAAATGAATTATACTGAATGTGCTTTCAAAAGCGCCCTTGATTCATCAAATTGTTTTGTTCCAGGATGAAGTGAAGACATGGGCGTTCGATACAGTTCTCCCCATTGTTAAAACAACCATTTATCCTCAACCCTCGCGAAAAGTCAAGCGAACACCGTAAGTAAATATGCAATCATATTGCATCAGACGTCTTTTTGCATCTCATATCTTCCTGATATGTTTAATCTCTGACCCGCAAAGTGGTAATTAGTGATTGTTTATCTCAGAAAAGGATGGTAGTTCCTGTAGATATCCTTGACAGTTTCCCCTTAGTTTGCCGGTCCCTGACCTCGTTTATTTGTTATATAATTCGTTAGACGTTTAAAAAATCTGTTTATCAAGCAAGTTTGTGAAAGTAAGTTGTTCCGCTGTAAGATATAAAGAAACCAAACGTTTCGATTGTTAGTCACTTCCCTCTGTTAGCTAGGAACTTCAGTTCCCTTTTACTGTGCATCTTACGGTAATACTGCTTAATTTCTGTGGCTTCTAAGTTGTTCTATTTCTCGGGCTGGCTGTAAAATTAATTTCGCGCTTTTTCTTCTTTCCTACTATGCACTGAATTGGTTTTGCTTTTTCCATTGGGTAGAAAGAGTGAAATAGTGCTGAAATTTAGTCAGTAATGAAAATTTTTGAGCCGGTGTTCGGATTGTCTCATTGGTTCGATTAAATCTGTGATGATGTCTTTTTTCTGCTGCCGTCTGATATCAATCGGCCTTTAGTACATACATGCATATTAGACCGAAGACAGTGAATTTTTTTATTATCATTATCATCATCACCATCATCATCATTATCAACATTATCATTGTCATTCTCATTATAATTTTAATTTCATTTTTTGTCCTGTTTGGCAGCTCTCCCGATCGAGCCGACTCAAGGGGTTCGTGGAAATCAAAGACAACCTACTTCGGTGTAAAACTGCCCGGTATTTCGTCAGTGAGTGGTCCAAAGCGATCATTAGCTAGGTTTGCAGCCAGTCACTCTGCCCCTCCCGGTGGGGCTAACAAGACGTCATCACATCACGCTGTGAGGCGCCATATGCAAAATGAATACAAGAAGGACGTGATAAACAACATTGTGAATAATCCGCCAAAGCAAGATATGATGTCGTGGTAAGTGACCCTGTCTAACAAATTTACTGTACTGGCGATTTACTGTGCATATTGTAATATAATTATTATCTCGCTTTATATCATGCAAAATGTAGCAATACAGTACAGCAACCATAGTTGTACGGGCCCGGGGGGGGGGACCCCCTTCCCCAAAATCAAGAAAACTTTGATTTTTGGGTATCAAGAGAAATTTGGGCAAAGCCAATTTTTAAAGAAGTTTGCATGTGCGTGTGTTTCTGTGGTTTTTTCCTTTTTGTAGAGATATATTTTCTATTTCTTTTAACGTGTTTTATGAGCTCATATGATAGTTTGATATGTAAGGATATTTTCACTTCATATGCAGGCCTATGTTAGTGTATCATGTGACTCTCGTTTCGTTTCGACTGTTTCGTAACCAGGGAAAGACTGTACAAATCAAAATCATGTCCCAATGTTTCCTTTATGAAGCCCGTCAACAATCAAGGGAAACACGTAAGTACAAATACTGTAAATAGTATTGTGATAAATTTTATTAGTTGGGCAAGAGTAAAGAGGGTTTTCTCAGCAAGTTACTTCGGGTGGTGCCCAATTTCATTTTTGTCTTGAATTAGCTTTGTTTTGCTACGTTTTAATTAATGTGCTTTCCTGTCAAATTCTTAGATTTGCAACAAAACTGAATGTTTCACAAGTTCTGCCTGCTATTTTGATTTCCTACCCGAGAATGCGCAGTGTCTTTTACAGTGGTTTGAACAGCAGTGGAACGGTGAGTGAACTGCAGTGAGTTTATTTTATTTAAACTTTGGGCAGTGCTTTTTAACGGGCTCTGATTGGCTCCTTGGCTTGTGTTTCACAAATACCCAACTGAGTACTACAGGCATATGGTTATTTTGTAGTGCTCGCGAAAACTTTGCGCCCGCAAATGGTTTTAAGTACCGTAGTTTGAGATTGTTTTGTATTTTTGTCTGTGTCCTAAGCACCTTTCGGTTTTGATACTCGATCTATTTTCCTTACTAAGATTTCATTGGCCGCTGCCAACCATCAGCAGAGTTTTGTATTTTCTATATTGCTGTTTGTATCTGCCATTACAACAAAAAATATCCTACAGTAAGAATTCCCTTACCATATTTGGATCAATATCAGTTTCTGGGCAACCGTGCACCTACCCTCCCCTAAACCAACATTAACGCTAACTTTTTAACTCATTATAACTTGTTGGATTAGGAAACTGATATTGATCCCCATATTTAAGCATCAGTTTTGTTTTTCTTTTCTTTTTAAGGCTGGCAAAAGTACGAGTTTCTTCAGCTGTTTTTAAGGATTCTGGAACCAAGCGAACTCTACTTTCTGTCTGGACTTCTTGCTGTGAGTATGTAACCTGTGCATTCACGAGGGTATGATTATCAAACCTATACCCTCAGAGGTTATGGCTAAGGACCACGAATTCAGCTATCGAGCCTCTTAGTTTTGAGCACGAGGTACAGTGTAGGGCCCCCTAGGGACTATGCAATCGTATCGCGTTGTAATTTCTTGTAAGCTAAAATATATTGTCCTACATCCGTGGGACATGTACGCAATGCGGGCCCGCATTTCTCTTTTTGATGTAACGAACTACTAGTTCTTCACGTGGATAGATCGGACCCTGATCTCTGGGAGAGATCTATATAAGGGATAGCAAAATATCATAGACATAAATTGCGATATGTTTGTTTTTTTCGAAGGAGCTCTGAGTATCGCCCTTAAAGTATGCATAGAACAACATATACGGGTAAACAATCGGCTATTAGTGATAAGTGTTGTAAAACTCAATATTACAGTAGTCATGTTGAGTCAACGGGTGAAAGAGGAAGCATGGTAAATAGTAAATCTAGGGGCATAATGCGCCTGTTTTCTCAACCTTTAGGAGTCACTGTTTACATTCTAACTATCCATCCGTTGCAGGTAAAGCAGTATCGAGACTTCATAGCTTTGCTTCCAGAGCAACTCGCGATTCGCATTCTTTCATTTCTTGTTCCCAAGGAACTACTAATAGTTTGCCAGGTAAAGGAGAGAAAAATTTGCATAGTCGTTTTTAGTAATGTTTTTTTTTTCAGTACTGTACTACTGTATTACTGTTTGTTTTACTACACGGTGTGGTTCAAACTTTTCAGTTGTGGATCAAACCATGCAGTATGACCAGTCTTTGGAAAGCTACTGAACAGTACTGTACTGTTGTAGTGTTTGTTTTACTATACAGTGCGGTTCTAACTTTTTCATCTGTGGATCAAACCATTCAGTGTGACCATTCTTTGTAAAGCTACTGAACAGTACTGTACTGTGATACTGTTTGTTTTACTATATAGTGTGGTTCTAACTTCCTCATCCAAAATAGTAGTCCAGTGTGACTACTATTTTGAATGCTACTTAACAGTGCTGTGCCGCGTTGCACCGGTAACGCAAGGTCATGGTTCGAATCCCGTTGAAGTCTAAAATCTTTCAGCCCTTTCTTTTGCAACTGCTGAAGTTGAATGCAAAACTGCGATGGTCTTTCAGTTGTTAAATCTTCTTTCCGCAGTTCAAATGTATGGATTTTCATATATTCACATTTTGTACTACTACACTCTATTACCATGCTGCGAGATTCTAATTCTTTTCATTTGCGGCTAACATTTTGTTTTCTTGAGTTGTCTCAAATTTCATTTCTATTTCTTCTAGGTCAGTAAAACGTGGCGCCGTATTGCATCTAACGATGAACTGTGGAAAGCTAAATGTCAGGAGACATATGTTGGTTAGTAAATGGTCGTTAGATATGTGTCCGTGATTAACCCTAATTAGATGCGAGAATCCGGCCTCATGGTAGTTGCCGTATCTCTAACATTTCACCTAGACACGCAAAAGTCTTTATACGAACAAATAATAATAATGATAATGAGCTGTATTTAGCACTGACGCACTAATTGGGGACACTGTTAAGCACAAATCAATTCAAATCATTTTTTTAAGTAAATCGAATCAAATGTTGATTTTTGTGGAGAGGGAAAAACCGGAGTACCCGGAGAAAAACCTCTCGGAACAGAGTAGAGAACCAACAAACTAAGCCCACATGTGACGCCGGGGCCGGCAATTCGAACCCGGGCCACATTGGTGGAAGGCGAGCACTTTTACCACTGCACCAACCCTGCTCCCCAACACAGTGCCAACCCTGCTCCCCAACACTGCGCCAACCCTGCTCCCCAACACTGCGCCAACCCTGCTCTCCAACACCCCACCTGTTACAAGAAGTGCTGGCGGTCAATCCTGAAAGCTACATTTTCCTCAAAGTAAGCGTCAATTAGGTGAAACAGTTGAATTGCGGATAAAGTTGAGCCGCGCTTCTCTTTTCAAAGAATGATAACCACAAGCGTTGAAGAATAGCAATCAGCATTGCAGAGGGAAAAGAGAAAAGTATATCAGTAAACACATAAGAATTTGTTTACCGTCCTAAGGATTCCCGCCAATATAAAAAGCATCTTAAGTTCATTATATTTATTAGTTGGTTTTCCAAGTCTCCAAGTGTCTCATGAAAACTGACACATAATTGTTTGTAGGCGTACCGCTCAGCATCCCCGCGGTATGGAAAGATATTTTTAGAGATAACATCAATTTGAAGCGTAACTGGGCCAGCGGCCGATGTCGAGTGACTGACATGACAGGACACACTCACAAGTAAGAACACGTGTGATTTTGTAGAATTAAGTTACGCTGCTGCTCTCCTTATGAACCCTGCTGTCCACATTGCTATCATCATTGGCATCATCGTCATCCTCATTATCGACATGCAGTGGCACATGGCATTCACTTTGTTCGGTTGCCAGTTACTTCACAAAGTGAAACAAATGGTACATTCTTTTCAGAACTAAACCGAGTGAGGGAACGTCGGTCCGAAGGTCTCCTTTTCTTCCCTAAAGTCTTTACGCTGTGTTATGCACGATGTTTGAAGCGTTCGTATAGACACATCTTTCAACATGCGCAAATCATTAAGGTCCTGTTCTGAGGTCTTGTAATTAGAACGTGTTGTATGCATGAGCGAGTGAAGTTAGTGTGACACAGGTTTTGGTAATTTGCCTTCTGTCTCTTCGCAGTGTTCTCTCTGTGTGCACTCACAAGAACAAAATTGCTACTGGCAGCTTGGACAGAACAATCAAGTAAGAGACACAGCAGTAAAGCCAGGGTTCGTTTACTTCTTGAGATCAAGCCCGATCGATTTGCAGTAATCCGGAGCTAAATAGTAACATAAGTTTTCAGTTCAACGGATCGATGTCATTATCTGGGCAACTGTGCACCTACCCCTCCCCTAATCCAACAGGCTATTATAAGTTAAAAAGTTAGCGTTAATGTTGGTTAGGGGAGGGGTAGGTGTACAATTGCCCAGATACTTACATTGATCCAGTGCAACCCCTGATTTGCTCTGATCGGCTGTCTGGAGATCCCAGCCCCACATGTCAAGGACTTTAACAGACGCTCGCATGTTTGTTTTATGTACAGTGTACTGGACATATTAATATTTTTACCCGTAGTCGGTAAGAATGGTAGGTAAAGCTCATTACCATATTGAAATGGTGCTACCTTGAAGTGATCGAGCTTCATGCTCCGACAATACTCTTTTGCCCTGTGACAAGCTTGATTGTTGTTTGTCTCCGTAGAATTTGGGATTCTATCATGGGTGCCCTGCTTCAGACCTTCGAGGGCCACTCAGTAAGTACAGTTATACCATTGGCCGGAGACACGATAATGTAGTGTTTAGCGTGTCGGACTTCCAATTAGGAGGTCCGGAGTTCGAGCCCTGGTAATGGCACTGTCTTGTTTCCTTAGACAAGAAACTTAACTCCACACTGTCTCTCTCCGTCGAGGTGTATAAATGGATACCAACGAAATAATGCTGGGGGTAACCCTGCGTTGGACTAAAATCCCTTCAGAGTAACAAGACCCGCAGGTGCTTCATGCTAATAAAGCCGGGATAGGCCACGGCCATGTGGGCTTCTTTAAGGCTCGCGTGCGTCTTACCATTGGGCCAGGCCAAGTTGTTGCACTTCAGGGCTGCAAATAACGGCCGGTCAACGGACAATGCCCGGTCAAGCATAGGCTTATCCGGTCAAATCCTTAGATGGCCGGACAGTTTGGTAACGAAAAATTTAGAGTTTCAAGTTTTAAATATTTCGAGGTTCAATATTATTGGCTTTTGTGAAAAAGGAGGGGGAAAGACGGATACTTAAATACCAGACCAATAACTTTTAATAAATGATTCGTAGTAGTCTTAAAATTCCGATCTCAAATTGTGTCAAATCAGTGGACGTGGATTCTACTTGTGTTACTTGTTGTAAATGCACATCAGTAAGCTTGTATTTTGATAGAAATCAGCTTGATTGCAAGCCTCAGTCAATTTCATCAACTTCATAACGAACCGTACATAAGACGTAGAACTGAAGCAATGGTAGTACGCACAAATGTGATACTGATTTTGCCGTACCATGCGTTCCACTTTTCTTGCATTGAGATCGATGCTCATGTACAATAAATGCTTTGAAAATTTGCTTGTTTCATATTTAAATATCATGTGAAGGGAGGGGGGCACTTTTATAGCGATAAGACGTAATCGATGTTTGTCCAAGCAAGAATATAGGCTTCACCGGACAATTTAACCGGCGCCAGCTGGGAAATCAGTTGCAGCTCTGCACTTGCCGTTGCCATCTGATATTCATTATTTTGTGTAGAATCGTCCAAGTCTGTAATTAACTAATCGTTCTTGTTTACAGCGTGGTATCTGGAGTGTACGATTCCTCTCCAGCTCTGTACTAATCAGTTCATCATACGACAAAACTATCAGGGTAAGTGATACAAAATAAGAGAAGTTCAAAACCAAATGCCTTAGTCGTGGCTAATAAAGGAAATGACCACTATTCAACAGTGTGAATTTGTGTGTTTGTGTAGCTCTTGATTGGCCAGCTAGCGCTGAAGAAGACACAATTGTAAGTGCAGTTTATCTAACGAGCGACCTCCCAGGATGATTAAAAGCTAGATCGTCAAGTATCGGCTTAAGCTTTTGGAGTGACTACACCGTATATATTCTCTTTTAGTAAAAATCTTCTTGTAGACTAATGCAAATGCTGCAATCTGATTGGCTAAGCTACTGCAGACTATCAGCCATTAGACAGCACTTGGTTGAAGATCGTTTTAAATATGGCGACGTCTTCGCGCTTTAGCGAAGTTTTGGAGGACGATTTGGTATTTTAGTATTCTTTTTACCAACACATGATTCGTTTATTATGATTTTTTAAACGATTAGATTATTCGCTCTTGATTTCTAAGAGGTGATAGATGATTCGGCCTTCGCCCTCATCACCTCATAGAAATCTCGAGCTCATAATATAATTGTTAAATATATACTTGCTATAGTGTACAGCTTCATTCTTGATGGGTTGTTTTGTTATTGCAGTTGTGGAGTCTTCGGACAAGTACGTGCGTGAGGTGAATGTTATTTCTCTTTTAATTCATTTAAATAAACAGTTAATAAACTCTGCTTGTTCTAGTGTAAGTAGTCAACAATTTCAGTGTACATGAAATCACATATTTGCGCTGCGCACAGTATCAATGTAATTTTCTAGAAACTGCGATTTAGCGTGAATTTAGAGAGGATTTTTCGTGATTCGAACCTTCGACCTCGCGAGTAACAGTGCGCTGCTCTACGTGATAAAGTAGCGTAGTAAACGCTTTACATGCGTACTTTTCAGTAGTTTACTGTCGCATTGTGGAGGCATAGTAGTGTAGTGGTTAGTGTGTCGGACTTCCGAGCGAAAGGTTTGGAGTTCGAGCCCTGGTGCTGGCACTGTGTTGTTTCCTTAGACAAGAAACTTTACTCCACACTGTCTCTCTCCACCCAGGTGTATAAATGGGTACCAGCGATATAATGCTGGGGGTGCCCCTCCGATGGACTAGCATCCCATCCAGGGTGGGGGGGGGGAGTAATAATACTCCCAGGTTCTTCATGCTATTGAAACCGGGATAAGCTCCGGCCGTGTGGGGCCTTTGGCGCGTGTGCGCATTTCGCATTATGAATTTCCTGGTGCAAATGGTTTCTAATGGCCGTGAGGCGCTATAACAATATTTTTTGACCAACCTGTTCTTATGGGTTTCACACATCTCTTTCAGAATATTAATAAGCCACGAAGGTCCTGTATGGGCAATAGAACGAAAAGGCGATGTCCTCATCAGTGGTTCGAGCGACAAAACGGTAAGATATAAGTTTGCGTCTTGCTGCCATCCCATTCACGAGAGTGTTAACCGTTTTTACTGCAACAAGTTCCTTTACCCCTCTGAAATACAGTAGTTATAAATTGTGCGAACTTGCAGCAATGACAAAGAGAATTTATAATCAAAACCCTGTGTTTGGAAATATTGCAAACGGCGCATTGCCACGCAGCAAGTCTGTCAAATCGTTTTTAAACACGGAAGTTGCTTGCCTGCGAACGCAGCCGTTTTTTCCGGGTGAAGAGCCGAATCAAGTACCGTCTGTGTTCACAGGCTTGGAAGTTTCCTACATCCAAGTAGTTATGCAAGAGAAGGAACAACATTGCTTGGCTTTTCTCATTGCCGTGTTCATTGATTAAAAGGGGAGAGTTCGCGGTAGATTTACGTCGGGTGTTACGAAACTAATATGCAATCTTGTTCGAGAAAGTACAATCGTAATGACTCATGCAATTGATTAGTTCGTTGATTTTTTTTTACAGGCAAAAATTTGGAATATTCGTCAGTGTAAGCTTGTATTTACACTTCTTGGTCATAATGGATCTGTTTTCTGCGTCGATTTGGATGAGGAAACGAAGAGAGCTTTTACCGGGTCCGGCGACAGGGTAAGTGAACAACCTCCAGTCTTGGACAAAACGTGTTAAGAATTTAGCACCTTCTTACTCCCACAACGTTCATTCCGCAGTGGAGCCACAATAACCGCTTATCCATGCACAGCACAGACGGTCTCTTTCCTGCAAACAGGTACCATTGCTTTTGTTATTAGCTACGGATTCAGCTTAAACATTGTTGACACAGCTCTTTCCTGCTCGTTACAGACCGTTCGAATGTGGGACGTGACAACAGGACTGTGCCTTTCTTCTTTCAACATCGGACAATCATCTGGGTCAGCCGTAACTGCCCTCAGTTTTGATCAGGTAAGAGTTGAGACACGACGGAGCAATCAGAAAGTGTGGGACGTTTTTACAGAAGCTTCCCTTCCTCCTTATCCTCCCCCGATTCTTCCTCATTCTTTACCCTTAATCCCCAGTTCTCTTCTATCTTTTACTCCTCCCCTCCATCCCTCGTCTTTTTTTATCTCAACCTCCCTGATTATCGTGTCTTTCCTTCTCCTCCTACCCGTTCATCCTTATACTCCCTTCTTCCATCATTTTTTGCCCCATCGTCCGCAACAACGTCAAACAGCGAAGCTAAAATAGGGTGCATCAACCTCTTGACTTCTCGTCCTTTAAACGTAGTCTACAATCACTTCTGGAAAACGCAATAGGTGACCCATTCGTTGTCCAGATATACTTGCCAGACATTTGTTAACCAGAACATAAATACCTCTGGGAACAGTTTCACGGTGTAACGTTCTATATAGTAGGTCTTTTTGTTGCTTTTAAGGGACATTTAGCCGTTGGATCAGGGCAGCTGGTGTCATTATGGGATCTATCAACAGGGGCCTGCTTAAACGAGCTCACAGGACACAAGGAAAGGTACGTGAAATGAAGACCCACGAGACTAACAACAGAAGACAATTTAAGACACAATTGTAAAATATGTCTGGGATTATAACATACCTTGGGAAAGATTGGCTAATAGGCTCGATCCATTTGGTCATAGGTTGTGAAGTCTTATGTTATGTAAGAAATGGTAAACGCAGAAGCTGTGGAACGAACCATCGAGTCATGGACGCACTTGGGAGGTTTGCTAAGCACTCAAGAAGCTTCAGCCGCTGGGGACGCAGCCGAGAGCATCTCTTACACTTCTTTCTAGCTAAGCAATCTCCCGCATGCGTCCATAACTCGATGGCTGCATGCTGCACGTTTACCATTTCTTCATTGACACTGGTTGAATGCACAACTCCTCATGTTAGCTACAGCCTGCGTGTAGCCATCTCATAAATTCCTTCGTTTGTTCCAATATTTTTTATATAGGATTGAATCCATAAAACTCAAGTTCATGATGGTGAACGGAAAGAAAGAGGGAGGATTGATCGTGAGCGCCGGAAAGGACGGACTGATCAAATACTGGGATATTGAACAGTGAGTGACCAATTTATACCCTTTTCTTTTTCACTCAAAAGATGTAAGTACAATTCCCATTAGAGGATCTGCTAGTCGAGCTAATCCGGCCATCGACGCTGAGAGCAGGTCAACAGTTGTTGACAAAAATAATCATTTCTTTAGCTATCTCTTCGTTTATTTGTTTTTTTTTTAGGGGGACTTGTATCCAGACCATACGAGGTCACAAAGACAACGTCAACTGCATCCATGTCGACGATACCAGAATAATAAGCGTTTCATATGACCAGAGAGTGCGAATATGGGATTTTAACTCATAATTCAAAGAAACATGCTGTTTTATCGTGTTACCATCCTATAGTGTGACACCAAAATGTCTCTTTCCCGTTCCATTCCAAAGGGTAAAATGAAAAGAATGGTAAAGGAACAGGTGATTGTAAATAAAAGTGCCAAGCCTATCTCTTTTCTATTTTTATGGGCTTGTCATGTTTTTGTTCATGCAAGGTTACGAAGGATACTTGCACACGACAATGCACCGAATTAGAGTTATATATATTAAAAAGATTTCGGCAGCTATGGATTCTCGAGAAGTCTACTGAAAACAGAAAGAGTGCTATCTTGCGCTTATCCACGTGTACCACAGAAGACGGACTTTAAGCACCTTTCCCCGTCTAAATAAAAAGAGAGCGAGAACGTCGTTATATCAATTCGTGTGGATCACGTGCTTTGACATCAGTGGTTCCAAAGTGTAAACTCTCCACTCCACTCCAAAAAGGCTTCTTCCCCTTTTAAGCACTTTACAACTTTACATAGGATAAATGTACGCTCCATTGAACGTTGGTGGGTTGTGGATTTCAAAGCTGTGTTTTAATCGGCCCCCTTGAAACAGTATCCGACTTCGTCAAGACATCAAAAGCATTTAAAAACATCTCATTTGAGTTATACAGTATGTACTTCCGTGGTACTAACAGACACAATGGAGTGATTGGACAGTGCGACGCATGTCCCTGCTCATGTGTTTCACTGTTAGTTAAACCACGTTCACCGCTCATGGAGAAGGCCTTACCGAAATCAGAGACCCCTGCCATGGTTCAGTCCACTAGAACGACTTCTATAATCAGGACAATATTTGGAATTATCGTTACTATTGTTGTCATCACATATCACCTAGCAGTTACTGGCTTGGTCGACTTCACTCGCCTGCTAATAGGGATCCCAATTTGTGTTGTCAGAGTGGCTATTGAACTTGTCTATATATTTTTGCGAACGCTTGCAAACGGGATCGTCGAGTTATTCAACGCAGCCATGGATGTGTTGGGACATATTCTAGTCATTGGGTGGCTCTTGCCTCGATTGCTTAAATTGATCGGTCTTTTGGGCTATTCTGTTGTTATACTATTGTCCGCTATTTTGTTTGCCTGTAGACGAATTGCATCCTATATTTTCTAACAGTTAAAATATATAACTAACACCGACAGTAACTTTACAACGCTGGAATACGTAGTTATGTGTTCGCATTGGATTATCACATATAATCACACTATCAGAAAGGGATGGGTATTTACACATGAAGTGGCCTTTGATCGATCTATCCATCCCTGTGGGTACGTACATGCTGTGTTTCGACTACACGTACTTATTGATAACTAACTTACTAAACCAAATTTGCATCGAGGTTGAAATTCCAGTAAATCTCTAATATATAAGACGTCTGATGTTTTCATAAAATCGATTGATTTTCGATCAGTAGTTCGCTTCAATCCTTTTGAATTATTCCAACAGGGAAATCGATAAATAGATAGAATAATGGACATAGTAAATCTGAATCAGTAACTCTAATGGAAATCACTGTATTCTCACTTTATTGTAGCATTTTGCCTTTTGATCACCTATGTATTTTGTTTTTTTTGTCCCTTTTCTCAATTGGATTTTTCATTAACGGCTCAAGATATGCAAATTCAAGATGTTCATTTCGTTTCCTGTTTTCCCTTTGGAAATGTAAATGTGTCGCCTGTGTTATTGTCACGCAATCTTACAAACAGACGGTGCGAGAAAATCGAAAGTGAAATTCATGAACCGTGCATCCCAGTTACTGTTTGGACATTTATACAGTCGGCATTTGAGTATATGATATACACGGGAATATTGAGCCAAACTTGAACGACTCAGGATTTCGAAGACACGAAGTGGTTTAATTTGTTTATTGGATGATATATTTAAATTTATTGCGGACAACCACACGAGAACTGCTATTTATGCAACTAAAGCCAAACAAACTTAGAATCCGAGTTTCTTCATCGCGCGAGAATGGGAATTCAAGACGGATGAGCCAAGAGACACTAACTACCCAAGCTGCAACTGCGTTTGCAACAAGCGTTTGACCGTCTGTCAGTAAACACAATTGGACGCCTGCTGTTGATGGTGGCAAAGAAAACAAAACGTACTGTACCAGCTTCGCGTTTCACCTTCGACGGTGGAAACATGTTGAAACAAATTGCACGGTTTGTTGCATTTCTTGTCTGCAGTTTTTATCTGCTATTAGTGCGTTGTGCAGGAGACGCTCTGCACGCCGTTCTCAAAGTCTTTTTTGGGTTGATACGAGAATTGCTGAATATCCTACTTGGTTTGATCGCTCGATTAGCGTCGGAGATTTGCTTTGCGATCGCTCTAGTGGCAAAGAAGGTTGCTTTCGCAGTTCTGCATTTGATTCTTATACTGTTTGAGAAAGTTGGAGGTTTTTTGAATCGTTTAGTGACGGATTTTGTCAACATGGCCGGATATAACATGGCATGTCCCTTCTTCATTACCATTACTGCATATATTTTATGGTACATCGCTCCCTTCATTAATCAAACAAGTCACGCAATCTCTCAGTTACTGAATCAACAATAGGGCAAACCAAATATGTATACAATATTCCAGAGCAGTTATTTATGTCTTAAAGCTAGAGAAAGAAAGAAATAACTTAACACAACGATAACAAAGGTACATAAAAAACTAAATGAGTAAAACAAACAATTAGGTTAACGTCCGTGCAGAACTTTGCTATGTTTTGCCCCATGAATTATTCTTTGTTGCTAATGTTGTTTTTGTCAGAATTTCTATAACTTCGCACTACATACTAATTGCAGCTCCTTCCTCATCTGGTTTGACCGTCGACCATAGAGGACAAAATGGAGATGGGATGGGCCTGGGGGAAGGCCAGAGAGGGTGGCGGGATTGTATCCATTTTTGGCCCTCGTTACACACTTCGCCTTCGTTTTTCTTGCAGTACTCAAAGACTCTCGATTCACTTGGTCGGAGAGAAAGACAGTGTAAAACAGAGGCTGAGTTGTGAACTTCGCAGCTCCCACAGCTAGTTGCTACGCCACGCAAACAAAGCAGAAACTATGCCGCGCACTAAGTTCTTACTAGAAATACGACTCCCGCCAAACCTCGCGAAGCTAGTTTTTTAAGAACTCGTAATGGTTTTTCTGACCATGGGCGAAGGTCATCAACTCGAGCGCCAAAGGCTCCATAAACACGGTCGTGCAACAAAGGGAAAGCAAATTTAGCAGGTCATAAAAAATCGACCGATTCGAAAAATGTTTTCGCAGGTGTTCCTCAAATATGATCTAGATTTAATCAAAATAACGACAAATGAGGCATTAGGTGCTCTATATGCTCATCTGGAACTTACCCACACTGCTAATAGACTTTTGATTTTTCTATGGAAAAGAATTGATCTTGCAGTCACATTCGCGTTTCTTTGCATTGCTGACTGAGGAAAAATGCGACTAAGCAGAGGGCTCTTGATAGTCTACTGTGCAAAAAAAATATATATTGTGGTCTTTTTGTGAAGGAATTTATCAGCCTTTGCTCCTTGCCCCTCCCTTCTCCGGCTATTTTAGTACCTTACCTCTACCCCGTTAGTTCCCTTTTGTGCCCGCGATTGTCGTCTTTGCTTAAGCAGATTACCAGGAGGAAAAGCCCATGCCAGGTATGCATGGTAAGTGTCATTGAAGAACTCAGCTGAAGTACCACTTAGTCTCACTTGCAGTTTTTCATACAACTCTTGTGTGAAAATGAAAATGAGTCATTATCAATCGTTCAACTTTCCCTCGGGTATTATTATTTAACGGGGATAGACTGATATATCTTCGTATACCCCCATATTTCCACCATTATGCATGTTACAGCTGAATTATTTGAGGTAACACAAATGAAAACCATTTTTGTCTCTCTTGAGAACATGCACAGTGAAGTATGAGATTGTGCGAAAACTAATGTGTGAATACCAGCAGATATTGATAATTTTGTAACCCGCTGTTGTAATGCATGTTACATCACAAGGTTTATCTTACTCGCTCAAGATTTCGTCTATGAATGCAGTTACTCAGAGGTGATATATGTCGTTTCCCACCACCTAATCAGACTCAGAGTTGTGGACACTGAAGCGAAAAAAGAACTGCTTAGATAATTTGATTAATATTCTCTAAAAAATCACCCACGACACCCACCAGAAACACTTGTAGAACATTCTTCCATCCAATGCAGATATGAAACGCGATTATGAAAGCATCTTCCCAAGGAATATCACACACGCAAAGGAGCAAGCTAAGCATGCAACCACAAGAAAGCACACATGCAACCAGGCCTTTATACTTAGCATCCAGGCTTTTCCTGGACTTAGCCTCCTTTTTAATGATAATTTATTTATTTATTCCTTTGCCGACTGAAAGATCCACTTTCACAAAGGCAAGTGATGAAAAAAAAAACAATTATAGGAATAGCTAAAGCGGGATTTATAACAAAACAATGCTTCTGAAGTTGCTGCCTTTTATTATTTTAGCAGTTTCTTGAATAGTTGCTCGATACTCATTTCCCAGAGTAAATTACTTTACAATTTAAAGTCAGATACAATTTAAGGAAGTTATCCCGAAATTGTTCATTAAAATACAAAAATTTTGAATTCCTGTTTAAATTATAACTATGAATATTACTACTACAAAAATAATTGTCGTGAACCAGCAACAACAACGATGAATTTTTCAGATACAATAACAAAAATGTGGTTGGGAATTTTCGTCTGAGAATTTGAGTTGCACTTGAAACACATTCATGTTTCCTTGCTTTTCCTGAACGTTAAGTTTAATTCAGTCTATCAACTTTATTATCACCCACAGTGATAAAGTCCTTCAGCCAACAATTTTAGTTCTGTAGGTAAGCAAGGCGTGATAAATAGTAAAAACGTCATACTGTATTCTGCAAACCGGACATAGAAAAATTGCTAAGGGATGAGAACTTATAATAGATTGAGACTACACAACGTTGTGAATATAAACAAAACTACTTAAAGTTTTAAAGGTATTGGCTTCCAATAATTAAAAACATACCTCTTAAACTAACAACAGTGAAGAATATTGCCAGTTGGTGTTGTTAAACTTTTGTTCGCTGGGGAATTGGTTACATTTTGGGCACTAATCAGTGTTTTGTCAATGGAACTAACATTATACCAAGAAACGACTAAATTAGTCGTATCACTTAGTGAAGACTCGAGCCCGGACAAAGCGCCCTAAAGAGTGCTAGCAAATATGGCGGACCTATATTACCGGTTATAAGCGCTCTGTAATTTGCCTGTATAAACTTTATTATTATACAAAGTTGACCCTGAAATACCTGCACCCGGAAGATTGAACTCGACAAAAAAGTTGACATATTTTTATTAAAAAAGATACAAAACAAAGAAAATGAGAAATCCTACAATCCTCTTTCTTAGGGTTGAAATTAAGTGCGGATATATTGGCCATTTCCAAGACAAAGACTATGCAACTAATCGATTACAGCACTCGAGCTATAAAGATATTCAGTCCCGTTTTCGTTTGTAGTGAAATGGTTATACTTTCTTATATGGCAGTTAGCCCCGTTTGTTCTAAAAAGGATATAATGTTAGCTTGAAATTTCGATTTCGAAATTTCGAAAACGATTTCTTTAAAATTACAACCTCAGTGGTAAGAGTGTGATAACGCCCTTTCCATAATTAGGCAAAATTTAGCACTGACGGATGAACCATTGTACTTTCGAGGCTGGGGGGGGGAGGAAGTTGAGTAATTAAACATAATATGTTATTAGCTAGGAATAAGACTTCCCCAAAAATTCGCAAGTCGATATAGTCTAGTCCAATCGCAGTATAGAGTGTTGCACCGCCAAGTCCACAGGTTTTGCCCGTTGAAAATTTAGCACTAACGTTGAACGCAAAAATATAATATTAAGAATTCAAGCGACTAATATCGTTTTTGATTATTGATTCCTTCAACTTGTAGTAGACTTTCTCAATACACTCCGAAAATCGTGTCTTAGGACTTTTCACCTCTTACCGTCAAAGTAAGCCACACCAATCCATGGCGTCTTTTTCTTCTCCAAAGGCTCACATTTTGCCTTCAGCTAAAAGATTTTAGCGCGTTCCCTTTCCGGCCTTTCCAAAGAAGGAGGCAAGTAACAGCAGGATAATGTGACTTTGGTTACACCTGCCTCTTTAATTCCGTGACGAGATGACACAGATCATAGAAAATTTCCATATTGTAATAATTGCTCTCACTGAGTCTGTGAATCCGTATTTACGATGCTTTCCCACCGCACCGTGTAAATTCCAAAGTACACAGCCAAAAAGATCGTGTAAGAAAGTGGGAATACAATTCTAGAGTACTTATCCAAGAAGCAAATTTCTTCTTCCCCTTCCTCGATAGTTTTTCGGATCATTTGTATCATGGACGGCCTTCTTTGTAGCTTTTTCATTTGTGATCGGCTTGGCTGTCTATTGGTTTTAACCATGCTATCCTTTGGATCAGATATAGAGACTGTTCGGCCAGATTCACTGGTTCTGCAGTTGACAGTCCCGTTCTCTGTTTTTTCCTTGCCATCTGTGAAGCTGTATGTCTTCCCACCAATGGCAACGGACACTGACATATTACGCTGTGAGAGAGGAGATACCTTACTTAAAGTCTGGTGTGCGCTTCTCGTAATATATCAAACACGACATACAGTGTTTCATCACAAATAAAACACCGAGAATAGAGCTGAAAATACGACGTGCAGAGAAGTATTTTTGGCAAAATTCGAGGTGTGTGATGAAGCACATATATGGAGTGTTTGGTGTAGCATCTCGAACGAAATTATTTAGAAAGAGAAATAAACGATGCAAAAATGAGCCGTGTTTCATCAGATATCCAAACACGTCACGGTGCTTGATTTCCTTTGTCTTTCCTTCATGCCTCATTGATGAGTTTGAGAAGTAATATTCAAAAACGTTTTGGACGCACAAAGCCAGTATTAAAATTACGAGCAACTCACTGTGCACTCACAATGCAAACCTGTCCCTTTCACATGTTTTTAATCGTCGACAAGTCTTCTTCTCCGGCAGAGTTTGATTGACAAAAAAGGCTTGTTCCCATACTACAGTGTGAATTATTGCGCCCGAAAACTTTTGGGACTTTCGAGAAAAGTCTGGGGGTAGGTACGTGGTGTAAGCATCGTGTATGGCTATGGAGAGCAATGTATGCCATATATTCACTAACGGGGAACCACTATATGATGCTTACACCACGTACCTACCAGTCTGGGTACGGTTCCTAGAATGCCGATTTTGTACCAATCGAGGGTCAGTTGGGTTAATCAGCGAGTAAACTTTCCGACTTAGCCCTGGGTTAACACTACAGTAATCGGTTTTCTAGGAATCTGTCCCTGGATTTTACTGGCGACGCAAGGACCCGGGTTCAGTCTGACGCACACCACCATTAACAGAACGTACATGTGTAAGTCGAATGCCACATTTTGGGATTGGCCAAAAATATGAGGAAAAAATCGCAATTTCTAGATTCAAACTTTAAATCAAGACCAAAGTAGATCCACTTCCTTATATACTTCATGTTTTTATTGATCCCCACTTGTTGCAACACAAGAAAAATATGCAAAGTTCAAATACCTTTTCGACCTCACCCTGTGGTATCAACAGAGCAGTTTCAAGCTTCTTGCTCAGTGTTTTCTTCTCTTTCTTTTTCTCTTGCTTCTTTTTCTTTTCTTTCCGAGTTTGCTTTAAAACCAATACGTACTCTATAAGAGTCATAAAGACGAACACAAAGGAACCCAACAAAAAGTAATCCACAGACTTAAGATACGAAACACGCGGCATGTTGTCATTCATTGAGCCTCGCATAAAACTGATTGTAAGCACTGTGGCAATCCCCAGTCCCACGCGGTCGGAACCGTCCTGCTCGTCGATCCAGAAACTCACCCAGGACAAAATGACAACACAGATGCAAGGAATGTACATTTGGAAAATGTAGTACATCGTGCGACGTCGGAACCGTATCGTTGCTGTTAAACCTGCAAATGTTTCTGGTAAAGAATAGAAACAAAAATAGATGATCTCTATTGAAATCCTAAGCTTTACTCAATACGGCATAGCATGCTATATGGGTAGGTACGTGGTGTAAGCATCGTGTATGGCTATGGAGAGGAATGTATGCCATATATTCACTAACGGGGAACCACTATATGATGCTTACACCACGTACCTACCGCTATATGAGGAAATAATAGTCCTAATAAATAGTAATTTATAATTACAATTATAATAATTAAGGAGACCTTCCTTGCATAAGCCTGGTGGTTTCGTGAGGCCTCCGAGCCATTCCTTGTAAATCAGTATGTCTACCCTTAACTTTCTTTTATTGCCATCTGCAATATAATATTTTCTACCTTTGGCAAAATTCCAAGTTAAGGGGATAAATAAATAAATAATGAGTAATAATTCATTTATTTCTATATTGCAAGTCTCAATGAAATGCAAGTTACAATCAATGGTCAATAGCGTCTTAATAAACAAAATGGAACTAACCTATAATGCAAAGATACTATGTAATGCCATCGATTAAAACTCCTGTTTACAAAGCTGAAAGTAGTTCAGTTCGAATTCAATTTAGGAATCTGCAAGTAGTTAACTATAGATCAGCTTCGACTATCACTGAACAACTATTAAAGAGACGCCGGACTAGTAGGCCATGATGCAATGGCGAAGACACAAAATATTTGACGGTATGACACTATGAAACTGTGCACTGCATTGTAGAATACCAGTATATATAGTATATAAGCCTCATCATAATTAAGTAGAACAAAATAACTCTTTTTCTATAATAAACCCAAATATTTGACATAATAAGCGTTGTCATTTTACTCGATGCATGTACGACATACACGCTTATTTCATCACTGAACTACAATAGCAAATAGGCGTATTTTATATGTGGTTGGTTCAACGAGTGGGTAAAATGAGTTGAATCCTGTATTCTGATTGGCTCCCAAGCGGCCAAGATGGTCCTATCTTTCCCGCTCCGGACTGCCCACCTTCTCCCGCGAAACAAAACAAAATGGATTTGTCATACAACAAATCCGTCAGTGACCAAGCTTGTTCGGTCAAGATGGCTGAATCATACTTACCAGAGTGATAAACACTATGCTTCCCTTTTCGTCTAGCACTCAAAATATCAAATTGGGCCATTTCCTTATCGTAGATAAATATTTCGCTTCCTTTGGGCTGCCTCCATGTGAGATTCAAATCCTTCTCCTCGAAAGAAACTGAAAGATTCGATAAAATTAGCAAGGCTGAATGGGAGATGACGAGAGGTTGATCGAAGATGTAATGATATATTGCAAACTCGAGCTCTCTGGGCGCTTCACAGGAGGGTAAGGGGAATAGAAAGAGAAAAAGAAATGAGAATATCCTTTCGATAACAAGAACAGGATTACAGGCCTTGTAAGAAGAGAATATGTTTGAGAATGTGTTTGGGACTTACAGCTCTCAAAAGCCAAGTGACAAATCTGGTCGTCTAGAGGATAGTCCCTCAAGTCCACTCTACAAGAGCTGCGAGCTGTAAACCTGTAAAAAAGTAGTTAAAATTGTATCTTTGTGGGGGTGGGGTGGGGGAGTGGTGGAGAGGGGAGGGGAGGGGTGGGGTGGGGAGCATATTTACTAGAAAGTCTCGATTTTTGTTGATATTTCTGTGGACTATTCTAATTTTTTGTTGAGCATTCTAATAGATGATTTCCTAGTACATCTCTAATTTTCAATAGATGATTTGCTTCAAATTTAAATTCTGAACATCCATAACCGCATCAGAAACCAAAAACATATAACATGTAATGATTCCAGTTCCTCCTTTTTCACGATCTATTTCAAGTGTCACACCAGTATAACTATTATTTAGAGAATAACCATTCCCATGAATTTTATTATCGGGATAGGACCTCAAATCGATCCACAAAGCGAATTTGTCCATGTAGAAATCTTCCTCTTTGATAGAATCATTCAATCCAAAGCGTTTAATAGCCGATCTCCATAAATCGGTTGGATTCATCCCCTTGGAATAGAGTTGGTTTGGTATCCCATCCAAGTTAATTTTGATGGATGTGATTTCTGGATTCACAAAAGTCTCAGAATCTCTATTTCCTGGTGTATAGCTATTTGTGAATAGGCAAAGGATACCCGTTATGGATCTTCTGGGAACATTCACATGTTTAAAAATTTTATCATCATTAGGTCTTGAAATTTTAAACGTTTTGTGTAAGATAATGTCTTCGTAAGTGAATCCTTTCCCCACTCTGTAGGAAGCTAGCGCCTGAGTCGTCAAATAATTACTTGAGATGCATGAATACTCCAACTCAATGTTAGTCATTATATAATTTGGAGGTTCTTCAGCCTTCGAGTAAACGACAATATCATCAACTGAGGCTAGTGTAATTTCAAATTCTAGTGAGTCATTAGTAAACGCTCTATTATAAAACACACCATGATCCTTGAGAATTGGATGATCTAGAGGTATTGCATACTTAGTGTTATGAATCGCAGCAAGATTAACCTCCTTTGTATTTGAAGTGTTTTTATCACCCGCATTTGTTCTAAGTTTACGCATATTTTCAGAAGAGATGCCTTGCCTCAACCTATCTCTACGCTCCTTCTTTGGTAAATGCAAATCATGATACGTCTGGAATACATTGAAGCTATCAGTATCTTGTATAATTTCTCCACCGAATGTAACTATAAGTTTGGAGATGAGATTTCTCCCCACATTATTGACTAGAGTATTGTTTTTATGTCCTGACACATTCAAATTGAAAATGAGATATACACTGCCTGGAACTAACACAAGATTCTCTGATAATTTCGGAATTTTAATGTATAGTGTTTCACCAGGATTGGCAGATGAAGGAGTGAATGTAATTCGATTCAATGATGTTTTCGCTTTCAAACCATTTAATTCTCTAGGAAAACGATTTGGTTCAAGAATTTCTGATATAGTAGTCATTTTATATATATAATCATAATAATCTTTAAAATGTTTAGAAACATTACTTATTCTACCACTCTTATTGGACTTAGATGTTCTAGGAAATCATCTATTAGAATGCTCAACAAAAAATTAGAATAGTCCACAGAAATATCAACAAAAATCGAGACTTTCTAGTATACAGTCTTATATGAATACTTGTAGAATCTAAGAATATTATCTAGAATTGTAGAGTATTTGTTACTCAGTTCAAGTAACAAATATGCTCCCCACCCCACCCCTCCCCTCCCCTCTCCACCACTCCCCCACCCCACCCCCACAAAGATACAATTTTGGCACCCCATAACTAATTAATTATTCATGACCACGCCCAAACTAAAAATCGAAATCGAGGAAAAACCATCGACCCAAAAATCGATAGACCCGAAAAAAATCATCGACCCAAAATTTCACAAGACTCGAAAAAAAATTTGAAAATCATCGACACAAAAATCACAACTCGACCCGAAAAAAATCGATTGCGCCAGAATCGGCCAAATGCAACTACTAAAAATCAAATTTAATATTACTGATTAGGGTTGACTTGTTTTCCTTTTGGCCATCCACAACGGTTGAACGCAGTCTAATGAACCAACAGAAACAAAACCGAATACATGCACCTTATTCGTTGTTTACGCGCGGATATTTCACGAGCTGTGAGCAATGAGTGAAATATCCGCTCGTATTTTCTCGGAAAACATCGAATAAGAGGTTTATTATTCCACTGAATTCTATTATTTCATCAAGCATCTATATTCTTTTACCAGAGAACAGAGTACATTACATTGTGTCAAGCGTGAGCTACATGCACGTGACGAAACAAAAAGCCAGTAAAATTCGTTTTATTTGATTGGATAAAATGAGTCATGAATTACAGGTTCTTGACCCTTGGAACTAAACCAACATAATTTTGCGTCTTATCAGATTTTTCATTCATTCATTATTACAAAGACTGAGATAAGTTTTAAGAAAAACGGTTACGCCCCACAAAAAGTTCTCCCGGACGCGAAAGCTATGTTCTAACTCAAAGTTTTCTTAAAGTTCATCGTAAATAAGGTGGTCGTCCAGAAATTCAAGTTGGAAAGCTGTAAACAAGTCGAAATTTGGTTCGTCCAGTCCGGCCAATTTTTGTTTTTCGTCCTCAATTAGAAACAATGCAATACGCTTGTCTACAGTGTAATACGCTAGTCTACAGTGTAATACGCTTGTCTACAGTGTAATACGCTGGCATATTTTGTGTGTTCTCTTGACCTTATATGGTAAAGTGACGTAATAGTAAAATAATAAATGTTGTTCGCATCAAGCGCAGTACAATGAGGATGACTTACACGAATCTGGTTTTCAGCGTTCTGTTTGATAAATTGAGATTTCTTAAGTCATTCACTTAAGATAGCAATGTAGAGCCAAGCCAGGGAGGACTCGGCTTTCCACAGCTTACTTTGAGCTCAAGACATACCGCTGGTTCTATGAAATGCAGAGGGCTTTGTCGGGAGGAAGAGGGCTTTTTCTAGCTCAGGAAAAAAGGTGTTTTGAACTTATGCATAGATAACCGCCAAACGAATTCCTTTTTTATCACGTTTCGCGAGGAATCAAGGCCATGACGCTATAGGCGAAACCAGTACGACGTTTTGGTCCGATAAATTATAAAAGCGTTTATATGAGACTGCCAAACCTAAGTTCGTTATTGCGTGAAAGCCACATGGGTACATGCTTATATAAAAGGTACGATTTACAAAATGTTTCCTAACATTTGGAGGCCCTCGAACCTTCATCTCGAAAAAACATTCAACATTACACACAGACATACACAAAAACAATAATACTAACATATATATATATATATATTTGCATATCTGTATTGTTCTAACATATATATATATATTTGCTAACATATATATATATATTTGCATATCTGTATCTGTATCTGTATTTGTATATCTGTTTGCATGTTCTTATATTAGTATATATATATATATATATATATATATATATATATATACTAATATAAGAACATGCAAACAGACAAAGACAAAAATATAAAGATACAAACAAACAAGATGGCTTGGGAGGCGTACTTGCGTAACTTGTCATTATTGCTAATTCGCTCTGACGAAGGGCTAACGCTCTAAACGTCAGCACCCCCATCACTTACCTTAGGGTGGCGTGACTTACTTCACCAACTTGTTTGATAATCCCAATTTCTACTGTATTACTAAACCTGAGTTCATGCTTTTGCCGTCACGTGAAAGAATTCGTTGGAATTCCTTACCTAACGAAATAATTAGTTCTGAGACTCTATCTTCCTTCAAAAGAAAATTGTTTAAATTTCTTCTTGATTCACAAGCGTTTTTGACTTGTTCGTTTTTTACTTTATTAAACAGCGTGTGAGTAGACCTTCCTTGCATAAGCCTGGTGGATTCTTGAGGCCTCCGAGCCATTCCTTGTAAATCAATAGGTCTATCCTTAGCTTTCTTTCATTACCATCTGCAATGTAATACTTTCTATCTTTGGCAAAATTTCAATAAAATAAAGCTCAATACATGATTCTGAAGACATTACACATTACAATATCTCTCCTTGTTTTTTGACAACCACAAACCTTAAAACAAGCATGATAGTTCCATTTGCTAGGTGTACCCAAGCTTTCTTGTTTACCGACACCAACTGGTGAATTTTTGTGTCAATCGAGTTCACGATGAACGTGTCTGGTACCCACAAATTATCAGTTGCGTCGCCGCTGAGGATGATGGTCCGATTGACACCGAAACCCAGTCGCGGATCCTGCCAGAACTGTGCCATATACAGGTCAACTGAAAACTCCTAAGGGAAGTATTGCAGAACAAAATTAAATCAGTTGCAGTAAATGGGGAACGCAGTTAGCAAAGGTATTGGGAATATAGAACTGGTGATAGATGATTCAGAGGGAAAGATCTTTTGCTTAAGGCTCAGAGCTAGTTAAACGACCTGCAGGCTATTTGCTGGTCGTGTAAGGACGCTGGGGGCTTGGCCAAGTTTTGCATTCACTAGACAGACATGCCTTGCCCAAGGTTGAAAGGCAGATGAGTGTCTTGTCCAAGCGTGGCAGCGTGCGCCCACGTCACGGGTGTGGGGCTGGCTTGCTTCGGTCGCAGGCACCTTATTTAAAATTTGGAGAGATAAATAAATAATCTAGGTTATGATGCCACGGCTTAACATAGGAAAGAGTTCCGGTGACATCTATATATGCATGTCCCCCTTCCACCCCACCTTATGCCCTGCCTAATATATCATTGTGTGCGTAACGGTCTACCACACTCGGGGCAAGAAACTTATCGTCACTATAAAAAGAAAATCTTAAAGAGACTTTTTCAATACTGCGTTCCTTTACCCTATATGGCTCCATCTCACCATTCCATACCGTCCTGCCTACTGAAATCTTTTATGATGAAATCAAAGAATTTCCAGAGCGCTCTGACCTTTGCAATAGAGATCCTCTTCTTATCTAATTCAAATCAAGGTTCTTGTTGGTTATATTACAAACGAAAGTAAGCAAACGAACAAGCTACAAGCCAGGAGCTAAATCAAGCAATAAGTAATGGTAATAGGACTGAGTGGAGTCCAATTCGGTCTGTAATCATACGAGTGATTAACAAAATAGGACGACCGCGTAGCGGGAGTCCGATTTGTTTAATCACGAGTATGATTTCAGACCGAATTGGACGACACGAAGTCTTATTACCAATTAATCATAACTTTAACAAAATTTGTGATGTATAAACTTCTTTTTTTTAATCAAAACACATGAAATTCCAAGATTTTTTATGCCAGTAGTGAAAAAAAAAGTCATTTAAGCGCGCGAGTGATGGCGCGTACTGTCCAATTACTCAGGCATGACGCGTACTGTCCTATTTAACTGTCCTATTAAGGCTGAAATCAGGGCAGTTGATAGCCAATCAGATTTGAGAATTTTGTTATAGTTATGATTAATAAATAAATAAACAGTAAGAAAAAGAAATGAAAGAGAATAGACGAAAGTAAAGGCAACTGAAATAATAACAATTTTTCAAAATTTCGAAGGTCTTTCAAGTTTCATTGAGGTTCGTAGGTGAAAGGAAGTGAGAGTACAGCCAAGAAAGGTAGAAGAACAATGCAATGAAAAAGCCACTAACACGGCCTACCATGTTGGTTTCACTTAGTTCTCCAAACGACAAGATCAGCATGTCCATCTTGA
Source organism: Ricordea florida (assembly GCA_949710005.1). Lineage (NCBI taxonomy): Eukaryota > Metazoa > Cnidaria > Anthozoa > Corallimorpharia > Ricordeidae > Ricordea > Ricordea florida. The sequence continues at coordinate 26,418,493 of OX453280.1, read as the reverse complement.
CATCCACGGTTCGGACTAAAGACACACCCATATATTCGTAGTTAGTCAGAAATTACAAACGAAGGGATGGAACCCTTCGGGTCCTCTACGGTGCTTACATATAAGTGTGATCTCGTATTTAATATTACAATAATTTGCTTCCCAGTATTGCGGAATGTGGATTGCCAAACGAAATAGAGACAAAATTTGAAAAGACGTGCTCCTAAGCCCTGGATTCGTGACATACTGGGAAAAAAATCCACTCCCCACCCCTCCCTCCCTCCACCTGGCATCCTCCTTCCATTCAACCCTCCCCCCTCCCCTGTTCCTTCCGAAGGGAGCATGTGCTTAGGGTTCGTGTGACTGCTTCCCTACTAACATTGAAAATATCAGTCAAGACATTAGGAGACATAAGAAGAAATTTACCTCCGTAAAACGGCCGTATTCTGTTGTCGTACTTATTAAACACAGCGTCCAAGAGAAGCGACATGTTCTTACCAGCAGCCGTGTAGTTTTTATAAATGATATTAAGAAGTGGTACTTTAGAATTGTCATCCATCTCGTCCCTAAAGAAACGCAACAACGACAGCGCTTTGTTATAAAGCGAAACGATTCTGACTACAAATCTTAGGCGAACGGAACGGACCAAATCTTAGTTTTAATACTCTTCTGTCTACTAGAGTGGTTTGTGCGCCTCAGCTGTAATTTCGTATGATACAAAATTCGACAATTGTATGCGCAGGTTTCGTATAAAACTTTTGAAATCTGATTATGTCTACACCATCCTTCTAGAAAATAACGCAAGACGACCCTTCTACGATAGTACATTATTTTTTTCTTTGAGATCAGAAAGAAACATCTGGAAAGGTGATTTGCAATTCTAAGTCAAAGTCAGTCTAGTCTTGACTTCTTTTTAATTTTACTTTTTGCCATGAGATTCAAGGATCTAAAAAGAAAAGAAGGATACTTCACCTATACACTGCCGTCCGATACTTGTATTCAAAACACAATATATGGAAATAACTGAACCAAAACATTAGAGCTCTGTTGGATTCGAAATTGATTTAAATAATTTTTTCCGAGTATATACACATTCAAACATGAAACCTTGAAAGCAATATATCGATAGATAATGTAAAGTAGACGACCTGCTTTAACTAAATAGATTTTCATTTTGTCGAAGTGCTGTTAGAATTAATGACTGACTACAAGCATATCATGGGTCTGTATTAGACATAAAGGAATAAAAAAGAAATCATGTTTCCTTTAGCCTGTACGCTCGAATTTCAGAAAGCGTAATTCTAAAATCAATTGTTTATGTTCGACCCATCGCTGCGTCTTGCAATAAAGACCTGATGATACTTAATGGAAATTTCCCCCGCTGCAGTCTTACATCAGCGCGCACGAGGGGTCGAGAACCTGAATTTCAACTCTAATTTTCAATACCATTTATTTTGACTACGTATAGGCAATCTCAAAATTTGATTTTCGAGGAGGGGCAAGTCTAAAGAATGAATCTTTTTTAAAAAAAGCTGATTAATTAGCAGTGTTTGTTAGCAATGTATAATACAATCCGATTTTTTCATTTGCGTCAGTGAGATAACGCCCTAACTGCTTCCATTCAAATTGAAGCTGCTGAGCAATTTCTTTTCTCTAGTATGGTTTACTGTGTAGTTCTGCCCTACATTTTGTTTGAACTTGCTGATGTTCAGTGTGGTGTTATATAATTAAGTTATTTTCTCTGATGGTTAGGGTTATCATTTAACATAAAGAAATCTTTCTACCCAAAGAACAGAGTAACTGTCCGACATATTTAGCCATTGCAGGCTGTTATTTTGCTTTGCTGTACAATGAGAAGTTTTTGGCCCACCGTTTTGTGCTTAATGATGTGAATCTTGGTTTCAGTGTTTCAAGCAACTGGTGGAATAACTCAGTGAAATTTATATCTTTTTTTTATCAAAAAGAGCCGAAAAGTAGTCCCGAATTCTAATACTATTGAGTATAGTTAGCTGGTTACAAACTGTTGACCTGCTTTACTGAACAGCTCTTGGCCCATATTCTGAACTTGATGATGTGAAGCTTGGTTTCACTCTTTCAGACAATTGATGAAAACCTTCATTGAAGTTCATATCTTTTTGCGGCATGACCTTATTTAAGTGCGGCATGACCTTAATTTTCATATTGAAGAGTCAGCTTACTATAGAATGTTCATTTGCATATTAATCAAATTTCCTCAGTCGGTGATACTTTGAGAGATCTAAGGTGTCCATCCTTATCGATATCTATATTATGTTTCGTATGATAAGTTGTCTTGCACTACATTATTGTACACTACATGGTGCCTTTTCCTTTGAATTTGAAAGAAGTTACCCGGCTTAGCCAGCTGTTTTTAACACTTCTGGAGAAGTGACGTCTACAAGCCAAATAAACGTGTTCTGCTCATAATTTTACTGTTGCACCACTCTGTTGTGCTCTACACAGTGTCTTGTCGAAGGTCCCAACAGTTAGATCCGTGGACTAAACCATGCAGTTATTAAGGAAAATGATATCTAGAAGCCTCTACGAGTTACTTTTATATGGCGCTCTACACTGGGCGGTTACTTTGCTTATAGCTGTCTCTTAAATTGACTTAAGTGTAAAGCTGGGAAGGTTATATAAGTATAAGCGTCTCGTAAATAGTTTAGCGTGTATGGTGTTGATTTATCTGACGCCGGGTTGCGTCAGTTGTCTAAACCATACAGTTGCCAAATTGACGTAACTGTAAGCTTTTGAAGATAATTCAACAGAAAACGGAAAGGTGTCCATGTTTATTTGTAACGGCTAAGTCAATTGACCAAACCATACTGTTGGAAAACTGATTTAACTGTAAGATGTTGTGGAGTACTTTACTGCAAACTGAAGGGAGTCCGTGTATCTAACGGTTTCATCAGCCGTTTCAACCATAAAATTGGACAACTGATAAAACTGAACGCGTTTGAGGGTTGCTGTACTTTAAATTGAATGACGTCCCTGTTTCCAACAGTAAGCTCAATTGACAAAACCATACAGTTGAGAAATTAACCTAACTGTAAGGTTTTCACGAGTACTTAAGTGCACACTGGTGTCCATCACTTTTTCTTTGACTAAACCATAGAATTGGAAATTTAATATAACTTTAAGATTTAAGTTGTTTCAGCATACACTACATGGTTCCCAATTTTCTTACTGTTGTATCAGTTGAATAATAATACAGTTATGAAATTCATCAGGTCTATAAGTAATAAAGAGGTGCCTTCCTGTGGTGTTATTTGTTCTTAAGCTCTGTGTGGTGGTCAGTAATTAAATAATCAGGCAATTTCTGACTGATGCACTGCAGATTAAAAACGTAAATGAAAGCTACAGTATATAAATGTTTTTCCAGTACAGCAAAGTTGTCGAAGTTTGATAGGAAGATTTGCGTGTTGGCGGCTTAGAAGGTCTTGTCTTATATTCCTTGTTAATTATCTCTACAGTGTTTCAAAAAGCGTTGCAGTGGTATGGTTTGATAAGGGAAAAAGGAATTTCAATTTATTTTTCATATAAAGCCATGCATTTATTAATTGCCAGTTTAAATTGGACGTTTTTATGGTGTCACCACAGCCTTAAAGCCTAAGTTTATTTCTTCTGGTCACTTTTCGTTTTAGAATCAGATTCATTTTAAGCGTTGTATCGATACAACTCGTGTTTTTAATTAAACGTCGCAATAGTACGCCACTTCATAAAAACTTATTGGAATGATAGATCTCATATCTGCCTTATCTTGAGCTAGGTTATCTCAAAGCCTTTTCTCATAGCTGTTGTCTTAAAGTCAGTTCTCATCGGCTATCTTAACCTCCCCGCTATCTCGAACTGAATTCCTTTTCCAATTGTTTTTTTTTTTTAAAGTAATCTACTATCGGCTATCATAGACTCCCTACTATCGCGAACTATATTTCGTTTCCCTCAAGGGTGCGAGATAGCGAGGTACTATGCACGTACTACCAACACTCGCTCCTCGAACCTCAAACAATTTTTACATAAGGAGGTCAAAATTTGATTTACAAAATAATGTTTTTTTTTAAGAAAAGTAAGAAAAGGTGCAAAACTTTGGAATGCAATACTATACTTTTTGAGGGAATTATCGCGACCTTTATTACTCGGGTTATCGAAGGTGACCCGCGTAGAAATATGGACTCGTTTTTTTCATCTTTCGCCGCCACAAATGGCAAAGGCAGGCTGACCAAAACAATCATGGGCTCTGAGAGTACTGACTCGATAGTCAATGGTATTCAAAGTCTTCCGGATATCTTTGACCATCTTTCTGGGTATTCTGAATGAAGATTTAACTACAGTCCTACACAACAGTAAAATCCTTAGCGATGGACGGATCAACTGATATCACCTTTTCTATACAAATTCTGTGATATACTGTAAATCTGTCTGCAATTCTTGTCAACTTTGTTTGTATACATATAATGCATTACATAAGATGCTTAACTCAAACATTAAGAAAACTAGAGGCTTAGCTATTGTCAAGAAATGCTACAGGACTATTTAAGAGTTACAAGGGAAACAATAATCAGTATGTATCAATATGTAATCTACTCCGTCTACCTCTTCCCTGAGGTCTGGTGCCACAGCATTAGATGGGGAATACGTTTGCACAGATTTTTTGGCCACATCTAAAGAGTGGGGTGTTAGTGGTCTTTGATATCTTGCGTGGCACATTAACTTGCTTTTCATGCATATAACATCTTAGATCTGGGTTGCCTTATAAGTTCACCTATATTATTATGTGCTTTATAAGTGAATGACTGGCTCAAGGTAAAGAAATAATTTTGAATCACATTTAATACCTTGTTCTATTGTAAGCAAAAATAGTAATTTCTCACTTTTCTCCGAAGTTTCCTGTTCGCGGGCTGGCTTATTTCATGCAGTGATCATTGCCCAAAAAGTAAATCGAAAATGGCGTAATAAATATCTACCTCGATGACTGGCTGGCTCAAGCTAAGGAAACCATTCCACACTGAATGTCTCATTTAAGCGCAGTCCGAATTGAAGAATTTGTACGTTCATTGAATAAACTGGCACGCCAAGATTAGCGCTACTAGGGAGGTTAAGCAAGAACGACGATGACGCCACGGACTGTACGTTCGAAAAAATGGATTTGTTTTTCTCCTGTACCAATGGCGGCAGGCTTGTTTCATTTTCTTTCCATAACTTTTCAAACCGCCGATTTTTCCAACTTAACCCGTTCACAGTTCATAATGGATAAATTTTTCTTGGCAGCTTTTGTCGTTGTGCCCTCGGCTCTTCCAGAAAACCTGAAAATGGTCATTTCACGTTATTGTTTTGCAGAGGAAGGCAAAGAAATCTACCAGACTGTATTTTGCACGTGCAGTTTCATTGTTTCGTTTATCAACGCTGTTGTTTGGTGCCGTTGCAGTCGACATCGTCGTCGTCGTGTTTTGCTTAAGGTCTCTATTAGCTATCTGCGGGCTCTTCAATTTGTTGTGAAGTAGATAAGTCAGTAAAAAGAATAACAAAGTTATAAGCTGTAATACGCTGTAAACAACTTACGAGACTTCAACCGCATTCTCTACTGATGTGTTTCCCAGCAGCATACGAGTCAAGTTTGATTCCGGGTTGATGTTCCTCACGGGTTTCCTTAAAAAAGAGAAAAAAATGAAGTGGTATTTTACCTTACTTTAAAGTTTTATCCCATATCTCACCTGACCCCAACAAAAAACTGCTATAAGAATTATAACGTGTGATCACTTTATGTAAAATTGATGTCTAAAATTGTTAGGAATAATGAATAACAGAAAAGGAACTTAGTAGAAATAAGTACAAACGCTCTTATGATCCCTTACTTATTCTTGAAAAGTATGTCCGTTGTATTGCTGTCTTTGTCCTTGTTCTCAGGCAAAGACCTGAAAAAGAAGTGATAGTTGCAAAATCGCAAGAAATAATAATTCTCTGTGTCATTTTTGTTGCTTATCAGGGCCCCATTTCTCGGAGCCTGGCCGGGTTACCTTTCGGGCCCGCTAAGCTACTTTATGATTCCAACGTTTTGGACGGGAGTTACAATTTTGTTTGTTTTCAAGGTTTAGCAATACAGTTCTAGCTTAACCTACACGTTTGGCTAGTTTGTTCGCCGTAAGATAGGAAAAACAAATGGTACCGTTGACACGGTATAATTCAGGTTTTAACTGGGATGAGGGACTGAAGTTACAAGTTGAGTGAACTTCATCATGTGACTCAACGATAACTAAAAAGCGGTGTACGTTGGAGCCATATTTATATTTATTATATCTCTCAGTTAGTACGCGCGCTGTGATTGGTGAATTTAGCGGGCCGTACTTCACTGTACGGCCCGCTAAAGTTTGTTTTGGTCGCCAAAATGAGTCCAGAGATATAATAAATATCTTATTAACCTCGTTTTCTCGGTCCGTATTTTACAGTACGGACCTCGAACTCGATTAATAAGAGGTATGTATTCTAACCAAGTTTGGCTCTAGAGGGCAGGGGCGTAGCCAGGATTTTTCAAGAGGGGGGGGGGGTCACAGAGGCTACTCACTCTTGTCATGGCGTTTTCGCCACCTGAATATTGTAGGTTGTTTGCTCAAAAGAAGGCCTACCAAGGGGGGTCACGGGCACCCCAGGACCCCCCTAGCTACGCTCCTGGAGGGTGTGGGCGGCACAAAACGGAGAGCCCTGCAGTGTGGGTCTAGGGATGATGCATATACTGTACGTACACAAAACGAGAGGATGCTTTCATTTATTGTCCGATACTCACCTGCTGTCTGCTCCAAAATTCCATAGCCACACTAGGCAGAACAGTACGCCAGTGGACCACCGCATTCTAAATCTTCGACTCTATCCGTTCGCTGTCATATAACAACTGATCTTACAATCAGACAGACAATTCAAAGGCACAACATTAGGTGGTCCTAAGAAAAAACCATAAAACTTAACTGAAACTTAAACTTCACACAGTGATCAACATTGAATTTCTCAAAGTGATATCAGCACATGGTAGTGAACACAGGTGTGATCAGCAATAATGAACTGTGTTGATATTCTTACATATTCGATTTATTGGTATTGACTGCAATCGATGGAGACTTCTAACAAGAGTTTGTATTTTAACATTGGAGGCCAAAATGTTAATTCTAGGAAAGTGGGTTTACGTTAACACATTTTGTAAGCGGTAAGAATTAAGCAACTCAAAAAAACAATAGCGTCGGAATCACGACACTGGCTCGTTTTTATCACTTTAAAAGTGTTAAAAACGAATCATGAAAACTAAATTTAGTAGATCGAAGTGATAGTTACTTCCAGGGAGTAAACAACGGTGGTAAATACTTTGTTCGTCGTTGTATCGGAAAGTTTAGATATTACGTTTCCAGGATCGGTTCATAACCCGAAGTGTGACAAACTCTCCAAAACAGGCGTTTTTCGGCGTTTTTAAACTGCTCCTTGTGTATTTTCTTTAACGTGCTTCTGAGATCCGATGAAGAACAGCGACTGTCCATAGAGTGAAGTTATGATTATTTGATGAAATTTGACCTTTGAAACTACAATGTGATAAACCTATCAACGATTTTTCAGTTGTGGTAATAATAAAATTGTTTCGAGTCGTGATGGCAAACATTAAAGGCATATTAGAACTCACTCAAAGCTATTACTGCGGTTCCTCCCTCTGGTTTAAACCGAATCTGTTTGGTTCTAATCACTTTAGGTATGCAATTTTCACTCTTGCTGTGATTTAGTTAATCGCGTGCTATGACTTTGGTTATACTTCAAATGCTGATATCAGACTTCAAGTGTAAGACACCGCGCAAGATATCGCTAAAAATATGAACAGATGAATTGATACATTACTTCAGCACAGTGATATTAAATTGTCATAAATCTCTCATCGGGCGAGATTTCTTTTAGAAAAACAAGGCAAAGTGAGCCTAACGTAAATCTGTTGCGATTGCTTGATAACAGGATCCATCCGTTATTCAAAACGTGTCAAGAACTTCTCAATGAACGAATGTAAATTTGGTTTTTACAAGGACAGTTTTGTGTTCAACATCAGCGTCCACTATACCGCATAAAGATAACATTTCAATAATTGTCGATTTGTTCTGTCTTCCTTTACAAAAGTAAAAAAAAATAAACGAAATAGAACTTCGAAACAAGTTAAGAGGTGCAGATGTGCAATGACATGACTTTAGGGGAACATGAAATTCAAGTGTTGTGCTATAGGACGTTTTTGCCCATCACAACATGTCCACTAGGTAAAAAGAACGCTTTTCTCCGTCTAAAAGGGCAGATTGTTTCGAGATTATCACTCGTTTAGAGCTCACGACTACAACTTATGTTTTAAAATGTTCGCAACGACACCGCCATGGGCGGTAGAATTGTTCATAGTTTTGAATATATAATGACCACGTAAGAAACCTGACAACGTGAAATTCTTGATAAAGGAGATTCCTGGTTTCATTTTATCCTTAAAATTCAAAACAGAAATTAGTATATTCACAAGCAGATGATGCAGCCATTTTTGCGGACTAGACGCAAATAAAGGGAAGACGACGAAAATACCCTAAAGCCATTTTTAATGTCAAATTAAAAGCCACTTTTTTCAGCTATTCCAATAGCAATAATCATTGCTCGTGTCTGTTCAGCTAGACACGCTTTAGCTCAAACTTCCATGTCCAACAGTTTATATATTCAATACATTTCACTTTGCTGGGTTCGATGGGTTTAACACTTAAGAAACCCACTGTATGTGTCAGAAGAAATAAACCTTTCAAATGCCGCTGTTTACAGTCACTGAAATGGCTTTTGCATGTTAACTCCGGTTGTAGCGAATTTTCTTGTTACTTAAATTGAACGTTGTTTATTGTTTTCATTTCTAGGCGAGTCTATGCTCCCAACATGGAACCGGCAAGTAATCTGGCTCTCACAAATGACATAAATATAACATACTTTACAACAGTGAAGCGCACCTTCACTGAAAACGTTTATTACCTACTTAAGTGAAGTACAAAAAATGCTTGTCATTTCACTCAGTTTGCCTTGCTGTGATGTTTGTACCCTGCTAGGCATTTTCCGTGGCGTATTTTCTAATAATGCCGAAGGTTTCTAGCTTTTAGCGATAAAACCCAAAATTTACCGAGGAAATTTCTTGTTTTTATTAAAAATGAGAAGGAATACAAATTACTCACCTTTGTGGAATTAATTATCGAGTTCAAGCGAAGTAAACTTTCTACGGTCTTGTAAGTGAGACAAGGTTACGTTTCTCTGGCTTTGCGACGAAATCGAGAGCGACAACAATTTATGCCCTGAGCAAATTATTTCAAAATTAAGTTATGAATGCTTTGATCATCAGCTACAAGGGCTTATATATATGTGTTTAATTAAATTATGTCTAATTACACGTAGTCGTGATTTGATTAGATGGCCCTCAAAAATGCGCGATAACCACCAAACGATTGATGGATGCAAATTTTATTGCACTGCAAATCGAGAAGTTGATAACCGTCGAGTAGGAGCTGCATCTATCGTTTATGAACGCGGCTGGCGTTGAATTTACAGCAAAAAAAATCCAAACTTAATTGGATTTCGGGTCTTCTTGATAAACCAGTTAGACCGTGAAATAACATTTCCCGTTGAAGCGATTGTCCTAAAGATACAGCAAGATAAATTGATAATACACTGTATGTCATCTCGGCTCCGAAATGGCAATGTTTACACATAGGAACTTTCAATCGTCTTCTCACAGCTGGATGTAAGACTTAAGCGATGCGTACTGTATGCGTGAAGCATTCGTGATTTACGAAAAGCGACGAAACGTGATGCCATATGGTTGCGAAGGTTTCCAATTTCAGACATTGCAATTTGCCAGGGGCAAATAATTATTACGTTGAATATTTCTGACCATTTCCCACTTTTCGCCCGTGGCACCAAAGAATTTTTTAACAGAATGGTGATAATTTCGTCAAAAGTACCGCTCTGGGATGGCGTGTTGCAGAACGATGCCCAACAAAGTTAAAGAAAACATGCTAAGAATATCCAGCAAGAAAAGCGCTTCAAGACTTCAATACCCTCACAGTTGAACCCCTTGGTTTTCATCACGTTTGATTAGCTTCTATTAATTTTTACTTTGGCCGAAAATGTCCCGTTTGCACTAGTTTGAAAGTTTGCGACTTTAAGAAAAAAGGTGTCTGCGACGCTACTGAAAAATTAATTAAATAAGTAGATTAGAAATGGCTTGACCGATATTCGTTAAAAATCACTTTATTCTTTTAAATTTCCATTTCAGTTGCTTACTGGAGTCTTTCCCATAACAGCATTTTGTGATCTTTCAACTTACGTATTCCTCACTCTAACCTATACTTCCATAGTCGTGTCAATATCATGATGTTAAGTTCGCTCCCGCTGAATTTAAAATTACCAACTTGATTTAAAATTCATTTGCGAGGTATAATCTTGAAATCTGGGTGATAATAACATGCTTTTATTATTTTATAACAAGATATTTACAGCAACATCTCTGGAGGCAGTTCTCGAAAATTATGAAGGAGTGTCGATACGGTCCCCGATGTTTAAAAATCCCAGAATTGAACCTTGCGATTGTGTAGCGCATAAAAAGAATTTCTCTGTGAAACTAAAAACAAGCCCGAGTTTACAGTAGAAGTGATGGTAATAAATTTCTGTATTTTCTTACAACGCCCACGTTATATCAATTTGTGACATTGTTTAAAAGATTCTAGCAAATAGCTTCGCCAAGTAAGAGTAACTAGGAATTAAAAACTCATTTCTGGGTAGTCCTCTTGCTTTCTTTGACTGTTATCGCTGATAGTGGACCGTCGTTCAAATGAAAGTCAAGCTCTGCACTTTTTTGCCAGTTACTTGTGGAGTGAGGCAAAGAGGTTCTTAGAGGCAAATCAACAAAATCAATTTAAGTCTTCACGAAATTCTTCCTAACTCACTTAAACTAAGACGATTCAACGACTTATTTACATCACAGTCAAATCTTATTTCTTTTCTGACTTTTCTCGTAGGTAGAAAACCGGAGCCTGCACGGGCTAGGCGCAGATAACTTGTAGGAATGCAACTGAACAATACTTCATCATGGGAACGCTCGCTTGCAAGTGGATATTTCCAAGAGAAATTGCGTTTGGACATCCGCATTTTAAAACTCTTTTCTTTACACATACGTTGCGTAATAGTAAAAACGCTATTCGTGTGAAGTATGCTGCATTAAACCTAGAGGCTTACAAAAGACTCCCCGTGCGAAAAACCGGTTGAAAGCACACATGCCGAAAAGTAAACCATGCATACTTCGCCTTAGGGTAAGAACCACCTTTTTTCAGTTCTGCACGCTAGCACTTACACAATTCTGCAAAGGCAGTATTTGCAGTCGGTGCGATTATAGACGAAACCACACAATTCGACCAATCAGAGCTATTTTTGCAGCAAATAATCTCAAAGTGCAGTACAGTTTGTTTCTGTTAATTTTTTGCAACTAGAATGCTGTATTATTCTGTATTTTGCCCCCCCTCGCTAGGGAGCGAAAACGCACCATTCCAGCAAAATGCATGAAATCAATGATTCACTTTTGATCTTCGTTTGGTATTTTATCTATTTCCTGTGATTAGCGCATTTCATTAAAAAAGTCAAGACTCACAGACTCCACCTCATCTATCTCTGAACTTGGTCTCTTTATCGGTTTTACTTCAGTTTGTTTTCCCATTCGGCGTATATCAGTAACATAAGTGAAAGAATCCTTGCGAACCTTGATTACGTGTGTCATAACAAACATGACAAAACAAATCAAAAAACAAAGAATTTAAGGCACCACACTGATCGGAAAACTCTGTGTTTTCACTACTCTGCTATTTACAATTTTCTTAAAGTGAACTAATTCTATCAATCTATTGAAGTCATAATGTGACAGTCTCCTCAGGAAATAGCCGACATTAAAAAGTTTTGGCAAACAGAGCTTAAGACTTACCTGTCCGAAACAGAACAGAACGCTCACATGAAAATATGTGACCTTGAATTAAACGTCATTAGGACTCCGCGCGAGCGAAACAATGAAATAAAACGTATAACAATGGGCGTATTCAAAGAAAACCTGTCTTTGTTTGGTTCACTGATGTAAGTTTGTTGCGGCGAAGAGACTACATCATGACCTCAGTAGAATCAGTCTTCAGATTTGACATTCCTCATAGAAAGATTTACCGCAGTTAAAATTGTTAATTGTGACTCAGTATTTCTGTAGTTTTGTTTGTTGTGCTTTTATTTTCTCGCAATACATTTCGAAAAATTTTATTTCAGCTGTTGGTATCTCGTTAGCGTATAAATGTTGCAAAAAGCCTCTTGTTTTTTACTTGACACTTTTTGCAAAATCTAAAGTTAGACCAAGTTTATTATATGCGCTTTGTACAACATGTATTTCCCTGCGTAAATGTTGTTTATTTTTCAGGCAGCAATTAAAGCATCGGAAAAAGCCCCCTACCATGCGTTTGAAGCAAACTTAAGAGATTTTTGAATGATTCACTTGTAAACGAACAGTTCTTGATCGTGATTTACCGATTAACTTTTCGCGTGACCAGATGGGTACTGACTCACAGTGTCTTAAAAAGTTCTTTCTTCCATTCTATTAAACACCATTGACTCTTGCAGTGGAAAATAATGATTTCGGAGTGTAACAGCGGGTTTTTTGTTATTTGTAAAAGACTCGTGTGTATAAAACATTACCAGCGGTTGGTCCGACATTTTCGAAACACTTGCCAAGTTTCCGTCGAAACAGACCGCTGTTGGATTCGACAGTGGCAACGCTATTCACATAAAAATACATGCGTGGATCTAATACAGTAACTGGTTTTTAAGCAAGTCAAAGCAAAACATGCATAAGTTAAAAAATCGGGTGTTTTGGAGGCTGAAAATACAACAAACAGTGAACTCGCGAAGAGTTGTTTTCGTAACTCGGCTTCGCGGTAACTCCTTAACAAAAGATGAATATTAAAGCTATCGAGAAAAACTCGCACTAAACAGCTTAGCAGTTACTATGCTTATTGATTCTGCATCACACAAATAAATTGCAAGCATTGCTTTGCGTGGCTCTCAAAATCACTGTGCTGAGACCGCAAAAATGACCGTGCCAGTCAACACAGATAAGAACTTAAGTTGGCTTCAGTTTGCTCAGACGAAATGTGCACCGGCTTGGAATATGCATAGATCAATTTGACAGATATGGTAGTCTACATTAGTGCTAATACATTGGCACTACCGATTGCATCATTGTTTGGGTCTCTATACGAACATTAGATAAATGTGTGAGGTATCAAGCAATATTTATAATGGCAGCTTGGAAAGCTCACCTGTCTGAGTGATTTCTTTGGCAGTAGTTATCCAATATTTACAGGTACTTGGAGCTTATGATTTCGTGGATCGTCAAATTGGTCCTTCTCCCGACACATACACAAACTAGTTTCTATTATGAATAAAATGTCTTGGATAAATGGACAAGAATACGCGCGCGATGCATTATCGCGCAGGGCAATATCGATGCCGCGTGTTCCGGTCGAAAACTCAAACAAGAAGCCAGTTGAGAGCTCCGGGTTTTTGTTGTGCTCTATTCTTTTCAAGAAAACCGCTTACCACTGAACCCCCCAGAGCTTCAATTTACATTATGTAACGTTTTAAATTCGTCTGATTTCGACCTGGCAGCTTCACTTCATTAAGAAAGGCATCAAAATATTTTATTTGGTCTAGTAATTATAATAGCAATTATGAAAACGCGCCAGCTAAACATGGCGGCTCACGTCTTGTGCAAGAAAAAGAAAACCGTTTCTCCAGTCTTTTTAAATACTTGGTTAGAAGCTCGTTTATGTCAGTCTTGGAAACACCTCCCTTTAAAATGCTATTGTAAATTAAAACTCGAGAATAGTAACTTCTTTCTATTATATAATCCCCTCCTAAAAGAAGTCAGGAAAACGGAACCGCAAAAACCTGCTTGTTCTAAATATGCCTAGTGCCATTCAGTAGACAGAGAAAAAGAAACGAAAAGCCGGAGTGCTACACTTCCCGGGGAGAAAAATTTGTCAGTGGAAAAAAAAGAAACAATGAAGCTTACGGTGAATAGACGCTTGCTTTCATATGAAACTTCTATTAATAACACAGAGCGATAGATTTTGAAAATTTGTTAGCAAGTTTCCGAACAGCCTTAACTTTGACGAGGAATTGCTGCAAAGCGATGACAGAGAAGCGTTCGTTTGCTCGATCATGAAACCAGTCGAAGGTAAGCAAGCTGGAGTGGATTTGACAAGAGACTAATAATACTGATTTGACAGCACTGTTTATCATTCAGACCAAAGGACTGAAGAAGATGAGGCGATCCAAGCACACTGTAAGTTTTGGAACTGAATGCTGGTAATATTTCATAAGCTCTGGGTAACAGACTGCGCCACATATCTTCTCTTCTTTTATTACGATTTACTCCATACAATACAAATACATAATGGAAATTAAGATAACAAAACAAACAAAAAGTTGTGGAGAAGGAGACAACCAAAAGCGCAATGGCACCATACTGGGGATGTCCCCACTTATTAAAATTTAAAATATATATCACTGAAATATACAAATATTCTAATTATCCATCAGAAAACTTAACAACATTCCTTTTAAAAGTTGCAATACAATTTACTTCTCTAATATGATTAGGTAAACTATTCCATTCATTAACAATACGGTTAAAAAAACTATATTTAATACCATTTATAGTCCTACTTAGATTTGGGACAAGATCCTGTGTGACATTTTTCCTCAAGTTGTGCCCTGTGCTCGAGTCGAAATGACTAGTCCCGTACTGGTCATTAAGAGTTTGGTTTGAACAATCTTGTAAGTGGTCAGTAGTGTTTGTCTCAGTGAACGTTTTTGGAAGAAGGTAAGTTTAACTTAGTGTTAATCTACATCGACAGCGATTGACTCAGCAAGTTCCATCGCCCTGAAAAAACTCATATCATTACATTTAACGCAGATGACTACTGAAATGAGTGAGTAAGCTGAAGCTAATAGTTAATCGATATCTTCACAGTACAGCCACTTGTACGACAATAATCAAGTTTCGAAGAGTTTTTATCGCGTCTTGAACACGAACGGTACCCGGTGGACTACTACCGGCTTTTAAAACACAAACTCACGATAATTTTCATAGACAGGGATTTAAGCATAGCACACAGATGGTCCCCAATAGATTTTTCGGGATCCGGGATTTGAAGCCCGCGAATCGGGATTATTATGAAAAACGGGAGCGAGATTCGCGATTTCATTTATGGATTCGCGATTTCATTTATGGATTGGATGATAAAAACGTTCGGGTTAAGGTATTTAAATGGTGTAGATACTTACTACGGTGGAAAATGTTTCGGATCAATGTAAGTATCTGGGCAACTGTACACCTACCCCTCCCCTAACCCTACATTAATGTTAACTATAACTTGTTCGGTTAGGGGAGGGGTAGGTGTACAGTTGCCAAGATACCAACATTGATCCAATGTTTCTTACCAATGTTTCTTTCCTTCGATCTCAAGGTTCAGAAATTAAGTCCACCTAGTACATGCTTACCAAACGTTCTCTGGATCTCCGAATAAACTTCTGGAGTGAAAGCTGGGTCCTTTTCGCTCAATTAGCACTCTTTATAGGTGTTTGTCTGGTTAACTGCACGTTCCAACTTAGTAACTGATTGCTCACAATCAGTACTTCATCCACGCTACAGCTACTTGTTAGATTTCATAAGGTCTCTAAAATGTCAACGAACTGTTATCTCCCTTTCTTAATCATAAAAACTACTATACCAGCAGCCCATCTATTGATGGGCTCCTGACTATACTCAATTCACTTTGAGCAAAAATACGTCAAAGGCGACATTAAACAGTTAGAATATATTGTGTTTCCATATCAAGTTTGGTCCGCGTTATGCGAATTTGGCAAGTTTGCAATTAGCTATTATCCAGCACTTATATTATTAAAACTTTATTGAGCTTGTTATTGCTCTACTATGTCCACTTAGGGAAATATTGGCAAGGCTATAGATTCTAGCTATCACACTTCTGCTGGGTCTGTAAGATCTCGAAAATACACTTACTTGGTCTACTTGGCCAGTGTGTACCTTAATTATAAGCTGGTTTAGATAAACCTTTTTCTAAGCACCCTCTTTTTATAGGTCTTTTACTAAGCACTATTCAGATCCTCTTTTCAGTTTTCTTTCATTGACAAGAAAAAGGAAGAGAAATGCCTGAATTAGGCTGACTCCATAAAGGCACATTTAATGTGAAATGTCTTTAATTGACTCTGATATGATATGCCAAACGAGAGGATCTTATTTTATTGAACATTAATAATTCATTACCAAAAAATAAAAAAAATTTACAGATGAATTTGGCAAAATATACTGAGTTCTAACCCTTGCAGTACTGACATTCTCAAACTAATAGAGGTTTATGTTTTCAGTGCTCAAAACAGATAAATGATAGGCGCGAAATTCGACCTCAATCAGGCCAATCAATGGAAAATGCAACTATACATCGACTCAGAACAACTTATTGAGCTTGAGATATCGGAGACTCACTGCACAATGATTGGTTCTTCAAAAGAAGGGGTGGTTTCTTTGCTACATCTCCGAAAGTCAAGTAGAGTGCAGATAGAGAGATAACCACTGCAATTAGCGTTCTTAAAATTGGAGTCTTTTCCAATTTTTTTGTGATTTTTAAATCTAATCCAAGAAGAAGATGGTAGGAAAGCAGGTAATGAGGCCCCCTTTTGAAGCTGATTAGCTTAAAGTTAAAAATATAACGAAAATAATAAAAAAAACTTCTCACTGAATTCCTAGTTATACCAGTATTCGTATCAATGAAAACTGAAAACGTTTTGTAAAATTTTGGAAAAGCAAATTGTTGTTGTTGTTTTTGGATCTGGATGGCGAAGGCCGTGAAAATAAATTGCAATGGGTTTTGCTTCCTCTTTCAAAACTTTCATTGATGTCTTTGTGCGATTGTGAGTGGTAACGTTCAAGAATAAGCGAAGTTAATTGCCTCGTCAAAATTTCAGGAGAGCAATGAGCAAAATTCATAGGAATTTTCGTGATCTAGCCACCTTAAGTAAAGTGCTCAGATCAATGATGCCCTGGAAGTGAACCCTCAAAGACTGGAGTTTTACCTGAATCTCCGGAAACTGTTATGCTAGGATATAGTGCTGTGCTTCAGCTACGACCGAAAACAGGGAAACCTCAATATCTTTTGACAAGAAATTAAGCAATCAATATATGAATAATACAGGAACAATGTACACCTTCAAATCCGTCCAACATAAAATTTACTTTACTAATAAAACTGGTTATTTTAAGAGTGCTTCATTGGGCAGACTTCCCAATCACATTATGAACATGATAGAGCTGGGGTCGGGAAATTCTCGAGATAGCGAGTTTCATTGCCATTTTTACAATAAAATTGTAAATTATGTGTTAATGCTAAAGGCACTCAAATTTATCCTAAAAATATGATTGCAGATTTGTTTGGATTCCCTAACTAATAATACCCACGCCTCAAAGTTTATTCGATCTTCAAAGACGCGTCCGCCAAGAATACCCGTTTCCCAATTTCTTCATGTTCTCAGTGTAGAAATTTGGCCAAAATCATAAAAAGGCAAAATTTTCACACGAAGATAAATTTAGGTGAACAGCTCTGTCTCGCGATGTGAGAATAATATTACCGTTTATCGGTTTAATCTGATGTCTTCTAAAACTACTTGACGCCACTGAGGCCGGGAGGTAAATTGTCAATAGTTGGAGGTAAGTTAGCAAGGATATTCATAGTTATACATTTGTTTCAATTCCATGGAAGTATTAACAAATATAAAGGGTAACCTAAGACCAATA
This sequence comes from Ricordea florida, assembly GCA_949710005.1. Taxonomy (NCBI): domain Eukaryota; kingdom Metazoa; phylum Cnidaria; class Anthozoa; order Corallimorpharia; family Ricordeidae; genus Ricordea; species Ricordea florida. The sequence continues at coordinate 26,400,573 of OX453280.1, read as the reverse complement.
TTCACTCCAATATTCATCTCTCTACAGATATCTAAATAAATTTACATCTATCGTTGCATGTGTATAGTTTATCGAATCTTAACTTTCTAAGTCGGCGACAGAGCGATCTAACGTCTTTGTCAATCGTGGTTGAAAAATTACCCACCAATCTTTGATCCGCCATCTTGAATATCAATTTAAGTTATTTTTGTCTTAGTTGGGAACCTTGTTTATTGAAAAATCCAAGTTATGCAATTTTCATCTTTAATAATACAGTTATGCGTTCCAGGTAAAAAGGATCTTAAATATAGTTTTACTTCCAAATTCAAGATCAGTTTTCTATCCTCTTATTCTTAATCTTTATTGCATTTGTAAAACGTATGCTAAAAAGGCCGAGATATGATCACGATGTACACCTTACCATTAGAGAACTTGGGAATTTGGCAAAATAGGGTTGTAAATAAGCGGAAGATGATTTTCATATGGACACTTCAGGGCTGTATAGTAAAACGTTGGGTACCATAGTACAGTAATGATCACGTTACTGCTAAATTTACAGCAACCACGCGTGCAACACTTTGTAAGAGGTACACGGCGTTTTAAAACAAACAGTCCTACAGTATGTTTTCGTCTCAGAGTTTCCAAAGAGCAGTTCCTACATGAAGACTAAAGTTAGGACTGTACAGTGTGACTTTCACTGCGGGAGGTATTGGGTGGAAAATGGGGCATCGATATTCATATTTATCTAACTTATAACATTGAAAAAATAAATGACAGCTGCTTTTGAATAAAGCACATTAGGGAATCCGCGATAGCCACAGTAGCTGCCTTGTATAGTTATTTGCTTCGTGCATTGATAAAAGGCCAACATAATGATATGAGCATTTTCATAAAGATGTAAATCCAATAAATTTCTCATTAATCAAACAGGTCTGATAGAAAGTATCCCTTTCGATAAGATCATTCTCTCGATCCTCAGTTGGGGACACAAGCATCTTACAGAGTTTATGAATAAAAACAATTTTATTTTCTTTTATGTCGAAAAGTGATATTTTCCAAAAACTCCGAGGAATGAATAAAAAGACCAGAACAGAGCTAGAACGGGGCATTTTACAGATGCTGTCTTTAAACCGATGAAATTTACTTAGCTTAGAGCAACCAGCGAGAAAAAGATTTGCTAAATAGGCCAAGCAAAACAGGATTCATACGGTTTTAAATTTTTATAAGAAAATTCAACATCTAGAAATATTTCGCGATCCTTCCTTAGGTGCCAGGAGATCTAAAAATGTTCAGTTGATTAAGACAAGTGCAGTCAAAGAGTAAAACTTGAAACGACCTTTTTTTCAAGTGAATCACGTACTATTTTAACGTCCTTTTTAGTTGGTCCTTTAATCCGGGACTCTTAATCATTCATTAATTCTAGCCGTACTTCTTTTCAAGACCTCCGCACCCAGAAGGTGCCGATTTTTTCCTTTTCCATTTTCTCATTTCGTTTTCTCTTTTCTTTAATTTCTTTTTTGTCAGTGGTTTCTCTGACTTAGTTTCTAAAGTAAAGCGGGCAAGCTATTTCAACAAACGCTTGTAATGCAGTGTAGCTTCTCCCGCTGTAAATAGAATTTTTCTTTTTTTGGCGTTGTATAAATTCACTCTTACTCAGAATTAGATTCCATTGCAAAAACGTCCGTTAGCTTAAGCGTGAGTACTACGAGTAAGATAGACCCTAGCTAAGTACTGACAAATGCAAAGGTAAAACATAAGTTTGATGACGCATGGAGTGAAGTTGGCGCTGTGGTTAATTTATCTTCCACGCAAAGTAGAGCGAAACAATAACGTACAGAGCACTAATTCCTACGTTGCTTTAGATTCATTTTCTTACCTTCCAAGCATTCCAGCAGTTATGACTGTTAAACTTGCCTTCAGGCGATGCTAAATGGCAGCTTGACTGAGAAAAATAGCAAATACCATGCTTACCGAAGTTAATACCGTGGCACGCGTGGTTAGCCAATAGGAATTAGTTTAACATGATAACACCCTTGCGCAATTTGCTTTTGGAGTAATGGAATGAATAAGATTTTCATCTTAAGTTGTGTAAACAGCTTTCAACTTTGATTTAATTGGTATTCCTAACTAGTAAATTATATATGAAACCTAAATGGGAATTACGGTGGTGTAGTGGTTAGCTTATTGGAAGTTATATGAAAAGGTCTAGGGGCCAGACAAGCTCAGTCTTGAGTGCACTTATGGAAGGGAACGAAACGGTCGGATCGATTTTGAGCGTTTTGTTGTTAAGAAAGAGAAAGTTTCTGCTTATTAAACGTTGCAAGAATTATAAACTTCCCTCTCTTGATGACATGCTCAAATAACAGGTTTGTCGATTGTTCCATCATTATATGTTTGGAATTTTCGAGCTGAAAATATGTCGCTTCCTCAAACACGAAAATTACACTGCCTACCCCTTCCCCTCTATTCATACTGGTGCATAAATGAGTACGGAAATACAATGCTGGGGATAACCCTGTAATGAATAATCAACCCATCCCGGGTGGTGGGGGGGGGGGGTCATATTACTTCTAGATTTTTCTCTCCTAAGAAATTAAAATAAGTGCCCTTCGTGTTGGCCACGTGTAACTCTGTCATATACACGTCTTAGCCACTTACCCATCATAAATATATCTCTATTTTTGAAACCTAGGGGAAAAAGCAATTATTCATGCCGACCTTCATTTGTAGGAGCAGTTCGCTTATCCTTCTTTAAAAATGGTAAAATCACGTTCCGTTAATCCTCTCCATGCAGCTTGGTGAACGCCAGTTACCCGAAGCGGTACCAGAGTACTAGAACTTGCAATTCACTGATTTCTGGACGAACTCACTACGAAGATAACGTTTGATCAGTAGCCTTTTACTGAACTGACGAATTAAAAACCAGCGTTCCCAACTCATCTCTCACCAACGCGCAAGGCCAAATCGTTCGCAATCATCCGTGGGAAATTCCGTAAACTGATGCGACGCTGCAAAAGGAAAAGAGTTGCTTTGGCGAACCCGTAAAAGCGACTTGTTTTGGCGAAGACAAACTGTTTTTTCCAGTATAATTTCTTTCATAATTTTCTTAAAACTTGAAATGTGAAAAACTGTTTAATAAAGTATCGTAAAACGTATAGCATGCATGACTTACAGTCGAGACTTGGCTAAATGCGTAATACAAGATTTCCTACGTTTTTACAGAGTAATAGTACATTTTATGAATGTTCTTACGAATAATCGAGAGCATTTACTTTGGTCATTTTATGTTTTAATGCAAAATAAAGTTGTTACGAATCAAGATGTTTATTCAATGTTAAATTATTACATGCGACCAAAAAGGGATTCCTTTTACGGCTCTTTTCTTATGTTATTGCGAGGAATGTTGGAATATGGAGTTGTTGATTTTACAGTACTTTATTTATAAGGACTCCAATACAAGACACAAGAAATTTCCCGCAGAGCCCGATTAGAAGAACTAAAAGTGCAATGTTGTGGAAACTTACCTCTTAATAGAGATTACTCCATGGAAAATGCGCGCGTACGATTTTTATTCACGAGTTGAGTAGTATCAGAATACGAACGAGTGAGCGCAGCGAACGAGTGAGTTTTCTGATACAACTCAACGAGTGAATAAAAAATCGTACAAAGCATTTTCCATGGTGTAATTTGTTTATTTTATAGAAACTGAGATTTTTGAAAAGCCAAATTTTGCCAATCTTACGCGCGTGTTTAGGGAACCCATTCAACTGCAATGTATGCGTGTAAAACTAGAATAACTAAAACATCAGTTTCTCTTTCAAAATCAAATATTTAATGAAGTAACACAAGAAATAAAACGTCAGTTTATACCTTCACAACTTTTATAAACACTTTTCAACTGAGACAAAAACCTGACTGAGGCTTATAGGTTCAAATTTAATCGAAATCGCGATGCGATGTTGTTCACTAGTGAGTTTTCGTCGTTCGCGTTTGTGATTGGACGAACGACGTTTTTTCACTAGTGAGTTTTCATCGTTCGCGTTTCCTATTGGCTAATGCATTTTACGTATCATTTTTACGCACTCTTTCTTTCGTGAGGAAATCTCAGTATCTATGATATAAAATCAAATCCGAGTCATATTAAAAAAAAAAAATTGTATAAATATGATGGCGATTTCTGCTTTGGTTGCCTTCATCACATAAAACACCGTAATGTCCGAGTTAGCTTTTTTGGCTACTGCATATGAAATACTGCAGTAGCCAATTAATTATTCATAAGGTGATCATCCAACAGTCTGGGACAGTCAACATTTAAGTGTGAAAAAGGCCATCAGTGCTGTTCATTTTAACAGAAAAGAACATTAGACCTTCAATTTTTTGCTCACTTTATTCCACCATTATTCTAACAGGATTTTCAATTTAACAAAATATATTAACTCTTAGTGTTGCTGTTTATTTAATAAGTTACTTTTAAACGCTGTAAATCCCGTAAATCTTTATATTTTAGTAACAACACGTACGCATTTTGCACGAGCTTGCACAGCTCCTAGGCATTACCTGCTTAATTACAGTATTGATTGATTGATTGATTGATTGATTAAGCGAGTGGTTGATTAACCATCGTCAAACTAAAACTAAGAGGTCATCCCAACTAATCAGACCAGGTGGACGCCATCAGCCATCGCACCAATGCAAAACCAAAGAAATCGTATGGTTACTTTTGAGAGTAAATTGGAAACTGCCTCACAAAGTTACAAAACCTGGCGTCTTTGGTCTTCTGAAGTTTTTTTAACCCTTTCAACCCCAATACCGACCAATGGGTACTTTCTCCTTACGATTTCAACACATAAACAAGCCAACAGATTATGAGAATTGAGAAAATGACCAACTCAAGGGCACCGAATTGATCAAACAATGAATTTTCCAAACTAGCATAAAATGGAAAGTATGGCACTCAGGAAGGAGAATCAATTTTCAGATCTTGGGAGTGAAAGGGTTAATAACTGAACATCACGCAGAACCAAGCGCAGAAGCTTATGGTGTATCGTAGGGATCTCCTCAATTTTAAAGCTAGAGCAAAAGGTTTGCTGTTTCAGCCACTGCTTTTTACTTGACAAATTAAGCATATTGGCTGGTTATTTAAACAGTGTCCAACTTGAAGTAGGTAAGGTAGGTAAAGGCGCACACGAGCCAAAAGGCCCACACGGCCGGAGCTTATCCCGGTTTCTGTGGCATGAAGCACCTGGGAGTATTATTACTACACCCTGGATGGGATGCTAGTCCATCGCAGGGTCACCCCCAGCATTATATCGCTGGTACGCATTTATACACCTGGGTGGAGAGAGACAGTGTGGAGTAAAGTTTCTTGTGAATGTCTAAGGAAACAACACAGTGCCAGCACCAGGGCTCGAACTCCAAACCTTTCGCTCGGAAGTCCGACATGCTAACCACTACACTACTGTGTCCAACTAAAGCCGCGATAAAATTGGAAGGGTTTTAAACTGATCATTTAGTGAGTGAGCAGGTATTGGCTAATTTTTCTATTGTTAACGAGATTGAAAGGTTTAGTTGGAGCAGATCAAATTCAAGTTAGACAATAGACCTTATTCCAAAATGGCAACCATTTAAATATTCTTTTGATTTTATTCAAATTACCCCTTGATGCTTCGTTCTTAAGCTAAAATTAAAAAGAATATTTTACCTTGAACGAGGTATTAAGGGCTAATTTAAATAAAAACAAAAGAATATATAAAAGGCGGCCATTTTGGAATAAGGCATATAGTTTTGGTAATGTCGGTGTAAATCTCGTTTAAATATCTGCACAACGAAACAAAATTTTGCTTGCGTCGACATCAATGATAAATTCTTGTTGCATAATTCACAATTGTAAATCCGCACCAAATTTATCCTCGGAGCACAACCCATAGTAAAGAAACTGAACCAGCGATTACGGAATAATTTACATATAATAACGATCGAGTCTTAATCATTCAGCACCTCAAGGTAAATGGAAATATAACAAACGTATGGTTGTCATTACGGAGAATTGGAATCTTTTTCAATAAGTTGGGCTTACAGGGCTGTGTAAGATCCGTTTACAGGTCAACACGAAGGTTAAGAAAACCATAAGCTAATTTCATCTCTTCAACCTATTTAGTAGAACGCCTTCATATTTGTTAATTATTTTTAAGCCAACATTTTAAGCTATCATGTGTTTTCCTATTACTGTAGCTCCAAAGTTTTAAACCAATCGTGACAAATTCCTTATCTGTGTAAATTTCCCAACAAAATATAATATAACGCCTACTTTACAATTGCACAATTAAGCATTGTTGAAGTAAGTGACTTTCCTACCCGAATATAAAGTGTAAAGCACAAGCATTGTAAAGTCTCTAGTTACGTTTGACAATCTCGCAGTCAACAGCATTCAAATACACGAGACGTTACGATTTTCTGGGAATACATAACGAAGTTATTTGAAATGCTTTGGCAAATCCCGCGCCTTTGACGTAGGGTGCTATTTACTTGTCCTGACTGACCGGCTGGACCGATTTATCTCAAAACATAACTCAGGTTTAGACGAGCCCTGCTTAAAAAATAGGTCTTCCGCTTCTCTGAGACTGTCTCTGAGTTGCAAAAACGCGGGAACTTTAGCGCTACACAGAAAGGTCACCCAGAGGACGCTATTATTCACTTGACTGAACCAAACCGAGTTAATGGATGTCTCTAAAATCTGTTTGATGTTGATCGATGGACGAAAAATTTCGAAGAGAATAATATATTAGTTGTCCAATAATCCATAGACGCGCGTCCTCTGAGGAGTTAAGCCTCCTCAAAAGGCGCATGGCAAAAATACGAGCCAATCATCACTTGTAGCTTTAAATTATATTCCGTGGAACTATTGCCTTCAACTATCAATGCTGGCCCTGATTGACAATTCAAACTATATTTCATCACCAAATAGAAAACGGTCCAGTTTCCACATTCAAAACTTCCCAATTCGAGGGCACGCTATCAAACTATGCGAGGAGATTGGACGAAAGGATCGCCGGCATAGGTATACTCTGAGGCACTTTAGACGCAAGTATCGACTGATGAAGATGTGCGTTTCTCTTGCCGGAATTACTGAGCAAATGATTGCACAAATTTCATTAACCTGTCACGTCCATCTGAAGACAAATATACTTGCAAAAGCTTAAGAATAACAAGAAAACCGCATTTTGGATCATTGCATGTGGAGAGAATGCTAAGCAAAGCGATACAACACTAAGACGCGACCAAGGCCTGTGCAAGCCCCATCTAGCGGAACTGACAGTCATACTACCAAGCCTTCTAAAAATATGCTGGGCTTTCGATTTACGGATCTAATGTTCCTCAAATTCTTGACTCCTGTCTGTGACTACTACTACCTCAGATAAACTGTTAGTCCTTGGTACAGCTGTGTCTTAGCAATCGTTTGGTACCTCCAGTTGTCTTGGCGTATGTGTAGCGCAGCTTTCATGTATGCAATCTCGAAGGGCAGAGAGTTTTTTGCCAATGAGGTATTTCATATTTCTTATCGTCTCAGCATGCTTCATACTATGAAGCTTGACCTTCTGTAGAGTGTCTACTGCCGCGGTAGACTCTTGCTGTAAGGCATCTTCCAACTGCCCTTCAGCCTGAGGTGTGGCCATCAATAAATTACTCGTTGCTTCATTCTGGAGGATGTTTCTCTCCTTCTCCCTCAAAGAAACCAACTCTCTAAGCATGAGACCAGGATCGCTGACTTTCTTGTAAGGGCCATCGGTTGTGTCGTAATTATGATCATCCGAAAGCGCTTTCTGTAGTTCAAAGACGGTTTTAATAACTTCAATCCTTAGCTCTTCCAATTCAGTGCCAAGATTGCTTAACTCTTCGCGAACCCCTAAAGCTTCATCCTGAACCGCTTTGAATGACTGTCGTACATTGTCAATCTCTCTTTCACGTTGGCATTCGTCTCTTCTGTAGTATGACTGGCAAACATTGTTGGCATTCCCTGCACACAGCTAGAAAAAGGGACAAGCTAACTGCTTTGCAATTTTCCTTTTTACCGCTTGAAGGTTCCATTATTCTGGGACAAATTTGAAACTGAATACTTAAGTAAAGTTAATCAGGCAGTACGCTCTAACTTTGAAATATATTGAAACATCCCTTAAGATTAGGACGACCGTTTGGTAACAAAATACTCACCTCCTACTCAGACGTTCTCTGGGAGTCGTCACGTGCTGGAATTCTTCCTTCGTGGGGAAGGAATTGGAATGCGTGACGAAGCCCAAAGAAGGTTTGCGAAGGGGGCTGCAGAATACCGAATATAAATTAGTTCAGAGCCTGTCAATTCTATTTTCAACCTCGTTCCCAGGGTCTCTCTTCTTCCCACCCCCTGGAGCGAGAGAGAGAGACCCTGGTTTGGGCTGGTCACGTGTCTTCCAGATTTTAGCAGATTACAAATAAGCGGTTTGAGGGAGGGGCAGATTAGTGGGAAATTTGTCTCCACTTTGTCCACTGGCGAGCGTGGCTTGTGAGCATCAAAACAAACGGCACGTGAGGGCGCGCTTCGGACCAAATGTTAACTGGGAATATTCAGCAGACGCCGAAAAAGATCAGTAGATCTTCCGCTACGGCAAATGTCAGTAGTTGTAGGCTTTGTAAATCCGTTGGAGACGTATCTTGCTGGAAGAACATTTATGCAAAAGGAAATCGCGCATTGCTCGCCGCTGCTGAGGACATTTATGGCCGGCCGTTGAGACAAGATAAATTCTTGCCACATCTATTATGTAGGCCTTGCGAAAGACGCTTGAAAAATTTTATTTCCTTTAAAACGGTGATCAGTGAAAGTCAGAATTCTTTTGAATCAGTGAAGCGATGCACAGAAATATCACCATCTGTGCCACGTACCTTGACCAAGAGTGCCAGGGAAACTGGTGAGACAAGAAGCCGTCGCGGTCTCAATTTTGATACATTACCAACGCAAATGCAGTATTCGTCAGGAGAAGAGGTAAAAAGCTTTAAGTTTGATAGTGTTTTGCTAGTCTTTTTTTTTCTAGTTACGTCTCGGCAGTCACAGATACTACATTTTGCCACTTTTGAGTTGCGAGAATTTTCCTAAAGGTCACAAATTTCTTGCAGAACAAGCTACCTTTGAATGCCTCGGCGAGGGTCGGAAATGTTATGGAAAACAAAGTCCAACACCAGGTAAATGCGTATACAAATTTTTTTACTGCTCATTTAACCGGTAATTTTTTGTTACCTTTTCCTTTAGTAGAGGAAAAATACGCTCAAGTGATAGCGAGTACTCGTTGTCTTTGGTTTTGTTTAATGACATAATTTTGATATGGTTGCAAATTACTGTCCGCAGATAACTTTAGGGTTTGAAGGACGACAAATTAATGGCAATAGACTTTTTTAGTATTTAGATATTATATTAGCTAGATTGGTTAACTAATGGCGTTATTTTTTTAGTTACTACTTCTTTTTGGTTCAAAAAGTGTTCATTTCAACACAAATAAATCTATGGCTGTTAGTGCTAGTTTTGAAATGGACTTTTACATGGACAAAAATTTCCCTTAGACAACAAGCACTGAGACAGATTCTGGAAATGAGATGCTGTCGAGCCTTTTGAAGCAAGTTGATAGAGAGTTGGTGGAATTGGCAAGAAGAGGGACGAACTCGGTTCTTAGATCAAGGGGATATGTAGGCTTGAGCACGCTAGATTTTTCGGAGATCATCAAAGAAATCCAGACACTTTGTCCGACGGTGTTCACAGTTCTGTCTCAGATGATCCTGTTAGACCAAAACCCAGAAAAGAGAACGGCTCCACTGACACTTTTATACGGATTGATCGTCTTCCAGAGATGTCACGAACTGAGTCTTATACAGCGAGTGAATACTGTACTGCTTACAGAGGGTGATGCAAGCCAAGAGGTAATTTGTAATTTTTGATTATTTACAGAGTTACATTGCCATATATGTGGACAAATCAGCAAACAGTTCGGTAGCTTTACTAAAAAAAAAATCCTTTACAATAATTTATTTCAGAGAGTATTGGAATCACTTGTTGTCTGCAAGTATCCATGAGTCTTCTTTGTTATAACACTTTGTAAATATGACATCCCATCAAATTGTTTTTCTATTTGTACCTACTTGTGTACCCTACAAAGTTGCCCAATAGTAATATTGTGGTTCAATGTTATTTGATCCACATGTTCATTTCCAATTCGTCATCGTACATTACAACACCTTAATCAGAACAAAATGTAACCAAGGTTAAATATGAGCCAGAACATAATGCACTTAAGCTCAATAGTCTCCTTTTTCCTTTTTTTTTCTTCAGCTAATTGATCGACTCCACAAATATGGCTTTTGTCTCTCAAAAACTATGAAGTATACCATTCAAGAGGAAATAGGTCATCATTTCCTTGATCATGCAGCCGAATTATTAAAGCAGGGTAGGAAATTTGTGTTTGTTCTCGATAACATTGACTGGGATGTAAGGGTGCATGACATGCGCTCTGACCACCAGAATAAAAGTGTTCATGCTGTGGCCACAAGTATAGTATTCAATCGCGTTTCCTCAGACCACTTGCCAGATGACAAACCCAAGAAAAATTTGGCTGGTTGTAGTTTGAAGGACTTACTTAACCTAACTTGTGAGGAGAAAAGATGCACTCGGGACCGCTACAAAGTCTTCCTTGGAAGAATACTGTGCAAGTGGTTCCCAGCTTTTGATTTCCTCAAGGAAATTTTGCCATCTCATACACCCTGCCAGTATCAACATGAAATGAATTTCAAGTCAGTGGTGGTTACCCTCCCAGTTCTTTTAAAGGATGAAAAGAAATACGCTGATGTAGTTGATGTCTTAGATCAACTCGAGGCCTGGGTAAGAGAAATCTACTCCAAAGCTGGCTTGTGTGTTCCCATTGATGAAGATCATGTTCCACCTGGTCCACCAATTGCTGCACCCTCAAGACCAGATCAGCCCTTGTCACATGTGCAACCAGTAGCAGCAGCTAATGATCCATTGGCAAGGGTTCGAATACCCTGTTTTGGTGACCAGCTCACCAGAGTGAGATTGGCTGGTGCAAAAGATTTAAGAGCTGGGAGCCACACTCCACAGGACAGACTTGACCACCTTTACCCATTCAGGATTGTGGACTGGCATACTAAACGAAGCTTTCTCAAGGTAAACATAATATTGCAACAGAATATGCTAGGCATGTTTTGAAATATTGACATTAATACCTGGCCATGAGCTTGAGGGGAAACATCCCTGAAACTCCATTTGATTTCTTATGCTCATTCCCCTCAATTGATCCAATTATGAATTGGAACTAGCCAAAATACAAGAGAGAAATTCTAACAACTCTAAACTCATTTGAACTACTGATAAACTTTCCTGTTGAAATAATGTCCTATCAAATAACACAAAATACCATATCAATCTTTATGATGTAAAAAATAACATTGAGTCCAGTCCATATCTTGGCAACATGCCAGTGACCTAGTCCATCAGTTTTGTCAAAAAAAGAGATCTGTTTTGGCTTGTTTTCTTTTGCTTTATTTACTTTTTAAAATTATGTGAATGGATGAATATTTTCTTTTTGCAGCTTGTTTTCAAAAGGCTTTACAAGAATTCTGGCAGAGAAATGGGCACCATACGGTACTTCCGTGAAAAGCTTCAGAGAAGAAATGTCACTCAAGATGTCAAACATTATGAGGACTGCGAGCAGTTATTTCTCAGTATTGGCAGGTGTTTTGCAGTTAAAGCACTAATCAGTTTTTTTGACATGGTTGACCAGGACAGCCTGTTAATTAATAAGAACAGGCCACCCTACTACATATTAGAAGTGGGAAACAACAAGCAGATCTATTTTCATTCTGTGCTAGACAAATTTATAGATCAGTTCCTTCTACAACCCACCCAAGATCCTGTTGAACATGATCCTGGCAGTGACGAAGATTTTGTCCGAAATTACTCAATGTGCATTCTGAAGTATTTCTTCCTTCTCCTTGACTTTAAGGATGCTGTTAGAGAAGGAAATGGTGAAAGGCTTGCAACTTTACATAAAGTTTTGGTGCCACATTTCAAGTCAGTTCCTGGTTTCAATGCTTATGCAATTGAAATGCTTATAAGTGTTGTCCAAAATGAGGTGTTTCTTACAGATTCAGAGGCATTTAACTGTGTGTGGGCATCTACAGCTAATTGGTCAGGTGGCCCTGGAAAAAATATTGAAATTGATCTCCTCCAGGAAAATTGCAACAAAGACCTGAAGAAGCAGATTAAACTTATGGGGGCCAACAAAACAAACAAAGCAATTGATCGTTCAAGTAGGGCATCAGGAGGAGAAAGAAAAATTGTTGAAAACTATGATCAGCAGGTGGACAGAGGTGTTCATGCATCTTCTCACAGGCACCAGCCCTCGGTTTCAGATGAAAAGAAAATACTGGCCGATTTACAAACCCTTAAACCATTTGATAGAGTACCCAATCGAAAGCACGAGTCATTTCAAGAGATAAGTTCTGAACCTTTGGCCACTCTTGATGAAACTGAACTTGGCAAGTGGCTCTTAAGACATAAGAAAAATCTTCTTTTGGATGCTCCCCTCATTTGTGAAGACGATGATGAAATTTAACCTCTAGAAGCTACCGTGAACTAAGACATGAGGTTTGCAGTTAACTCAAACGACTGTCTCAAAGATATATTGTGACATAGCTAGTTAACATACAATTCAACTGATTTGCTGAGCCCAAAATATTTATTTTTACAAACTCATCAAATAGCATTTTCAGTAAAAAGATTGTTGTGGGACAAATTACCATGGACTGTCAGAGTTAAAAAAAACATTCCAATGTTTGTAAACAGCAACAATAATTTAGCTTTCATTCACTACATTTCTTCACAACAATTTGGGCAACTACAAAGAGATTTACAATAACAACAACAAAGGTGACCTACAATATTGAAGTCATTTCCCCTTGCATCGAGACACTTTATGAGGAAATTTCTCAAGCATCTGTTTTCTAGCCGACAGAATGTTCTAATGTCCTCACTCAGTCCTGCTTTGTTTGCGGAAATGTCTACATTGTTGTAATATAGGACAGCTTTGGCCGGTTTCCCATCCCTGCCTTCGCCGACATCGAGTTCCAAATCGGCTGAGTGGCGTTTCGGTTTGACATATAGAGCTGCCGCTTTCAATGTCCCCTGTGAAATTCTTCGGATCTGGTCTTTAGTAAGAGCATTTAGCGGCGATACAACGATGACAACTGGACGAATTTGAGAAGAACTCAGCGATTGTCCCCTCATTTTGTCGTGCAGTAGCGCTGGAAGAAGATGAAAAATCATTGATATGATTTTCCGTAACCCGTCGGCAACACCGCCACTACATCTCGGCCACAGTAAATTGCCTCAAGACACTTGACTTGCTTTGCCTTTAAATTAATACTTGAATAACAACTATTCGAAATGGCAAACTGGAGGCTACTGTAGAACATCGCTCGTGTTAATGGCGGTCCTGAACGTGCGAAAGCCTCGCTTTGATTTTGGCTAAAGCCACGGGACAAAACCCTTCCAATTAGAGGTCCCCTCCCTTACGTTCTCAATTGTCCAAGGGGCACGTGACCAGCCCAAACCAGGGTCTCTCTCTCTCTCCGTCAAGGGGATGGGAAGAAGAGAGACCCTGGGAACGAGGTTGTTCTATTTTCCGCAATTACGTCTCACTTTTGGACCCTGCGCACAGCAAGTTGAATCATTTTGGCCTAGGATGATTGACAATCATTAAGACTAAATCTCAAGAAGTAGTAGTCGATTAAAGACGGAACATCAGAAATTGGTTTATTAAGGCCAAATCTTGGTTGGAATATCCGGCATGTCAAACCTACCTTCGCCAACACCCGGATTCCTTTGTGCCCCATTGCTACATAAGGGTAAAGAAACTTTCCTTCGTATTTCATGAAGAAGTCGTCTTTATGAATTTGTCTTCCATTCAAAGTGAACACCACAGGAACACTGTCATTCACCGCCTTCTCAAACATGACCGTGCAACCAATCAAATCACCTCGATAGGCCATGGCATCTACCAAGGAAAAGAAAACGGTTGGTAACGTTATTGTGTTGTCGGAAATGCTGGCCAAGGCACCACAAAAGTATGTTAAAAAAGCAGGCCGCATTTCCAGTATGAACGTTTGAATGACAAAAAAGACCGTGTGGAATGATGTGTATAAAAATGGCGGTTTCTAGAAGAAAATGTTACTGCGTTACTGTTTCTCCTAAGTTCTATGATATTATAACCTTTTAACCAAAAAGATATATTTTTGTACCTTCTAGCTCTTTGCCTTTTATTCCGTTTTCGCCACAAACAATTTTTCCGTCGTCAACATGGTACCCCACACTTCCGTCCATCCATCCGGGCATTGCGTGAAGTGCGTAATCTTTCCCCACCACACCAACTCCCAAGAACCTCCGCTCGCCTGTTTCTTGAATCAGAACCTGAAACAGAAGCAGCATGGCCCAAAATAAAAAGAGTCGAAGATGCCGGAAAGCATGGCTTTGATAGGTACCACGACTAAACCTTAACCGGTTCATGACTACACAAGACAATAGAGTCAGTAAATCTGTTTGGATACCAGCCAGTGTTCTTACCTCAAAATGCGGGAATTCTGGAGTAAATGCTGTCTTGTACCTGGCACCGTGATGGTCAAATGGCTGGTCTATGCAAACTGGACAAAACTCAGCTCCCTCGCACGCCAGGAGGCAGCCTTCTACTCTTATTCCAACACTGCACCACGCCTAATGCAACAGAAATAAATAAAAAAGCTCCTCCAAATGCTAAGCAAAGGATAGATCAGTACAGATTACCTGGCCACTTCATTATTATACTGATGAATAACAATAGAGTCAATTGTAATATACCTCGTTCTTCAAAAGCCTCCGACACATGTAAATGAAGTGGCCGAGTATTCTGCAATCGCTCCAAAAACTATATAATATTCTAATCCTAGCAGTAGGCAGGATGTTTATCCATGATTCCTGTTTAATAGCAAATGCCACACCTTAGGACCAGTTGGTGGAAGCTCTTGGTTATTTTCGCGCGACATGAAGGATCTGTGAACAATCTGATTGGCCATTTGTCTGCTTCGTTCTGTTTCCATAAGAACTTGGTCTAACTTTCTTTCATCTGAAATAATAAACATACGCTACTGCCAAGTATTTATCGCACACAACTCAAAGGATGGGTGATAGATCATAAACTACCCCGTGAGGAGGACATGAAAAAAGGGAAAACAATGCTAGGCATAACTCAAAATAAGAAATGTGGGGCGTGTACTTGTCATATTGCTAAAGAAGATGGAAAAAGTAGATGGCAAAATAAACTCTTCTTCCTTTTGCCATGATCTACCACCATGAACGTATATATATATATGAAAATTTCATATATGTGCACTGCGGTAGAAATAGGATCTACCACCATTTTCACCAATGGGTTGCTCGTGCTTGTGACAAGACTCCTGTAACTGGCGATACCGGGCTACATTGATGAGAAAATGGGTAAATCAAACGAGTTGATTAAGTAAGTTATACCACCTTAAGGTAAAAGGGAGGTGCTGACGTTTCGAGCATTCGCTCCGACGAAGGGCTAACGCTCGAAACGTCAGCACCTCCCTTTTACCTTACGGTGGTATAACTTACTTAATCAACTCGTTTGATTTACCCATTTTCTTGTGTTTCAACTTCCCACCGACGCAGCACCAGTTTCTTTAGAAACTATCCCCACAATACATTAATGAGAGACGAGCGCTTTTAACGCAGTGCGATTCGTCATAGCTATTCGGAGAAAAGAAAGAAGATAGGATCGGGCTGTTATCGAACATATCAAATTGGTGATATGACCAAGAACCCTAAACGCGTGCAACACAGATGACTTCTGATTATGAGCTAATGTATAAAACCATAACGAGTGTTATTTACCAGTCAGTGGAAAAGAATATCCATACTTGGCAAAATATGCGAGCTGAAGATCGTTAACCACTGCATCAAAAGACTTCCTCTGTCATGATATTAAAAAAAGGATTTAAATACCAGGAAGAGTACAACGCAACTCGACGAAGTATCAGGTCAACCCCTTCACTCCTTAGACTTGAGTAATCATTTATCATCGCTATCACAATTCCTTTCACAATCATAATCTAATGCCTAACTAATGGGTTCTAAAAGGGGTAGCGAATGATAAATCCGAGACTCGCCGAGACGCCAAGACCCTTGTTTAAAATCCGAGACCGAGACTGAACGATTTTCGAAAATCCGAGCCCGAGACCATCTGCCGGAAAAAATGGAGCCCGGGACTTGATAATCGAGGGCAATTGTCATCTTGAACCAACAACAGTCACCTGGTCACACGTTTAGTTATGGATTAGCTATGAGACCTTGGGGAAAACTGAATCCGAGACTTCGAGATCGAAATAAAAGCACTTTAAACGAGACTTCGAGATTTAATTCTGCCGAGATTTAATTCGAGATCGGATGCAAATTTTGCGAGACCCAAGATTTTGGAGGTACAATTCGCCACCCCTTTTAATAGTAAATATGCGTTTGCCCTGAGACACATCAATTATATACACCGCAAACAGCTCAGATATGGACATTTATCAACTGGGACATTTTGCTCGAAGAAATTACGGAAAAAAGTAAAGTGTACAAACAATATTACCTTCAATCCATAGGATTTTCAGACTGAAGCGTTAACTTACTTTAAGACTGTTCTCCTTCTCTTCGCCTTTTGGTTCTTCATTGCAGCAGTGTCTGCATTTCTTGTACAAGTATCGCAATCCCAACAAAAGATCACATATCAGATTTAGAGGCACTGGTGTTGGTTTATGGGAACTGTACGTCTGAATTGTAATGGCTTTCTTGAATGACCACTCCCTCAAGGCATTATTCTGCGAAACAAAGGGAGTTGTTGCAAAGACATTCTCAAGCTCATTGATAATACATAAGAAAAAGACAAAGGAAATCAGGCACCACAACATGTTTGGATACCTGATGAAACACTGCCCGTTTTCAAGTCAATTTCAAGTCAAGTCAATTTTTATTTAACTTAAGCAGAATATTATGAACATAAAGTTATGATTTTACAATATTGTTTAAACAAAATAGGAGAAGAAGGGAAAGTAAGTTTGTTAATTTGCTGTTATGGTGTAGAGTCTGGGACACCTAAATGGTTCGTAAACTAATCGAGTAGGTGCCCCATCGTTATTGCATCGTTATCCATGTAACTAATTGCATTCAAGAAGCAGTATCAAACACTCGATCCATGTGTTTTATCACTTATCAAACGCCTCGAATTTCCCCAAAATTGTTCCGCTTTGGGTCGTACTTTCAGCTCTCTTCTTGGTGTTTCATATGTGACGAAACACTGCATCTCACTCACTCACTGCCCATTGTGCCCACTGGCACGTAGGGCAGCAAACACTGCATCTCGTGTTTGATATATTACGTCTAAGAATTAGACTGAAATGGTGCTGTATTTTAAAGACGATATCACTTATACCTAGCCTCGCGGAGATCCAAAACTTCTCTTTGAGTAATCAAAAGAAATCACGGGTGCCGAGCGTAACGGATAAGTAAAATATTTCTCGACACGAGAAGAGAAATGTTGTTTCTCCAAGCAACCATGTACTTTTCTTTTTCTCATAAACTGAATTCGATTTGGGACGACTTTACTGCCTTACGGATATTATATTTTATTTTGTCGTATTGGCGGACTCGCGAACTGATATAACATATGCGTGGCAACCGGTTTCCGCATATCGATATATTGCTAATCAGCATAGAACTAAAATTTTTGTAACATATTCCAATTACCGAACAATGGCCTCTTCTGAAATTTTAAGGCAACACCGGCTCTAAATATCACTGTACTAGGCCATTCTTGCAATGATGAGTTACTGAAACAATTATCAAAAGCGAAACACCAAGGGAAACACCAACACTCTGATATTAGCAAACGAGAAACACATATATACCAACACTAATAATAATAACTAACAATTATTCGTCTCGGTGAATATTCACCGATAATCACTGAGCCTGAGACGAATAATTGTTTTAGTATAAATACACAGGTGATTATTTCAAAAAAAGAAAAGAAAAAGCATTGTACAACACGAAAAAATTCTATTTCATCAAAAGCGCGCGAACGACTGGCAGCCATTTTGTTCGTCGAGGTGATTATCGGCTGATAATCTGAGATAGTGAACCAATCTGAGCGCGCGGTTTTGTATAATCACCTGAGTATTTATACTAAAAGAGATTACAAGGAAAAATTGGCAGAGATTTCTACGCCTTACTTTCACTCTTTGGTAAGTGTTGGACAGCAGGGCTATCATCATGTTGATAAGCAGAATGACTCCCATGATCATAAAAGCGCCATACAAGAAATGAGCAATAGTTTCAGTAGTTAGATCAATTGTATCAAACTTCTCCAGGTCTGGGATTCCCACCAGAGACCAGCAAAGATGTTTGATCATTGTCCACCAGCTGTTGGAAGAGAGTGCACCGTTCTTGTTAAGTACAGTTAGAAGAGCTATTCGTCGTGTTCGATTATCTGACTGTAGCTAAGTTTTTCTAAGAAGAACGGTTGTTGATGACACTGACTAGCATTTCGACTACCCAAGCAGAGGCGGATCAATATCAGTTTCTGGGCAACCGCGCACCTACCCCTCCCCTAAACCAACATTAACGCTAACTTTTTAACTCATTATAACTTGTTGGATTATGGGAGGGGTAGGTGAACATTTGCCCAGAAACTGATATTGATCCGCAGCGGCCGTCACCTAAGTCAAGTGAATTGCGTGTCGACAAGTGATGGTATTTGTCTCTGTCCAACGCTGTGATTGTTTAAGCCGCCATGTTATTGGCTGTTTGTCAATAAGGCCACAGTGTTTTTGTTAAGACTCATATGTGATTGGTTAGTTTTCTAAACTCTATTCTTCGAGACGTCAGTCAAAGACAACAAAAGTTCTTTTGGTGTATAGAATTGACGTAAAACTATATAAATATATTTTCTAACTTTAGTTGACAAATACCCTCGGTGCGTGTTAAACAAGCTTCCTCACCATAGTATTCCGGACTCGTTGCAAGCTCTGAAAATTGAAAAAGCAAAATTAAATAATTGTATAACTATATATCCTTAGATTGACCCTTTCAAACGGGAGTAAGTATTGGTGGCTGTCCACCTCTAGTACATGTATTAGGATAATCTGGACATCCTCTAGAACATGTATTAGGATAATCTTCTACACCAGAAAACCATGGAGTCACTACATAAAGAGAAAACAAGATAAAAAACGTTTCACTGCCAAACAGGAGCTACCAACCTACTTTTTTCTCAAATTGTTTCCAAACCCGTTGAGAGTAACAAAGTAAAAACTGAGCTGAGATTATAGTTCGTAAAGGAGTGTCTACGAAGACAGAGATTTGTTCAAACTGAAAAATGATGTCGTACGCTTCATTTTGAGTTTGTGTTTGGACAGGCTTAAACAAACAGGTACAGAGATCGTACAAACACGAGACAGAAGGGCAATTACTTGCTCGAGAATTCTCCGCATATACGCAGGGAGGTTTCTATATGCCTGTACAAATACAGTTGATGTGTTCTATTCTTATATAAAATAATAACTGCAATTAAACCATTTTCAGTTTGTACAGGCTAACATAAACGCAATTTTTAACCAACGCTAACGCGCGAACTATCTCTCTTATCTTTTAGTAACAATCTTCTTGTAGACTAATGCAAATACCGCAATCTGATTGGCTGAGCTACTGTACAGCACTTGGTTGAAGATCGTTTTCAAAATGGCGACGTATGGGCGCTTTTACCGAAGTTTCACCCCATAGAAACTTCGAGCTCGTAATCTAATTGTTAAATAGTATGCTATATTGGCACTTACAGATGTTTCCCATTGGTCCCATTCCTGATGAAATACTTCTCAGCCACGTAAATCTTGGTAAGGACAAACGAAAAAGCAAGAATAGTAGCTAAAAACTGCCAAAATATGGCAACAACGTTGCCAAAGATATGAAATAACGCTATCTGAATGGGGCCAACACCTTTCAACGTCTCCATCAGGTGACCAAACCCTCTGAATGTTAGGAACATGGTATTGAGGCCATACAGGTAGCCAGCTATGACCAGGGTGCGATTGTTAATCATGGAATCTGATGTAGCCCACGTGAACATCCTCAATACAAACGTGGCGGAGTATATAAGAAGCGTAATAAAGTCTAAAATGTTCCATCGATCGCTGAAACAAAAATGAATCAGTTCAGTCAATTACAATGATAATGAAAATAATGATGATGCTATTGATAGTGATTGTAATAGTAATAGTGATTGGAATAGTAATAGGGATTGGAATAGTAATAGTGATTGGAATAGTAATAGTGATTGGAATAGTAATAGTGATTGGAATAGTAATAGGGATTGGAATAGTAATAGTGATTGGAATAGTAATAGGGATTGGAATAGTAATAGTGATTGGAATAGTAACAGTGATTGGAATAGTAATAGGGATTGGAATAGTAATAGTGATTGTAATAGTAATAGTGAATGGAATAGTAATAGTGATTTCGAGGCTGATTTTTATAATGAGCAAGCAAACACATATATACACCTTAGATTCTGTCCCACTAACATCTATAGCAATAATCATCCTTGTTTACTTTCGTTTTTACCTCTACTTGTAGCTGCACCTCATTATACCAGGGATATGTATGTGCAAGAGAAAATTAGGAAAGAGAACATAACCCCGTCTGATATGATAAGGGGACAGAATCAATTTCTAGCGCGGAATCTAGTTATATCTAGTTCCATGGTTGCGCGGTTTCCCCATGATGCACTGAAATTAATGCCACGAGATGAGAAGGACATCAACCATTGGTGAGTTTAATTAGTTTCCAGGTCTAAAAATAGATTCTGTCTCCTTGTCATAGTAAGAGAACCCAGTATGGGTTACCTCATTTTCTCTTGGTATGTGTAATCATGTAAAATAAGGGAAACATTTTGCGCAATGTTTAGTCCAAATTATTAGATTTTGGACAAACCGCAAGAGAAATTATTTCCTAATTTCACGAGTGTACCATTTAATTACCTACTAATATCATGGGTGACAAATGACACTCACAAGACGCGGGTAAGGAGGTGTCATAATAACAATGTAATTTCACATTTGAAATTATAAATTAACGCTGAAAGTTCGCGCCAAAATTAAGGAGTAATTTTTCATGCACTCATGATATTAGGAGGGTCTGAGTGGAGTTTAATGTTTTGTGTTATTTTCCTATAATTTTTAGTGTTTGATGTTTAATTGGCCAATTTTTTTATGTTTACTGTTTCCGAAGAAAATACTGTTAAGTGTTTGGATGATTCTCCGGACATCTTCGGCAATGGTCGGACCTCTTCGTTAGTCTTCGAAAATATTCGACAGTTTTCGGAAATGTACGGCAGCCTTCGGAAATCTATAATATTGAAAAATAATACTGGCCTTTTTGGTGCCGTTTTTGCTTTTTTCTGGAAAAAAAAATTACTGTTTTATAGAATTTTTTATCGTTAGTGTTAAAATGCCTAAAATTTAACTGTTTCATGTTACAAAGCCAAAAAATAAAGTGTTATCGAGGTAACCCCATTCAGACCCTCTATTAGGATTGTAACTGACTGTTAGAGAAAGGTTAGCTCTTCGTCAGAACGAATGCTCGGATACTCTGATGTACAAGTTCACTACAGCAGCCCTTTGATCAACGGGCTAGCTAGCATTATCTACTATTAGATGGGTCATGTGTTCATCCAAGACTTTCTACTCAGAAATCATTGCATTTCCTTAGGCGATCTCACCTGAGATATCTCTGGAACATGAGCAAGAATGATGTTTTGGATTTGTCTACGTAAGTCTCTCCTGGCTTGTACCCCACGTCAAGCTCATCACAAGACGTGTACTTTGACCCGCAAATTGTCTTTGTAAGAACCCCTTTCCTTTCCTCTACATGCACATTACAAAACTGTTTACTTTCCATCCCTATTCGACCCATGAAGAACACGAAAATGGCCCACTCGGTACCACTGAAGGCAAGGCTTGACGACGCAAGGCAGATTGCAAAATGAAGTCCAAGTAAAGCCAGACAGCTCAGTGTGTCCCTCACAAAGATGATATAAGGCGTTGTGAAATATTCGACATACTTCTCTACAGAAAAAAGGAAAGAGAACAGCGTAAAAACGAAAATGAAAAAGGAACTGATTACCTAATTACTGATAAACATGTGATTCTGTTCTGGGCTTATTCCTTCGTCAAACGTTTGATCTAGAATTTGCGTCAAATTCTGTTCACATACGAGAATATGGGTTGTCAAAGTCAGCGACGATGTGTTTACTTTTTTGTCCATAACTATAATCAAACGAAAATAACATGTCGGTTTGAAGAAGAGGACTCATATTCTCGTGCTAAAAGCAAAGTTTTAGTACATATAAAAATGATTTGAAATCCATAAGTTCGCGTCCCCAACAAGAGGGGCATGCAAGGAGACTAGAATAATAAAAACAGTGGAGGAAGTGAGTAAGCGTAAAGAAGTGATTCCTCGATTTATTTTATAAAGTTAAGCAAACAAAATGTAATAGAATGCGGCCGTGATCTCAAATGATACATGTAAAAAAATATATCAATTAAAATGACAGTTTCTTACCGTAAATGTCTTTCCCGTCTATTTCTGTTGCAGAAGTAAAACGCGGGATTTAGAAATTGCATGGCATAACAAAATTTATCCTCATAGTATGTAAAACTAAAGGCATCCGTTTTCTACAAAACACCGTGCAAGTTCTAAAGCTGACTCAAACATGAAATTTTGAGCTCATAAGTTGGCTTCGGATAGAGGAATAATATAGACAGCGATAAAAAGACCAAAGTCGCACACATGGTTGTATTGATAAGTGTTGCTGCTGGTTAAGCCTCTCAGTAATTTGTTTATTTCTTTATTTTTTCATTGAGGCATCTTTTTGTGGGTAGTGATACAGACGTTTAGCGTCAAGCTTGTAAGAATGAGTGTATGAGTTACGATGTTTCCTGCAAAACTGCTCCGTTAGTGTGTTATTGATTGTTCGATTAGAACCCATATATAACACAGAGAGAAATTCCCTCGCCTAAAAGAGAAAAAAACCAGTAGAAATGACACAGTTCAAGTTATACAACAGAGTGCTGTGTCAAACGTGACAACACTCACTGCCTTAAAAGCATCATCCTTATGTACGCAACAGGTACCTATTTTTTTATCGCAGCATCTTTCATTTTGAATTAAGAGTTAATCAAATCCTCAAAAAACGTTCTTTAGCTCACCATACAAAATTCTCTTTGCGACTTTGTCGGGATTTTCATATTCTCCACAGTGAATAACGTTGCATCCTGTCAGATTTATTATCTCCAGGGCTCGAAGGTTGACATGACTGCCAATTGCAACCGGGATGACTTTAATTCCTGTCATTGTTATTCCATCCGTTTGATGTTCTACAAACTTCTTATCATCACGCAAACACAACTTGTGATCAGTGAAAACTATCAACACCTGTTTGGAACAGAATTTCGAAAAAATGATCATGAAAAAAGATAAATGGACATTTATACCAAGAGAAAATGAGGTAAGAGAACGTATCTTCCATACTGGGTTCTCTTTCTATGATAAGGGGACAGAATCTATTTTTAGATCAGGAAACTATTTTAACTGACCAATGGTTGATGCCCTTCTCATCACGTGGTTGTAATTTCAATGCGGCATGTTGAAACCGCTCAGTCATGGAACGAGATAGAAATATAGATTCCGCGCTACCACAAACAGATTCTGTTTCCTTATCAGACGCGGTTATGTTCTCTTTCCTCACTTTCTCTTGTTTATGCTATATCAAAGATCTAATTGAAATATGATAAAGTCGCTTATCTTCGACAGCTCAGAAACTTCCAAAAACCATGGGTTTTCAAACGACTTGGATTGATAATGTAAGTTGCCATCATAAGATATAAGCCGAGGTGACGTTTCGAGCGTTATCTCTGTATAATACAACACACAAAATTAGGAAACTCGTTGACCATGGATCTGTAAACCAATCTTTTGAGACTGAATATGACTTAAAACATTTAATTTCTATTTTTTGTCTATATGGTAATACTTTCAATTAGCACTAAAGCTGAGCTTTCTCGTGAGAAGCGCGAGCAGTGGAGCACCATGAGTGAGAAAATTTGGTAATTTAAGCAGCCGAGAAATTTTGGTCATGACGTAGCATCCTTCCATCCGTATGTTCGTCCCTCAGATTCTTTGGTAAATCCTTCTGCTGAACCGGCCAGATAACTTTCGTGAAATCTTATTCATTCCAACTTGCACAAAACCTGTTTCATTTCTGTTTAA
The DNA here is from genome assembly GCA_949710005.1 of Ricordea florida. Lineage (NCBI taxonomy): Eukaryota > Metazoa > Cnidaria > Anthozoa > Corallimorpharia > Ricordeidae > Ricordea > Ricordea florida. The sequence goes on along the minus strand of OX453280.1, from coordinate 26,376,146 downwards.
TCTTATTTAACAGTGCTTGATGGCTTAAAAAATCAAAGGCTTAATGAGCCAACTCATTTATGCCAGACCTGCAGATTAATTATGGTTACACTGAGGTTTCCGGATCTCATGGTGTGGGTTTTGAGACCTAGACTGGGCTAAGCATACAAGATTACTTTTTCCTCTCTTATTCAATCGTCAAGCGTGACATTCCAAGCTGACATGACATGTTGGGCGTGTGCAGCGAAATGGTGAGATCTCTGTGATAGCTAATCCTGACACGTCATAGAACGATATAGCCAATAACAAGAAAGGTTCTATTTCAGCTATCGATGCTATATAACAGCGCCTACTATTGGCCAATGATATTCATGACGTAATAGGTCTTTCCCCTCATAGAGGTCACAAATATCATGCTACAGGCGTCACAATTCCAAGGGATTGCCAACTCAGATTTCCGTTGACTGACGGCATGCATGCACGAACTCATTCCCGTGCATGTGCACAAGAATCAGTTAAAAAAGACAACACTCGATGTGTTATTTTCCATATTCCATTGAACACGCGCGCAGTTAAATCCACTTTTACCTTTTCAGCACTCTGTTTGACCATGATGCTTTTAAAAGCGTCCATAGCTCGCTGGAGGTCTCTGTGGAACGCAGGCATTCGTCTTTCTTTACCCTTGTCAAGGTCATCAATACTTTTTCCGGTGTTTTCTCCTTCAATGATGATTTGGTAGCGAGGTCGATGAAAGCCAGAGATGAAAGATTTCATGGAATCCTTCATCAAGCGAAAAGCTTCATCAGCAACCACAGATGTTGCATTCAGGACGAAAACCACTTCCAACTCTGAAGAATATAAACACAGGTTAGCGTGCAATGATTTTTACAAGAATGCGGCATGTTTGCGCTTCTGCAAGTTTGTTTCTCCAGTTCAATCGTCCGGTGTAGGTGGTCCTGAAAAGAATTGTTCTTGACGTAGAGTGGTGTTTTGACCTGAGCTGAAGTCAACTTAAGAGTCAAGTGAGTTGCGTTTTGTCAGGGTGGTGTTAAGTCCATGCCCAACGTTGTGATTGGTCGTCTAAGCTTATCGGTTTTATGCTGCTGTTTTCCTTCTTTGGTACCTTAGCCTGAGTGGCAAGCGTTTCCGTGCGGCTTCAGAGGGAGAAGGACTGAGGAAAGAGGAATGCGTTTTCGGTTTTGGCCAAATACTTCGCTCGGTTTTTCTTTGCTTCGGTCGAAACCAACGGAAACTCTTGCTATGTAGGCTATTGGCAGCTCGTTGGCAAACATCTTGTTGCCTAGAGATATCATACTTGCCAACTGGCCATTGATCAATGGACAAAAACAGGTTATTACATGGTTGCGCGGATACAGGAAAACAATTTTTTCAACTCGAAAAAAAATCTGATATCTCCACGTAACTTTCTATTTATGATACAAAATTGAGTGGCATACTGAGAATCGAGTGGTATCAAGGGGATGAAAACACTTTCCACCATTTTATCCATTTGTTACCACTCGGTGTACCGCTAAGATTTAGTACTTGATAACTGGACTGTTGTTTACCTTTGTTGTTTCGCGCTCTCCTTCTAAAAATATGGCCAACGTAAAACACGATGAAGAGAATTGGAAACAACACCAGATCAAACAGGCACCAGATATTAAGGAACAGCCATTTCCAGTAATGTGAACTGCACCTGGACGAGCGGCTCAGTTTGGACAACTCTCCGAGCCATTTTTCGTTCATCAACTTATAAAGGACTGGGTGAGCAAGAAGCTGGAATCAATTGAATAAGGATTGTGACTAGAATGGATACTTGAAAATAAGGTGAGACATTTCGTGACACATATACAACAAGGGTTATCTCAAAATAGGGCGAGACATTGATATGGCGTCACCATAATAATTTGTATGAAAGCTAACCATTTCGAGTCAGCACTAAAACCCTAATCAGTATAGATCAGTGTCTAACCCAGCAGTTATTCTCTCCGTAAACAATTTTGTCTATCTGAAAAAGCTGGTCAACAGATATTGCCATGTAACGCGACCAAAATATATGTCTCGCCTTATTTTGTGATAACCTTTGTTGTATATGTATCACAAAATGTCTCACCTTATTTTGAAGTATCCATTCCAGTCACAACCATTGAATAGGTAATGAGAGCATCATATATTATGGCCCCCGGGAGAGGAGGAGCAAGACGATGAAGGGGGCGGTTGAAAATAGTCCTAACCACCTCCAAAAATACAAAAAGATCCGCCTCAGAAAAAACATCGAGAAAGCAGATTCAATGGTTGGTGACGCCATCGATCACTCTTATGCGTATGTTTAACATAAGCATACGCATTGGCATAAATAAATTATATTATTTTTTAATTATTATTTTGGGTGATTATTTTTTTACCTTTTTAGATTTTTCCGCTGACAATAATCTTGCAGGCAAAGTTATGCTAATGATTATGCTTATGTCGTCCCGGTTCGCACTTGTAAATTCTAACGCTTATGCCTATGTTTTTTCTTATGCTTATGTCAAGTGTGAACCAGCCCTTACCTTCTTTTGTTCACATTCGATGGCTGTCTCAACAATATCGTCCAAGGAATCCCGAAAGATGTTACGGGTCTCTGTTTTAGACTTCATAGGGTTCAGAAGACAACTCGTAAACTCGTCCACAGAGTTAGCCAGCTTGTTGAACTCTTGCTCGTCGGGTTCCTTCTGTTGGGCTGACTGGCGCAGTCCAAAGCTCACCTCAGTTTGTAGGAACGAATAATAAAACGTCATTTTCTAGTTCTAAGGAGTGCTCTTCTTTAAAGGCCCGAAAAGTCACATGAATTACTCACTCTGAACACCTGTTTTGTTAATATGTCTTTAAAAATAAGACTTAACTTACCCTTTAAAAATAAGACTTCACTTACCCTTATTACATTTTGACATTTTGACGTTATTTAAAAACAAGAGTTCTTGTCTTATGGCAAAGTTTGATGACCAGACCTGTCTGCTCCCAAACTACAGCGTGAGCGAAATATACCGAAGAGTTTGCAGGTTTTCGAGAAACCCTGCGTCTGGCCTCAGGATAGAGGCAGGGATGAAGGTGTCATTGGTTGGTTTATTTGACGAACACGAATGTTCGTAAAAAAAAGGGCCACCTGCAGCCTCACTGCTATTCGTAGGCCAGGGCACAAAGCAGACAACTATAAGATATTTTAGGGATTTAGATTAACATCAAATCATTGGCAAATCACTTGAGGCTGTTTTAAATTTGTTTCCCTGATACCTTATGTCTAGAAGAAAACAAGGTTTAAAAAAACATGAGGAGATTTTGGTCTTGTATTTGTTGGTTGTTCAGGTGGTTGTGAGATCTACCAAGCTTCAACTAAAAGCGGTTGGAAACTGGGAGAACTTAATCGTTTCTATCTTAACTGGTTGTGGTTAAAAACGTTTGAACCCAACAGAGCACTAACCTTGATTACCTAAAGGCATGTGCGAAAGAATTTTTTTTCCCTCGTCGAGAATTGTGGCACATGAATCTCATATAATATAATTACCTGCATAGCTTTCATCAATGCGTTCGTGTGACATTTGGTTAGAGCTCTGGGTGACAGGGTCTCTGTGATGGCATCGATATCACCGTCCATTAGCGTCTTGTCCAGGGCCTCTTCGAAATCTAAGAAGTTGGGAAAAAAAAGGAGAGAAAAAAACATCAAATAGTTGCAGAATAAGATGAATGCATTAAATCGAAGATGTGACCCTCCCAGTGTTACACTGCGGCTACGCCAACCAAGGCCACCCTAAGGGACCGTTCATTTTTTAAAGGATGGGGGGGGGGGGGGGCTGGTGGGATTTGGGGGAGTGTCAGTGGGAAATTGAGTGACCCCCCTTCAGCTTGCCAATTATTTCACATGACCCCCCCCCCCCCTCAAAAGGAATTTTTTGGGATGACTCCCCCCTTGGCCACCTCGAAAAAAAGTTACATCTGGTATTTTACAGATTAATACGTTCAAATGCCACTACATGCATCTTGATGTCATATTAACCGTTACATTTCACTTGACAAGTGAATATTTACAAATCCCTGACAATCCAATTCATTTTTTGGGGGTGGCCCCCCCTTTGAAGCCATTTTTTTTTCGCATGGCCCCCCCAAATCCCACCAGCCCCACCTATCCCTTAAAAAATGAACGGTCCCTAATTAATTGTCATACAAATTTTGAACATATTTTGGACCCTGAACAACAGATTTGCTGTGAAGAGTTTCTCCCGCCTAAGATCATTCTTTTTCAATCGTGATATGTTTTGTACAGTTATGGAGCAAATTGTATCTGTATTTTAAGTGAAATGTAACAATTTTGTAGAGATTCTATTTTTTAGATACTCGATCGTGATTGGATAATTTTCATGAAAATTATTGGCTATGGTCTACATGGATTCATCAGCATCATTAAAGAAAACGTTCTCGATCTAATCATGCAGAAAGATAAACCTATCATAGTGAAGTTTACCTTAACCTGTAGATTCATAAAACAGAATCATAAAATCGCTTTGCTAATACTTCATTTGATCATTTGTTTTCCGCTTAACTGGGTATTTACGCACCACTATATTAGCTGATGCAATTTAGGCACCCTATCTAAGGATCACACTGGGAACACTGCCAGCATGGGCAAAACTGATACCCTATTGAAGGATTGAGAACCTCAAAAACCATACCCTATCACGCGTCATATGCCGATATAGCTCATATGGGAGAACTCCCCCGGGGGACTGATTCTGATAAATCGTTTTCGATGTCGGACACTGGATTCAAATAATGTTACAAATTTTTGTTGTCTCTTCAGCTGTTCCACCATTTTCAACTATTAGTTTTTCTACTTTACCGGCCTTAATATGCTCTGGGGTTAGTGGATAATCGTTATGTAAATGAAGATCCACGGGATATTCAAAATCAGCCTCTAGTATGCATGGATATTTTTTCCAATCCATTAGCTCATTAGTCATCCACCTAAAGCCGCGAGTTGGTAGTGGTTTGCTCATTCCCCACGCATACAGATTGTTTACATCGAGATATGTGATATATTTAGTTGGTTCAGCCTGATCATACACTTTCATATATTGGTTGTTGGCTTTACCATAACGTGTACTTATCAATGACACACCTCTTCTAGTACCTTGCTCTATCATTATGTTGCGGTAAGCTTTACAAACAGGAAAAGTTCAGGACGTGGTTGTACTTAGTTTTATTCTTCGTAGTCGGGCGGTCAGCCACAGGCTCTGATCGAAGACTAACTCTCGTGCTCGAAAACCACGCTTAAGTTTATAAAATGCAACGCCGCGCAACGCGCTGTGATTGGCTAGGAACTTCATCTATTCATTTGTCGGCGAGTACCTAACAACGGCGGCTTCGTTAGGATTAACACCTCAACTCCAATCTCGCTTGTAACTCGAAAGTTATAGCACGAACTCTTCGATTTGAATTAGAAGTAGGGAAAGTAGATTTGTCCTGGACTCGTATATCGTATATGATCAATCACAGCGGTTAATAATAATAATAATAATGAACTTTATTTGAGTGTCAAGTGTATTTAGCACTGCTGTACTAATTGGGGACACTGTAAAGCACAAATGAAATAAATTAAATCAAATCAAATGTTGGTTTTTGTGGAGAGGGGAAAACCGGAGTACCCGGAGAAAAACCTCTCAGAGCAGAGTAGAGAACCAACAAACTCAGCCCACATATGACGCCGGGGCCGGGAATCGAACCCGGGCCACATTGGTGGAAGGCGAGCGCTCTCACCACTGCGCCAACCCTGCTCCCTAACACTGCGCCAACACTGCACCAACCCTGCTCCCCAACACTGCGCCAACCCTGCTCCCCCTAATTGCAATTGAAATGATACGCAATAAACTTAATTGCCAAGTTCCACTGAGCTGGAAGCACGTAGTTCCACACTTCTTGCTGATAAAATAACCAGGACAAATTGTGATACGAGCAACTTAACTTAGGTTATTTTGAAACACCAATGTTATTTAATGACATTAATTGATCATCACAGTTATGCACACAACTTAAGCAGCTGTGAAATTAAAGCTTGAAAAAAAACTCAAGCCTGAACGGGATTCGAACTCATGACCTCTGCGATACCGGTCTTATGGTCTTTCATATATTCATTTGCATCACCAATGTTATTGTACTGCTCAAGCTAAGAGAGACACCCACACTGTTACCAGCGCAACGCGCGAGCGTGTAACTTCAAAACAACTTAAGTGATTACCTATAAGCTGACCAAGGGTTGCTTAGGCTTTCAGAGCAAAAGTTATTAAGTCGGCCAGGTTTATGAAACCAACGTGGTGCCAACAAAAGAAAAGGTTTTAGCACGTCCCGAGTTTCTCGTGGGAATTTTTCCCGCTTGATCAAGCGTACGTGCTTGCTTTCTAAAACCTAAGCGTATTAAAATCAGAAATTCGAGGTATCGATCACGTTCGTTAACTTGACATTATTCATCACTCAATAACACTAACAAGTATTGAAACAAGCGCAACCCGGAAAGGTGCAACATCACACTCAATTATTTCGAACACTAAAAACGTTCACACGGAATGAGACATATGAAATAACTCAAGTACAAAAACATCGAAACGTGTATACCAACAATTAACATGTCTCGATTAGTTAAAAGCTCTAAATTTACTCTAGTCAGTTTCAAACAAGCATCCCACGCCAATCCAGGTGCTGTATAATACCATGCTGGATTGAGTTTATAATTCTTCATGCAAACAGCTTTAAAATTCTCAAAATCACCAGCTAATAGTAGAACATCGCTTTCAAGGTATAGATCATGATAGTCTGTCATTGTTTTTATACTGAAAGTCTTCCAAACGTTTTCAGCGTGTTGGTAATCCTCTTCCGAAATGGCTGTGTCGCTTTGAATAGAAACTCTCGATATGTGGAAGACTGGTTGCATCTGAGTTTGTTGAAGGTATCAAACCAATCATATGGAAATACTCCCTTTCATAACGCTAATACCAATTGTTTACCCTCTCTCATCATTGCAAAACTCTACCTATGGGATTGTAGAAGGACCCAAACTATTCCAAATATTCAAGCTTTTAATTTTAAAGTTCAAATAAAGTATGAAACTAAACTGTACTCTATATTGCATGTAATGGCAAAAATTTGGAATTTTTAAGAGAGAAATGGGCTGCTTTTCAAATATTATAACTTTTCTATCTTTTTGTTCTTAGTGGAGGAAGAATGTTAACTATTTCTATAAGTAATTGTAGTGAATACCCTTTCTAACAATTGTAATAGTAATGTAACAATTGTAGTGTTAGTATAAGGTTAATTTAGATTTTGTATTTGTAATCTGTGTGTTTTGAATTAAATTAAAAAAAAAAAATTGTTTACTCTCACAGCAACTTGAAATATTTATGAATGACTCTTTTGGGAGGTTATTTACTAAACTATCAAGACTGGTTGCCATGAATTTAAAGCTATAATTCAATGAATCTTATGTCTCGTTTAACCTCAACTCTTTTGCCTATATCCGCAAAGCTGTCTACTATAATTGTCTTTACGAATGAGATGTACTTCTGTTCGTTATTCGGGATGCAATTAAGTTTAGCATCTGTTGTACCACCGTTTTTTATGAATAGATGGCCATCGTAACCAGTAAGATTGTGCAATAAAACTGAAAAGAAATTTTAAATCTTGTAATTAAAATTGCATGAATTATGTGCTGCCCCTCTGTCATGGAAGTCCATCGTTTGCGATGAAGACGTCAATGAATCTTCAAGTGAGAGCGCAAGCCACAGTTGGACGCACAGATAGGTCCACACTACGGGCAAGCTACAGCAGTCGTCCGGTCAGATCTTCTATCCTTGCGGGATAGGCGCTTCTGGTCCAAGTCCCGCAGGCGTTTTTCCTCAAAGGCTTTGACACCTTTGTGAACGTTCAGTCGCCAGGCACTGCGGTCAAAGGCAAGGGCCTCCTAGCCCTGAAGTTGAATGCCACAAGGTCCAAGCGATGTTTCCAGGCAGTCCTTGTAGCGCTTGAGTGGTCGCCCGATGTTTCTTGCGCCAGTAGCCAGCTCAGAGAAGAAAACCGTCTTTGGGAGTCGCGTGTCGTCCATTCGTACAAGGTGCCCTACCCATCTCAACTGCGCTTTCATGATGAGTGTCTCGATGCCAGACGTATTGGCTCTGCGAAGCACTTCAGTGTTGGAGATTCTGTCCTCCCAGGATATGTCCATGATCTTTCGAAGGCAGTGAAGGTGAAACTGATCCAAGGTCCTCAGCTGTTTCCTGTACAGTGTCCAGGTCTCACAACCTCTCTGTACTTACCTGTTAAATGACAATGATCTAATGCCTTGTCTCCACCTATCTCATTCGTACTTAATGAAAGCCTCGCCGGAATAAAAATCCTCACGAAATTTGCACACGCGAAATTAAATGCTATGGTAAGAAATTTGAATCACAAAAAGAATTGATAAACATGATCAACAACGACATGTACAGCTTATGTATCGACATTTTTCCCTGGTAAGCTCCATTTCGCATCTTGTCTTGTCATCAATAAAGGTAATTTGCAAAGATTTCACATGAATATATTGAGTAGCTTATTCAAGGACAGAAAAGATTGCACGAGCCTGTAGGGCCATTGCAATTTGTTTTCTTTCAAAAATTCACGAGTGCTTATTTATACAAATTTGCACTGGAAACCATTTGATTACGTGTTAATAATAGACATGCAAAGTTTAATTTCAGATTTTTGCATTTAATTTCAACTTTTTCAACCCAAATTTAACTTTCTGCACTGTCTGGGACTAATTGACGTGCTCTCGGCCAATCAACGCGTTGATATTTTTGCATGTATATTATAAAGCCTGAGGGTAAAGACATTGCTGGAGCGGATCCCAACTCGCATGTATGCCGGTGCGATGCTCTGCCAGCTAAACCACACCAGCGTTCTACGTTCAAAACGTACCTTAACTATACTGAGTCTTATCTGGAAACTACTGATAAATCGTTTTCACTGCAAACTCCGAGTATCGATATTGTGTTAAATCTTTTAAAGAAAATTTATGATAAAAAAGACACAGGTCTTGATAAGATTCCGAGCAAGCAGTTGTAAATTGTTTCAGTTTTTAACTCGTAATAGTCAAGTGATGATTTTCAGTGTTTAAATAAAAGCTTACGTTCATACATCAACTGAATAAAATGGAAACTGCCAGAGGCTCTTTCAAGCAACGAGTAAAGACAGATTACCAAGTGTCACTTTTAAAATCATCAAAGAACATTGATTCCAGATCAATTACAATGCAGATTTCACCAACCTCGTTCCCAGGAACTTTTCCCTGTGTAAAAAAGTGTCAAACACGAGTCCGATTCGTTCTTAGACATCTCTTAAATGCACTTTTCAATTTTTTTCCAGTTAGCAAACCAGTCTGAGAATTATAAGTGGAAAAAGTAAGCAGAAGTAAAAACACTTAGCCAGTTTACAGGCTCAATGGATGTTTCAAAATGGCGGCTGTTTGTAAGAGTTTCACTTTAGTTCGTAATAAACAGATAAAACCGTAACAATTTCGCTATAACTTGCTTACTTACCGCCCAATAATTTCATCCCAGACTAATTTGCTTCCATAGTATTTTAGGTATATTCTTTTCAAGCGAGACTTGAATTTCTCCCCGTCAAATTTAAGAAATCTTTCCTCCATGATGGCCGTTTTCCATACTCATGGGATACGAGCTGATAGCCTGTGAGTAGGGAACCAATCAGAGCGCGCGTTTGCTCATATCCAGGGGTTGTAGATATAATAATCTGTATCTGATATTTCGGGCTTGGCTCTCAAGTAGGATATCATTAATTCTGGTTCAATTTACCCTTTAACAAATGACTTCAATACCCTTTGTAAATAAGATGTGCACGAGTGCATCAGTTCCATTCCTTTGTTGGGCCTTTAGACCTCCAGAATAAAATTGCGTTGGCTATCAATTATATTATTGGGAACAGCGACAGATATTCTTTGAATGCTCAGAATAATTATATTACGCAAAACTACTCCCTATACGAGAAGGTCTCACTGGGGTTAACCGTTAGCCGTAAAAGGCACAAAAAAATCAGCCGTTAGGCGTAAATATTGGAAATTTTAGCCGTTGGCCGTAGAAAATGTTAATTGTTAAAAAAAATTCTAGCCATGAAAATAAAACTGTTGAAGCAAAACGGAGATTCTAAAAATACGCTTTTTAATTACATTTCAACTGTCAAGTTTCTTGAATGGGAGAAGCGTTTGCTTAGATATTTATACGAAAAGCATAACGTTCGGATTCCTATCTCTGACAGAGTTGGACGATGGCCACCAAAACTTCGGGAGAAAGAGATTGCGCAAAACTAAAATGTAGCCGAAAAAAAATGTTAAGTTATTCATAACTATTTGTTTACACAGTTTGCTTAATCAGCTGGGTGATACACGGCTGAATAATCAATCGAACACGTGGAACTCAAGAAATCGGTTCGTTTATCACCCCACGTATAGTTCAACTGCTTCGTGTGTGGACTCAATTCTATACGCTTTAATTTAATGAGTATTTTGCTAGTTAAAATATACGCAAGTTCTCTATATGCATTGCGTAATACTACTACCCCAGTGATGGTACATTGCAAATTAGAATTTAAATTTTAACGGCCTTGCATAAATTCCATTACTTCGGATTTATTACGTTCAGTATATCGGGAACTCTTTGGTCAAATTTTACATTTGTCGCCTTGGAAATGTTCATTCTAAAAAACCCAACCAATAACCGTTTCGTAAAAAAATTGCTTGTCAATAATGCGCCTTCTACACTAGCGTCCATAAGAGCTATCGAAAATTAAACATTCAAATTCGGGGTATACTATGTATTGAAACTGGGATAACCAAGGAATTGATAAAGTAAGTTATACCACCGCAAGGTAAAAGGGAGGTGCTGGTGTTTCGAGCGTTAGCCCTTCGTCGGAGCTAACGCTCGAAACGTCAGCACCTCCCTTTTACCTTACGGTGGCATAATTGATTATCCCAGTTTCTTGTGTTTCAATTCCCCACCAACGCAGCACCAGTTTCTTTAGAAACTACCCCACTATACTATATATTGCGCTGGTGTGTTGCTGTACACTAGTCTCCCTTTGCTATAAATCAATATATAATGATATATAACTAGTCCCTAATTTTCTGACTTCTTCAGCTTTACGTGATCCTTGCACAAAGGATTAAGAGATAAAATGATGGGTTATAATGCCAGTTAAGACCATTTAGGTGTGGCAGGGGAATTTGAAATCCCTCAATCAATGTAAAAATTTAAATGTGGTTGGCTTCACTCACCTTTTCTCTTCTCCGGACTCATGTCGTCACTAGCTGTGTCCATGTTCGACAAGGTTCGCAACTTTATCTTCTCTGGAGATTCTGACATCGCGGAGTTAGTACTAGCTGATAACAACAGTTACTTCAAGGGAAAACAGTTAACGAAACGACGTATTCGGGTGCACGAACATGCAATAACGTGCCGTGTTCATCACGCGTTCGATTGCTGAGGTGCTAAACCCCTATGTGGCTAGAAAATCAATGAGACCCCTTCTTGATCGATATCTTACTGTCACCATGGTGACAGCTTTCGAGAACCCAATAGCATCAGGGCTTTTGACGACACTAAGGACAAAAGAACCATGAGCAAGGACGAATTAAGTCACAACCAGTATAATGGATATGCCACTGATGACTTGAAAAACGTCGCAACGACGTCATTAGTTTAAAATTTCTGATCCTTGCTTTTTTTTTCTTGTCGAAATCGTATCTCATTGATGATGTTAATCCAACTATATATCACGACAAAATCACCTGCATGCAGAATCATCTCCGTTTTTTATCACTCAAGGAAGTAGAGTTCTCTGCTGACTTTCATAGGTATGAACAAGAGAAAATGAGTGTAAGAGACTGACACATCTTCCATACTGGGTTTTCTTACTATGATAAGGGAACAGAATCAAGAGAAAATGAGGTAAGAGAACGCATCTTACATACTGGGTTCTCTTTCTATGATAAGAAGACAGAATCTATTTTTAGATCCGGAAACTATTTAACTGACCAATGGTTGATGTCCTTCTCATCACGTGGTTGTAATTTCAATGCGCCATGGGGAAACCGGGCAGCCATTGTAAAAATAGATTCCGCGCTAAAAATAGATTCTGTCTCTTATCATATCAGACAGGGTTATGTTATCTTTCCTCATTTTCTCTTATATCAGACGGGGTTATGTTCTCTTTCCTCATTTTCTCTTGGTATGAACATGCAGAGACGGTGGAGCGTATTTTTTATTGGGGGGGACTAACAAGCAACCGCCGGAGACGCTAATTTGTAGGAGGTTCTGGGGGAATTCTCCGCCACAAAATTTTGCTTAAGATTGGGAACTATAGCCTCCCCACCCTACGACCCCCCCGGCTCCGCCGTCTTTGGGATGTGCTGGGAAAAGCGGGAAAATTTAAAAAAGCACCACACACTTATATTTAGTATTACAACCACCTGGCTTAGTGTAAAGAACTGCAGAATCTAGAGCTGTTGAGTCACATAATGACATAAATCCCTCATTATGGAGTTTTTGACAGCCATCTTGACTTGTGAGCCTGCAGTTGATTGGCTGGTGATGGCAGACTCCAGCGTGGGTTGTACGACTTCCTGAAAATGAAACATCCTTAAGAAATGCCAAGTAAGCAAAGTTAAAAACCAATAATTTATACAGAACAAAGCTGCTTTTGTAATGAAAGCAAACCCTTTGAAAAATATGGTTGTCAAGGTATTGAAAATCACATTAAATCACCATAGAAACATGCAGATTCCACACAAGCACTTTACAGAGGTTTTGGCGACTAAATTTGAGAGAAAAGTCAAATAAACAAAGTTTACAAAAACAAAACTCAAGTATGCTTGAGTTGTGAAAACAAACCCTTCAAAAAAACAAAGTGACATCAGTGATCATTACACCCCTCATTAAAGAAACACATGTTTCATGAACAGAAATAATTATGCTTTCTAGACAAATAACAGGCAATGTTCTGAAATGCTATAGTGCAAATTCTAGCAAGCACTGAGATATAGCTTACAAAATGGAGCCTTGGTGTTAAAAGCCATGTACATCTAAGAGGGTCTCAATGGGGTTTACCATTAGGTGCAAAATGGGCCACGAATTTTGCAGTTAGGTGAAAAAGTTGAAAAATATTAACCATCAGCCATAAAAAAACATTAACCGTAAAAATAAGTAACTGTAAAAAAAGTTATAGCCACAAAAATAAATTTTTGACTTCTTTAAACAATGAAAATTCTTTATAAACTTTTTAAGATAGGATTAATTTTTAGGTTTTCTGTTAACTATACCAGCAAATACATGTACTGTTAGTAACAAAAGCCAAAATAATAACCATTAGCCTTAAAAGCCACCACCCGATTGAGACCCTCATCTAATCTTTTACTTTAAAGTTTCTAAGGTACAAAGTGCACTTGTTGTAACATGTCAAAATCAAAAGGCCGTTAAATTTAATAAACACATATTAACCATAGAAAATAAAATTAATGATGTAACAAATGAGTACAAAAAGCTATGAGCCGGAACAAAACGTGCTTGAGTTAAGTAGTGCGTAGAAGTTTATGTTTAACATGATAACCCCTATGCATACCTATTGACCGTATCTTGTTTTGTTTACTAATACCTGTCGCATTTGCAACGCATGGGGTCAGAGGTCGCAACAAGACGGTCAACTGCAATTGCAAACAAATTCAAATTTGAAATATTTCTCCCCCACAGTCTATGAAACAAAAACATTTTTTTTTCGAAGACGGGGAAAAATTCAAATTGTAGATAACAAAAAATCAAGGAAGTAAATTGAAACAAGCTGTCCTACTAAAATACATGCAAAACAGAACGACTAGATTTTTATAGCACACCATACTTCAATATTCATGTTGTGGCTGTACTGTTTCATTCTTCGAAAACAAAAAATGTTTGGCTCATCCTCGTTGTAAAAGCCTCTTATGCACCTATCAATGTAAACCCCGTGGGGGGGGGGGGGAGTGCAGGCAAGGGGTGGGGATTTGACCAAGGAATCCATCTCTTCAGTGGGAGGTTTGATTGTGCACCTTTGCTCAGGGGTCGGGACATTTGATTTGTTCAGCAGAGACTGGGGCCAAGACAAAGTGTGGCTACCTGGCATCGTCTTTCTTGTCTTTGGAATGGCGTGGGTTTCGGAGAAGGTGAGTTTTTTTACCGATATTTATCTTCATACTCCAAGTTTAAGTCACAAGTTGTTAAAGGTATGTTTATAGCTTGTCTTTTAATATTTGTTATTTTGCCCCTGGGTGGGGATTTTGACTACATTTGATGAACATATGCTGCCCCACCCTTGGGAAATTGACCAGAATTTTTGCTCCTCGGTCAAATCCCCACCCCTTGCCCGTACTCCCCCCCCCCCCCCCCCACGGTGTTTACAGTGATAGGTGCATTACGTTGACGAGTGACGTAAAACAAAGAAAACAAAGGAGACAAAACAAAATACCACTGAAAAGAACAAAGAAAAACACAGGTTTTTACACCAAGGTAAATTAAAAACCCAAATGTTCGAGCATAAATTACCCTTCAACAATCCAACTACAGCATGCATAATAAATGAAGTATAGACATCTTGCCAATAAAACGTCAAGAGCAACGGAAAGAGCTTTCCTCGCAATCTTTAACTAAAACTGCAAGTAAGGTGAATGGCAATGTTCAATAGGTTTCAAGCTCGCTTACCATTTTTCCCCTCTCCGTTTCTATATTCCTGGCTCAAGGTGTCTTCCAAATCACTGTAAATGCCACTGAGATACTTTTGCTGACCAAAATCTCCAATTAGATACTTTTTAGAAGCAATTCTTCTCGCACAGCAAAGAGACCTAATTACTACTATGTTTAAGAGGAAGACTAGCAACCGCTGAACAGGCAAGTGAATCTATCTACTTCATGTTTGCCAAATTTGAACTTCACAGAAACTACGCTAATTTTTAAACAACTTTTTCAACAACAACAACAACAAAAAAAAAACAAAACGAAAACGAACCAAAACAGAAAAACAACAGCAGAGCTCGGAACCTTTCATAGAAGTGCACTTGAAGTTCTGGTCTCGAATTCTTCAGAGCGCTCACCCGTTTAATTTGTCCAAGCCTATATAAGCACGATGGGTGTCTTGTTTCGAGTTTGTGTGGTGTATCGTCTAGTTGCAGTAAAGAATAGTCTTTCGTGAGCAGTATTATATTGCACAAACGCGGTAAAATTCTACGTCGATTTGACCTTTGTCATATAAGCGTGATCTTTCATGTGATTGCACGTCGGACCCAATAAAATCGCAGAAACAACAATGCATAGCATGACAAAAATGTTAAAAAAACGTCTCGTTTTGTCGAGAAGAAAACGAGATCTTACCGAATTTTAGACATGGTCTTCCACAGGCTTCCCAAGTAATTAAAAATAGATGTCTGTGATAATGATAACGACGATGATTATTATATAATATAATCTTTCAATAATCTATAACTATTGAAAGATTCAAAAGGTATTTTATATACCTAGACTTTCACTCAACATAACGAGCACTGTGATTGGTTGATTCTTGGTCACGTGCCCCTGATCAAATTCAAATGTATCCCGACCGGGATACAATTGCGCAGTTGTTGCCCGCGCGCCAGTTGTGCCGTCTTTGTGTATTTATTTTTGCTACAGGATTGTTGGGAAAGTCTAAATACTCGTCTCGGGAAACATCAGGACTCTCAGAAAAACAAAACTAACTGTTTCCCTCGGGGCCATACATTAAGTGTACAATATTGACAGGGGCCTTAAACAACCATATGAGAGGGAGCAAAAATGAAAATTTAATCAGTGCTTGAGGGCCCAATATTACACAACTTTGGGGCGTAGAAAAAAAAAAAAACACCAACCAAACCAAAAAGATACTCTACACTCACTGCTGTGCTTAGTAAATGACATTCACTCAAATTATTAGTAAACATAGATTAAACATTAGATAAAACGTCGCCCCACGCAACAGAATCCGATGAGGTGTTGAATACCCAGATTCCAACCTTCTGGATTCCGGATTCCAAGCTTCTGTGACCTCTATATTTCAGGTCTTATAGTCATCCGTTTATGGAGCGCTAAGCGTCAACATTTTCTGAACATTAATTTAAGAGTTTTCTCAATCTCCTCCAACTGATATATTTTGTTTGTTTATTTATTGTTTTCAACGATTAATTTTTTCCCTGTTTTACAAGTATCTTTCATATTTCAAACCGTTTAAGAGGACTCTGGATTCCGGATTAAAAGTGAATTCCGGATTCAATAAAGCTCGATTCCAGATTCCAATAACAACATTTCCTGGGATTCTGGATTCCTGGATTCTGTTACATGGGGCGAAAAGGCGTAACATGGCTCTTATACATCATCGTTTTGTTCTTCTGGTTCAGTGTCGATGGCGCTGCTGGTAGATGCAACATATGTAACTGTCTCCGCACTTGGTGTTGATCCCCATTCAGTCTCTTGCTCCTTAGTTGCACTTGTGGGCTCAGGTTCTCCACTGGGAACTACAAGTAAACAATATATCAATGCCAAATAAGGCTCCGTTTATATGAAGAAAAGGTGTCCCCGTGTTCCCCGTGGAAGTATCACCAGTTAACCCCAGCTCTCCTGGGCCAGCCGCTATCTTTTTCTACATTTCCTGTAAGAATACGTTGAATCGTTTTCATGAGAAAAAAAAAGTTGGCTCGGCTAGAAGGGTGACCTCCCTGATGTCTACTCTCCAGCAAATTAAAATCAAAGAGCTCAAGAGTAAAGCTAAAAGCCTTTGCACTGACCTGTTGTACTAACCATCTGGGTAGTGGTAATGACTCGGTCGGTCGGTTGGTCGGGATCAAGAACAGCACATGGTTCTGTACAGATGTAAAAAGCAATGTTAGTTTGTTTACGCGATAAAAGTAGAACTGCATCCTACTTTGATCTTGCCTAGGACCCTAGTGGTGTAAACCGAAATTAACGCCCGTGTAACTCGGCACGTTATACTAAGCTATACACCTGACCAGATACGATTCGTATAGCTCATGACTTTGCGTATGAGGGCCCTATGTCGAGGGGTAAACGAGGCCGTAAAAAGCCGCAAAGACCTGTGTAAGGACTCGCGAGATGCAACTGCTGAAAAATGGGAAAATACAAGAGGTAATAAGATGACATGATGCGCTCTGTCCATGGATCATGGCAACGAGCCAGTGTTGTCCCCTTTAACCCTCCAACTCTGTCAATAAGTACATATTTTACCTCCTCCAAACCGGCACACTTTCACACCAGATTTTGGGTCCGTGCAACTTTCACACCTATTGCAGCACACGTTGAGACCGATGAGACGTTTGACCCACATGCCATCTCTCCGCCTGAGGGCAAAATTCTCCCTGCACTTGACACAGGAGTCCCCCACACATTCCACGCAGTTTCTGATGCTCGAGGTGGCACAATCTGTAAACGAGACAGGAGGAATTGGTCTGACGCGTGCCAGGCAGGCAATGTATCAGTCAATAATCATGAGTCGGGCAAACAGTGAATCGGTCAATTAGTCAACCATCTATTCAGTCAGTCAGTTTGTCAGTCAATGAGTCATCAGTCAATAAGTAAGTCAGTCAATCAGTCAGATAATAGGTCAGCACTCAATCAGTCAATCGTCCACTCACGCCCAGTTAATTAGTCAGTCAATCAATCAGTTAGTCAATCCGTTATTCAATCACTCAATCAGTCAAACAGTCGGTCAACCATTCAGTCAATCAGTCATACAGTATATCAGTCAATCAGTCAACCATTCAGTCAGTCAGTCTGTCAGTCAATACGTCAGTCAATTAGTCAGACAAACAGTCAGTTGACCAATCAGTCAGTCAATCAGTGAGTCTGTAAGTCAGTCAATCGGTCAGTCGATTAGTCAGTCAATCAGTCAGTCCGAAGTCAATCGTCCACTCATGCCCAGTTAATTAGTCAGTCAATAAATCAGTCAGTCAATCCGTCATTCAGTGACTCAGTCAGTCAATCAGTCAGTCAGCCAGTCAGCCAATAAATCAGTCGAACAGTATATCAGTCAACCAATCAGTCACTCAATAAGTCAGTCAGTCACTGAATCGCTATAAAGCAGTCCAATAATCATCAAGGGAGTTCGTGTGGTCTGTCAGTCAGTCATCAGTCAATACGTAAGTCAGTCAATCAGTCAAACAATCAGTCAGCACTCAATCAGTCAATCAGTCAATGCCCAGTCAATTAGTTAGTCAATCAATCATTCAGTCAACCAATCAGTCACTCAATAAGTCAGTCAATCACTGAATCACTTAAAACAGTTTAACAATCATCAAGCCCGAGGGGGGGGGGTACTCCCTTACAGCAGCCTAATGGGGATGTGCCGCTGGATGGGGTCGCATTTTCACAACTGCAGTGACTATAATAGGGTCGCATTTTCAATAGAGTTGCTAGAATGGGGTCGCAAATTTTCGAATTTTTGGGGTAAATAGGGAATCAAAATAGGAAGATTCTCGGTTAAAAAGATTGCATTGACCGCATTACATTCCGTTCTTGAAACCAAGGTAACAAGGTAGATGCATAAATAGAAAGTGACCAAGTTGGGATCGCAAAAATTACATTTTCCAAAAAGTGACTAAGATGGGGTCTATAATTGGCCAAAGGGTAGACTAAAATGGGGTGGGGGCTCTGAGAGGCCAGCGGCACATACCCAGCAAACATTAATCCAAGTACCCCCCCCCCCGGGTCATCAAGGGAGTTCGTGTGGTCTTCCATCCCAGGCTGACCAAACCTACCAAGTTTCCTATCACAGATGTAACTTTGCAGAACGGGGTCCCAGATTTTTTCTTGATTTCCTCGACATGTTTTCTCGCATTTACGTCTCGTATATATTTTTGTTATGGCGTAACCCTCTTTACACTGCCGACATTTCGTGCCTTCACAGGACAGGCAATTTTTGTCACAATCTGAAAACAAACAAATGACGGCATTTTACCAGGTAAATGTCTCTTGAATTATCACGGTTAGTGCCCGAATATTACATCTAGTGCCGTGAAACGATCTCGTTTAAGTTTTGTAAAGTTTTTCTGAAATCAAACAGCGATGGATGATTTAGCGAGTTCCTAAGTGCAGTTTGTTAATTAAATAAAAGCTGGTTTCATATGATCGCTACGATCTCTAAGGTAGCAACAGCAACAAACAACAACAAACAACAACAAATTCTATTGAAAATTGGAAAATAACTAATTACATTACTGGTAGCAAACCATTCAGAAGACGAGAAGATAACAAACAAAGCGAGCATACCGTTAAAGCCGCCAACTGAAAACACAGGGACTACAAGAGCCAACAGTAAGACAACAAGTGAATTCTTCATAACGAAGTTACAGTAAGGTTCGTAGCGTGGCTGCCCTGAACGTGAGTTTACTCTCCGAAACACTGCAACGTTGGTGCTATGAATTAAGGCTATGAGTCGGCTATAGCTACCTGAATCGTGATCCGCCCGGCAGGCTTATGAAATTATTCAATGATGGAATTTTGCCAGACTGCATGATAAAAGATTAACTGCGTTCAAGTTACAAGATTTGACAAGTTAGATCTACTTTCGTCTGCTTACTCGTTCACGATTTCTAAAGGCCAGCTTCATGCTTTTATAGTTTCATTAGCGAATACTTTGTACCTTGTCTAGAAAATGGTCGCCGGACTTCTTCTTGTCTAGGTCGGTTCTCCACACCTTCACGACTCCGGTTACGAAGGGTATGGTTTTCAAGCAGTTTAGTCTGGGATATAGAAATCAGAAAGTTTGGATCTAGAATAGGGTATCATTTTCCAGGAAACTGACATATTGCTTGACGATTTTACACAAGGGAAACCGAAAATTTTCATTAAAAAAAATAAAATCACAGCTCAATCTAATAACAAAGAAAGCGTCGATAGGTGCCTGGAATGGACGGCTATAATTGAAAACAGTACTGGATAATATTAACTGTCAACAATCGGGATTCAGACGGAAATCGGTGGTTTTAATACTGGCTAAGGTTAAATAGTTCATTGTTCTTCATAATGCGCACGTACGTGCTTGGCACAGCCCAGCATGTGACTAACAACTGGCAGACGAAGCGACGATATTGAAGTATAACTGGACTCCTGAGTATAAATAAATCCTTTTTGAAAGCAAAACAATTGTGACAAGCTTCTTTGGGCTGAGCTGTGTTGGTGACCTCAGTAGTTTCTGGAACATTGCGACTCTAGTATAGGGAGGGATTTTTGGGAGTTTAGTCCAAGGGTTCCAGGGTCCCAGTGGCACACCCCCACCCAAATATTCGTAAAGTACCCCCCCCCCCGTCACGACTTCGGATAGAACATAAGCCTTAGGTTTAACTTTAGAATTGTGAGTCTGGGATGCGCGCAGTTCTCTCATATTCCCTTGTTGCACGCGGAGAATGAGTCAGCTGAAACAGGTTTGTCAGTACTCCATATATCGTAAATTATCATGTGGAGACGTATCTTACTTCTTCGCTTACGTGTAGTTTTAGTCTCGGGGTAAGCAAGAAGCACTAAACACGTTGCGGGAGACGAGAGTCGTGTAGGACAGACTTCGCCCTAGGCCTGATTCAAAATAACAATGCTTAAAAACGAATGAATACCGTCTGCATGTAATAATAAAACAAACGTAATCATGTCCCTTTACTGCTTGTTTATATGGATTATTTTACTGCGCGTTCGAATTCACATTTTCCATGCACGTGCTTTGCTCCTTGCCTATCACGGCGTGTAAAATAGCACTCGTGCCGTGCCATGTGATTATTTGTTTGTGTTTGTTTGTTGTGTGGATTTTGTTTTCCAATCTGTTAGATTTGGCGGGAAATATTCTATAAGATAAACAAGTTAAGACTACCGAAAGAACCCATGATACCTGATGAGCCGCTGTCTGCATTGTACATGCATAACGGACCCCCTGGTAGCCGATAAGAACACAAGAAGGTGAAGGACAGAGCTGGAAGAGATTGTCATATTGTTACTTACTTTCGCGAGGCTTAAATTTCTCGATTTTCGTCATCTTGAAAACATCTCGAAATAGGTCTCGCAGAAAAAAACAAATTCAAGCGAAAATTAACCAAGCGAAATTTAATACTCTGTTATATGATTCTTCAATCAATTTCTACGAGAGCCCATATTAAAAAATCGGCAATGTCCGTCAGTTGTACCCACAATTCGACGGTCATTTTCATATACATAGCAGTTTATAGCACTATTGTATAGCTCTACTTTGCCGGTAAGGAATAGGTGGCACTGTAAAGAGTTTTTTTCCAGCTATGGTTTTGTTTATAGGGTACTGCAAATTGAAAATCAGTCGCGTCAATTCTAAGACAAACTGTTAATGCATTTTTGGAACAAATCGAAAATCTTTGAATAAGGTTAGATGGGCTATTTTGAATACAGACAGATTAATAACTTTAATGGAGCCATTTTGGTATACACCATATTAGGTTTCCTAATCAAGGGAAAATTAAAAGAAACACTAACGAAAACTCTACTAGCGAAGGTTTTGCAGTGAAGCACGTGGCTGAGCCAACGGATATACCTGAGCTCCAACGATACCTAGGAGTGGCGAATCAATCAAGAAAGTACATTCCGAACCTGGCTGAGCTCACCCACCCGCTCAGGAAACTTCTCAGCAAGAGGAACGCTTGGGTTTGGGGTCCGCCCCAACAGCACGCATTCAGTGTAGTCAAAGAGAAATTGAGCTCCGCTGCAGCCCTCGCGATCTTCGATCCTGCACTCGAGAAAATTCTATCTTCAGATGCATCTTCGTATGGCTGGGGTGCGGTCCTCACCCAAAAACAGAGTGATGGGAAGTGGAAGCCAGTAGTGTTCGTAACTCGTGCGCTTACCCCAATCGAAAGGAGATATGCCCAGATTGAAAAAGAGGCTCTTGCCGCCACACGGGCTTGTTAGAGATTGGCCGACTACCTTATCGGAGAACAGTTCCACATCGAAACAGACCACAAGCCTCTAGTCCCAATCCTTGGCTGAAAGAATCTAGAAGAAATGTCGCCACGGATCCAACGCCTTCGCATGCACCTACTGAGATTCACTTTCACAGTGTCCCAAATTTCTGGCAAGAGCCTGATCACCGCTACCACGTTATTCAGAACACCTGTAGCCCAGCAGGACGATCAGTACTGTAATGAAGATTTATCGATTTATAGATTCAACAAGTATTGATCTCCCTTCCAGCCTCCAACACACAGCTTGAGCGAATCAGGGAAAACCAAGAAGAAGACGAAGTCAGTCGAACGCTGAAGCAATAGTGTAGAGAAGGTTGGTCAGACGGAACCAGAGTACTAGACGCACTTAAGCCTTACTGGCAGGCCAAGGATGAACTTTCTTTTGTCCATGGATTGCTTCTCAAAGCTGAAAGGATCGTAAGCCGAACTTCTATTAGGCTGGAGATGTTCGAACGCATACACAAGGGCCATCCAGGCGTTACAAAATGCAGAGAAAGAGAGAAATGGGCACTGTGGGTTGCCAGGTCTAAGTCGCCAAATAGAAGACCTAGTAAGACAATGCTGCAAGTGTACTGAACGGGGAATTAACAAAAAAGAGCCCACAATCTCAAGTGTAGTCCCGGACAGACCGTGGCAAGTGACTGGCACTGACATTTGCTATTTTAAGGAACGCCATTATCTCAGCGCCGTAGACTATTTCTCGAAGTTCATCGAGGTCAGTTACTTGCCATCCCTCTCCTCATCCGAGACGATACGCGCCCTCAAGTCTGTGTTTGCTAGACGAGGTATACCGGAAATAGTACGTTCGGACAACGAACGAGTCAGCTGCGTTTGCTAAATTCACAAAAGGCTGGAAATTTAAACACGTTACCAGCATCTCCCTCTACGCTCAATCCAATGGGGAAGCCGAACGAGCTGTTCAAACAGCGAAGAACGTGCTGCAGAAGGTAGATGACCCTGCGAAAACCCTGCTTGCGTACCGATCCACAACCCTTCAGGGTGGAAAGACTGCCTATCTGAGTTACTCTTTGGCCGCCAGATCCCATGCACCCTTCTTTGCCTTCCAGAATCTCTCCAACCGAGCTTACCGGTAATAGAGGATTGGAAGCGGGAAGAAAGCGAAAGGAAGATAAAGCAGAAGAACCATTACGATGCACGGCACTTCAGCCAAGTAATCACGTGTGGATCCAAGTAGCCTGCGCTAGCCTCCCGAATCATGGGCACGATAGAAAAGCGGGAGAACGAGAATGCAAATATGTGTCAGTCTGCATTCTTTCCAGCTTCCCCCCATGTCAGAAGCAACATTGAACCACAACATATATACGAAAAGCCTAGACTTGAAAGTAAATTAATATTTTAAGGGGAATCAGGCGTCTAAAAAAGAGAACCAAACATGTCAATCAAGCGTTCACGTTGAGAAAACACTGTAACTGTTACAAGTTCTTCCTGTTTTCTTATTTTTAGGTGCTATATGGTGACGGGTTGCCCCTGTGCACCTTCTGTTAATGGTAATTTGTTTACAAAAAAAACCTTTAGGCAAGGAAAAAAAGCCAAAGTCCAATTTTATTCAGACATTAAA
The DNA here is from genome assembly GCA_949710005.1 of Ricordea florida. Taxonomy (NCBI): domain Eukaryota; kingdom Metazoa; phylum Cnidaria; class Anthozoa; order Corallimorpharia; family Ricordeidae; genus Ricordea; species Ricordea florida. Next base: position 26,352,492 of record OX453280.1, on the reverse strand, counting down.
GCACAAGAAAAGGTGTAAAACAAAAAAAGAAGAAAAATAAAAGAAAAAAAGAAGGTAAAAAGGTAAAAAGGAAGCTTTTAACAGTGTGTATTGATTTTCTTGGCTACAGTTTTAGACTTAGAATATTAAAAAAAAATTAGTAATAAAAAACGTGCGGATGGAGGGGTGAAATTACCCAGCCCATGCCAGATGGAGAGTAAAAAATAGAAGAAAAAAAAAAGTAAAAAAAGACAGTAAAATGGTAAAAAGAAAGTCTTTAACAGCTTATATTGAGAAAACACTGTATACTGTTTCAATTTCTTCCTTTTTTCTTATTTTTATTACCTATATAATGACGGGTTGCCCTGTGCCCCTCTTGTTAATGGTAATTTGTTAAAAAAAACCCTTTAGGCAAAGAAAAATGCCGAAGTCCAATTTTATTTAGACAATAAAGCACTAGAAATGGTGTAAAAAAAGAAGAAAATAGAGGAAAAAAGACAGTAAAAAGGCAAAAAGGAAGCCTTTAAATGTGCACATTGAGAAAACACTGCAATTGTTACCATTTCTTCCTTTTTTTCTTATTTTTATGTCCTATATAATGACAGGTCGCCCCTGTGCCCTTCTGTTAATGGTAATTTGTTAAAAAAAAACCCTTTAGCCAAGGGAAAAATGCGAAAGTCCAATTTTATTTAGACATTAAAGCACAAGAAAAGGTGTAAAAAAAAAAGAAGAAAAATAAAAGGAAAAAAAGACAGTAAAATGGTAAAAAGGAAGTCTTTAACAGCTTATATTGAGAAAACACTGTATACTGTTTCAATTTCTTCCTTTTTTTCCTTTTTTTATTACCTATATAATGACGGGTTGCCCTGTGCCCCTCTTGTTAATGGTAATTTAAAAAAAAAAACCCTTTAGGCAAGAAAACAATGCCAAAGTCCAATTTTATTTAGACATTAAAGCACAAGAAAAGGTGTAAAAGAAAAAAAAAAGAGAAGAAAAATAAAAGGAAAAAAAGAAGGAACAGTGTATATTGATTTCTTTGGCCACAATTTTAGACTTAGAATATTAAAAAAACATTAATAATAAAAAACGCGCGGATGGAGGGGTGAAATTACCCAGCCCCCAAGCCAGATGGAGAGTAATTCCTAGACACCTTCGTAGAAACGCCAAGGGGGTGGGATGGCCCGGCCCCCAAGCCAGATCGAGAGCCATCCCGCGCTTCGAACCCAGTGCCTATCGCATCCTAGTCGACTGCTCTATCCACTAGACCACGCCGGCTGCACCTAATATCATGGAAAAATTAGGGTAGTCTATTGTTCTAAGTTTGATTTCAAACTGAGCATGCGCCTCTTATGACGTCATGCGCAGTTGCACCAACCATTCCACAAGGGATTTCAGTGTGTTCAGTGCCTGTTAATGTTTGGGATTTCGCGCATTCCATGGAAGACGGTTTACCACAGAAAACTATTTTCGCAAGGAAAATACTCAAGAGAAAGGATTTTCAAGGGCTTCACAAAGTGCACTGCTTCTAGCTTAAAAACCAACGATGTTTTGGTTGATCTTGTCCACATTTCAAAATAGGAGTAGAGCACTGAGCCGCTCAAGTAACATTTACGGAAACGAATATTCAACTTCAATAACCACCAACGTCTTTCTACATGAATTTATTCAGATCAAGCTTTGATCAGACCAGTGGCTGTTAAACTGCAGATATAATTATCGCGGAATCATCCTTATCCTATCGCCTAATCGAACCGCGGCCAAGTTGAATATTAAACGAACGGGGCCCACATGTTCAGTGCATTTCCATTGAATTATTTGAATACGGCTCTTTCTGTCGGTTCTGTTGAGATTAGCTTGTTACTTTCTTTTTCTTGCTTTGATATGCTCGCTTTCAGTTGCTGAACCGGCGTAAACGTGTGTTTAAGAGATTGTTTGGAAAATCGTTGAGAAGTTGGTTTGGGGTCATGTTTAAATTTTGAATTTCAATCAATTGTTGTTTCTAATTAATGTTTTGTTTTCAATTAGTCTTTTCGTAACACCTTTTGCTTTAAAGACTATTGGTATTCCGCGCTAATTGGAACGAACGAGCTGCTGCAATTCTTTTCGTAGTCAGGAGACAAATAAAAAAACGGAAGAACATACACATGAACCTTTCGTCACAAAGAGGTCAATAATCTTGTTATTTTGGACCGGGTTCATTTGGTTTTTAAGTCCTTGTGAGTAAATATCTTCCTAGGTTTCATCAAAGCAAACCTCTGGAAATCCTTAGGGTCAGTGTTTTTATTGCCATTGGAACTATTTCGAACTATTAAAAATACCTTCATGCCCTGATGATATATATCAAGATCGATCCTAGTATACAGACCCATACACAGCCCACTTGCCGCGTTGAACCCCAACCCTCTGCCCTCCTTCGACCCTGTCCCCGGGCTACCCTATCAACCAGGATAGGTTTTTTGTAGCAAAGTAGGCAATTTTCCCCCATATCACAAGCAACATTGAACCACAACATATATACAAAAAGCCTAGAGTTCAAAGTAAATTGATATTTTTAGGGGAATCAGGCGTCTAAAAAAGAGAAACAAAACATGTTAATCAAGCGTTCACATTGAGAAAACACTGTAACTATTACAAGTTCTTCCTTTTTTCTTCTTTTTTATGTCCTATATAATGACGGGTTGCCACTGTGCACCTTCTGTTAATGGTAATTTGTTTAGGGACGGACCATTAGAAAAGTGATGGGGGGTGTGGAAAAAACCAAAAAAAAATTCATGCAAAGGAAAATGCCAGGAAAAAAATTCATGCAAGGAAGAAGGTAAAAAAAAATTCATGCAAGGAAGAAGGTAAAAAAAAATTCGTGCAGAAGGAAGGTCCAATTGTAACTTTTTCACACGTAATAAGAAAAATTCGTGCAGAGGGGTTCACCTGAAAAAAAATTCCTGCACAAGTAGTGAGCGAAAAAAAAATTCGTGCAAGCTGAAAATTCTCCACCCCCCCCCCCCCCACAATCACTTTTCTAAAGGGAAAAATGCCAAAACCCAATTTTATTTGGACAATAAAGCACAAGAAAAGGTGTAAAAGAAAAAAAAAACAAGAAAATAGAGGAAAATAAGACAGTAAATAGGTAAAAAGGAAGCCTTTAACAGTGCACATTGAGAAAACACTGTAATTGTTACAATTTCTTCCTTTTTTAACTCGTGGATACGCGAAGCGTATTTGCGAGTTTTTGTGGGGACTCCGATATGCAAATTGTCACTCACTCACTCACTCACTCACTCACTCACTCGCTCACTCACTCACTCACTCCAGTGTAGACACACTTCGTAATTAGTCGGATAGAACTCGGGGGCACCGATATGAAGACGACAATTGTCATGACCGAAGTCACGGAAGTCTGTTGATGAAAGTTCACGCTGAAAGTGTATTGTACCGTTGCCAGAGTTTGTAATGATTTTGTAGCTTAAGAGGACGATTAGCGAGGCCCTGTTAGGGGTAAATTTCGACAAGCAACATGGCCTTGAAACGGCGACATAAAGGACCTGAAATGGCGACGAACGACGAGCCGCTCACGGGAAATTACGACAGCGACCTTCGACCTTCCGAAATTGCGACGTGAAAAGGTTTGAAACTCAGACGCGCGACATAAAGAACCTCACTAACAGGGCCTCATTAGCGATCTTACTAAAATCAAAAGGAGTTTAAATGTTTCCAGTTAGGACAATGACCAACTTGGAGACTGAATTTCATGAGCCTTTTACTCGGCCAGGCGCTAAACGTGAACAGATGATAACTATTCGCTTTTCCGACATCGACCGCCATCGACCGCCCCCAAGATTACAAGCAGTATATGAATTTCAGTTGGCTCGAAAGTGATCTGAAGATGAGAAAATCTCTTGCTAATGTAGTAAGCTTTGGTGAGAACTCATAGAGCGAAATTAGCACTTGAATGAGAACTTATATGAGCGAAATGAGTACTCGTTATTGAACGAAACTACTATAAATTGACGAATCCATGATGTGAAACCGAAGAACTTCTGTGGCCAACCTGGATAAGAAACATCGCATGTAGGACTTTTCTACTGATTTAAGTGTTAGTACTAACAGGAATGGAGTTGTAGAAGTATTGGGACGGCCAAGAAGTATGTCAACATTTACTTGTAAATATGGAGGCGGCTGCCGTGACGGAGAACCACGAAGGTTACAATGTAAGAAAGTCATTGAAGGGTTCGAAAACAGTAAGTCATGTAGAAAATGTATTAAGCGTTATATTATATGCAATACACCACAAGCCGTTACAATGAAAAGTTTTCTGTGTATTGATTTCCGAATTTACCTTGAAGTGAACTAGATTGTGTTGAAGTAGACATGTTGGAAAAATAGGCTTACCTGTTTTGCTTACTGTTGTGTGACTCATATTTACATTGTAAAAACAAGAAGTTATAAGGATAAGAACAAATATGTATTGCTGTATTAATGATGGCAAGTGTGATTTTTTTAAGTGCAACGCTGAATATATCAGGGACGGCGGAGCCGGGGGGGCTGGGGGGGCTTTAGCCCCCCCACTTTCGAGGAGGATGACATTTTATTTTGTTTAAGCTACAACTTTATACAAGCCTCGTCGGAAACGTTTACGTATTTTTAACATTTTCTCAGCGTGTGCTTCCTTCCTACAGACGGGAAGCTTGTGTCCAAAATCCGCAGGTTAGCGTTGGAGACCGGAAGGCATAGAAATAACCTCCAAAATATTGCTGTAAGCATTAAAAGTACCTTTCATTTTACGCTTTATCCAGGCTAATTATTTCAAGAAGTATGTCGCGGAGAATGTTGTAAATACGATTTCCGAGACTCTAGATTTCAAAATTTTCTGGGGGAGGATGCCCCCAGACCCCCCTATTCGTTTTCAGCCCCCCCACTTCAAAATACGCTCCGCCGTCCCTGTATATATACCACTGATAACCTAAAATGAGATGGTAATGTAAATAAACTAATTCAACTTGATAAAGGATTGAGAGTCTTAAGGATTTTAAGATCATCACTAACATACTTTGCAAAAATGCAAGAAAGACTTGTTTGGTATGATTCGTCAGCTGGGCTATCCTACATGGTTTTGTTCATTATCAGCTGCAGAATCAAGGTGGATATTTCTGTTGAATACATTGAACAGACTTGTAGACAACAAAAACTATAATGATGATAAAACTGACAATGTCATGGCAACAAAATTCAGACCTTATTCAGAAGGACCCTGTTACATGTGTTAGAAACTTTGAACTCACAGACAGTGAGCAGCAGGATACCAGAACTACATTTGGTTTCGGTGCCATTTAATCCTGTACCCTTATGTTAAGTTATCAAATTTTTTAACAACTGTATGCTTGCCACCTGCCTTATAACTGATGCCTAGTGTAGTCAAATGATTGGCGTCATGTACTCACTGTATGTTTATTTCAAAAAGCTACTCAGCTCCCTGGTCACTTTTATGTTGTGTTTATAGATTATTAAAATTTTCTTCAAGTTCATTCAATCACAACTCTGAAAAAACACCTCGGTAATTTTTAAATTATTTCTTTTTTCTCTGTTTTGTAAAGATATTCACGAGTTCACCATAGTCCTACTTTGATTTCTTACTTTTATGTCCTAAATGACGGGTCGCCCCTGTGCACCTTCTGTTAATGGTAATTTGTTTGAAAAAAAAAACCTTTAGGCAAGGGGAAAATGCCAAAGCCCAGTTTTATTTAGACAATAAAGCACAAGAAAAGGTGTAAAAGATAAAAAAGAGGGAAAAAAAAGGAAAAAAAAAACAGTACAAAGGTAAAAAGGAAGCCTTTAACAGTGTATATTGAGAAAACAATGTAACTGATTCAATTTCTTCCTTTTTTTCTTATTTTTATGTCCTATATAATGGCGGGTTGCCCTGTGCCCCTCTTGTTAATGGTAATATGTTGAAAAAGAAAAAGTCCTTTAGGCAAGGGAAAAATGCCAAAGTCTAATTTTATTTAGACACTAAAGCACAAGAAAAGGTGTAAAAGAAAAAAAAAGAAGAAAAAAAAAAGGGAAAAAAAAAGACAGTAAAAAAGTAAAAAGGAAGCCTTTAACAGTGTATATTGAGAAAACACTGTAAGTGATTCAATTTCTTCCTTTTTTTCTTATTTTTATGTCCTATATAATGACGGGTTGCCCTGTGCCCTCTTGTTAATGGTAATTTTTTGAAAAAGAAAAACCTTTAGGCAAGGAAAAAATGCCAAAGTCTAATTTTATTTAGACATTAAAGCACAAGAAAAGGTGTAAAAGAAAAAAGAAAGAACAAAAAAGAAAGGAAAAAATGAAGGTAAAATGGTAAAAAGGAAGCCTTTAACAGTGTATATTGATTTTTTGGCTACAGTTTTAGACTTAGAATATGAAAAAAAAAAAGAAATTACTAGAAAAAACGTGCGGATGGAGGGGTGAAATTACCCAGCCCCCAAGCCAGATGGAGAGTAATTCCTAGACACCTTCGTAGAAACGCCAAGGGGGTGGGATGGCCCGGCCCCCAAGCCAGATCGAGAGCCATCCCGCGCTTCGAACCCAGTACCTATCGCATCCTAGTCGACTGCTCTATCCACTAGACCACGCCGGCTGCACCTAATATCATATGGAAAAATTAGGGTAGTCTAAGTTTGATTTCAAACTGAGCATGCGCCTCTTATGACGTCATGCGCAGTTGCACCAACCATTCCACAAGGGATTTCAGTGTGTTCAGTGCCTGTTAATGTTTGGGATTTCGCGCATTCCATGGAAGACGGTTTACCACAGAAAACTATTTTCGCAAGGAAAATACTCAAGAGAAAGGATTTTCAAGGGCTTCACAAAGTGCACTGCTTCTAGCTTAAAAACCAACGATGTTTTGGTTGATCTTGTCCACATTTCAAAATAGGAGTAGAGCACTGAGCCGCTCAAGTAACATTTACGGAAACGAATATTCAACTTCAATAACCACCAACGTCTTTCTACATGAGTTTAATCAGATCAAGCTTTGATCAGACCAGTGGCTGTTAAACTGCAGATATAATTATCGCGGAATCATCCTTATCCTATCGCCTAATCGAACCGCGGCCAAGTTGAATATTAAACGAACGAAGCCTACATGTTCAGTGCATTTCCATTGAATTATTTGAATACGGCTCTTTCTGTCGGTTCTGTTGAGATTAGCTTGTTACTTTCTTTTTCTTACTTTGATATGCTCGCTTTCAGTTGCTGGACCGGCGTAAACGTGTGTTTAAGAGATTGTTTGGAAAATCGTTGAGAAGTTGGTTTGGGGTCATGTTTAAATTTTGAATTTCAATCAATTGAATCGTAACACTTTTTGCTTTAAAGACTATTGGTATTCCGCGCTAATTGGAACGAACGAGCTGCTGCAATTCTTTTCGTAGTCAGGAGACAAATAAAAAAACGGAAGAACATACACATGAAACCCTTTCGTCACAAAGAGGTCAATAATCTTGTTATTTTGGACCGGAATCATTTGGTTTTTAAGTCCTTGTGAGTAAATATCTTCCTAGGTTTCATCAAAGCAAACCTCTGGAAATTCTTAGGATCAGTGTTCTTATTGCCATTGGAACTATTTCGAACTATTAAAAATACCTTCATGCCCTGATGATTATATCAAGATCGATCCTAGTATACAGACCCATACACAGCCCACTTGCCGCGTTGAACCCCAACCCTCTGCCCTCCTTCGACCCTGTCCCCGGGCTACCCTATCAACCAGGAAATGTTTTCCGTAGCAAAGTAGGCGGTTTCCCCCCCTCCCCCTCCGCCGTCACAAGCAACATCCTTGTTTCTTGTATTGATAGCCCGGGGGGAGGGGTACTCCCATATATGGGCTATACGGGGATATGCCGCTCAACAGGGTATAGTTTTCGCCTCTCGCAGTCTGGAACCTAGTATATAAAATCACCATTTGAGTCTGGAACAGGGGTATATATATTTTAGTTGTATGTTTTGTCTGGAACAGGGTCGAAAATTTTCCCTGCCTCGACGGACCGAGCCGGGAACAGACCACGGAAAAGTGCAAACGCTGCCGTTCCCGAATTAGCGCTTGTCAGTTTCTAGTATATATTGTTTATTGTCATGCAGTTTTGTTTGGCCATTTTTCATTGCTGTAGCAATGACGGTATTTACTTTAATAGATTGTTTTTATGTAAGGTAAAGCACTTGACGTATTGCACGGCTTTGGGATAAAACATGTTTGATAAATAGCCTGGAAGAGTTTTTACTCGGTCTGGAACAGGGTACCCATTTTAGCCATTTTGTCTGAAAAAGGGTAGCGAAATACCATTTTTTAGTCTGGAACAGGCTCAGGGTTTCAGGGGTTCAGCGGCTCACCCCCATGCTAAAGTTCAGGGAGTTCCCCCCCCCCCCTCCCCGGGATTGATAGGTTGAGTTAACATGTAAAAACGTAGAAGATTACGCTACTTTGTTATTGGTCATGAATAAAACCCTTAAACATCTCTTCGAAGTAAGGCAATTTAATTGTAGTTTAGTTCGCTTTTGAAGGGCCTGAATAGGTTCTTGTGTGCTTTCTCGAGCAGGTTTTAGCTGAAGAAGCGAGTGTAGGTCGAGTGTCCAATAACTGTCTAACGTAAATTTAATAATGTAAACCGTCCAATGTAAATTTAAATGTCAGGTCATTCATTTTGACGTCTTCGCTCCAGTGTTTCGTTTTCCTGTCCTCTTTTCTAGTCGCTCCGAGGAAAAAGCCATCATCATCATCGCTGTCAACTTCATCTAGCTCTTTTGGGTAATGTCAGCCACGATCGCGCCAACTTCATTGGGGTCAGGAGACAGACTTTCGCGAAGTAATCTCGCCTGTTACACTTTACGCACGTGGCATCCCTCGCGAGGCATATTAGACGCAAGTGGTTTTCCTAAGTACCACTGCAACGCATGTATTTCGTCTGCTTTTATAAAACTGCGGAGCACATCTTAGGTAGTTGCCTTTACAGGTGGGTCTCTTCTCAGGTAGGTCCCTCTGGGTCCCCTTTTAGATAGGTTTCTTATCAGGTAAGTCCCTTTTCAAATAGGTCCCTTCTCAATGTCAATTACCACAAAATAACGCGTTTGGACAATATTTTCTTTCTCCAACAGAAAATATCTTTCAAACACAATTTTGGTGCATTTGCTCTGTTTGCCCAGCTCTATGTTACGATAGAGGTGCTCGTCGTTTCCTGGATTATTCACGTCTTTTGGCGCACTTTCCAGAGATCTGGGGAACTGTGGTTTACCTTATGTGATTCTTCTCTTTCACATGTGTCTCCACTCGACCGAATGAAATTGAATTGAAGGCCTCGGAAATTAAGATATTTGTCAAGAAACGCTTTCGGCCTTACTGGTGTATGTTGCATAACAATAATTTTCTCAAAATTAAACGTCGTCAAAATTAATTTTTCTCGCAGAAATTTGCTTCTTTCTCACACATTTCGTCGCTATTATTTGGGACAGAGGATAGAGCCATTGTTGTATCGACCCCGCTAGCCATGTGAGTTGATTTCCCGTCAGAATGCGAAAGTGAGCGGTATCTTAAACCGGAAAGTGTTTCACTTTTTATGCTCCATTTTATTCTCCATTATTCTTCGCACGTGGCTTACCCAAACGTTGACACTTCTGATCTCCAGTCATCGATTCCTGATTTTCTCGTAAGCATCTGCGTGGGCAAGCTATCGGCCTAGTCATTTCCAGTCCTTCACCGAACATGAAATACAAGATGGCGGCCGAACTGACCACATCGTTGTTTGAGGAAAACGTCGCATTCGACGTTCTAAAAAGGGATTCTAGGCTAGTCATCGATTACACAGAAGAACAGAAAAAAATTATGGATGCTCACATGGTTGAATTTTTCACACTAAACCACTGGGAAACCCTTTTATCGCCGAAAATGAGCCAAGAATTAGAGTCCATATCGAGCGAAGACCTCACTTTGTTACCGTCTGTGGGCCGAGATAAAAGTGAATCTTTCGGGTTAGAAAATCTTGGTTTGGAACTGAAGTCATTTATTCTGAAGGCCAGGGGCGCGCAGCTTAAAACCTTTCCTTGGGTTAGAGATCGAAGGGATTTTTTGAGCTATAGCCAACAAGGTTTCATTTCGCACATCATGACACCAAAGAAATCTTACGAGGTGGAGATGATGTCCAGTGTGGTTAATACTTTGGCTAAAAGATTTCAGGTAAACAAGGTAAGTTGCCAAAACTGTCTTGTAAGTACTAAAGGCTAGATTTCAATATCGCCTCATACTTCGTTCTTCGAAAACAAGAAAGTTTTGCACGACATTATACTGTGCATAATTATGCATTCATATAATTTATTTTAACTCACGTCCCCTCGGGGCTTTTTAGTGAGATATTACCATTCTTTCTCGGGGCTGAGCTCGGACGTCGTCCTGAAAGGCGCCTCTGGCAGCCGCTATCAGTCGATATTTTATATCACTCAGCCAAAAATCATTATCCTAGACAATACAGCTACAGAATGCACCCGTTTTGTTTATGTTATTATCATCTCATTATCATCACCCTCTGAATGATCAGCTACTCAGTAACTTACATTTTTTTGTTATCTTTAGATTCTTGACCTTGGAAGTGGCAAAGGATACCTCAGTCAATACTTAGCAATGCAATATGGACTCAGAGTCATAGGAATTGACTCATCTGACAGCAACACTCAAAATGCAATAAAACGCAATGAAAGGATACTTAAAGCTTGGGAAGGATTGAAGAAAAAGTGCAGCAAAGAAAAAATGAATGGAATAAAACCTGGTGAACCTAGTGGTGCTAGTTCTCAAACACATGATCAATGGACTGTAGAAGGCACTAGGCATTTTGTACTATTTGAGCAAGATGAGCCAGAGTTTGGTGAGAATATTGAAGGTGGTTATAAGAGGATTGATAATCCAGTTGAAAACAATATGTCTGTTCAAGCAAGATGCACATGTAGATGTTCTGGAACTCACCTTCTCAGTGCAAAAGGGTGCTTGCATTTAACCCAGATCCCTGAACGATCTTCACAAATTTCTGCTGAGCAATCAAATGTGAATTCTACTTCACAACATTTTTGTCAGATATGTCATAATAAATATTTTGACACAAAGGCTCCATCAACTAGTGTTGATTTTATTGAAACCTGTAGACAGAGATCAACAGTTTCACATATGGCCTCTGGATCTGTGAACACTGTAATCCCAAGGACTGGGGAAACACAGAGTTCAAAGATGAGTTCTTTTCTTCCCATAACTGGTTTTGTGGACCACTCATTTATAAACAATGGTGAGCTCGCAGGACTTTTCAGAAAATTTAATTTCAGCACTAAGTGTGACTCGGAGGATAATGATCTTTTCTTGGTTGGTTTGCACACATGTGGGGACTTGGCACCGGTGGCTCTAAGGATTTTTGTGCAGGAACCTTGCGTTAAGTTGCTTTGCATTGTTGGCTGTTGTTACCACACAGTTACACAGGAGTTTGGTAAGTTGCACTAATTTACAGTGTGCATGATACCGGGCTTGGTCACTCTTGATTAATCATTGTCTAATATATGGTTTGGATGATTGCAGGTCTGACTTTTTTCTATAAATGAATTATTGTGAATCATAACAATGTAGATATGTTATGTGCAATTTCAATGATACATCACTTATGAATAATTGAAAGAAGACTCAGCAGGCTTTGATATACTTTCAACCTAAGGATCCAGTGCCAGGCTCACTTGCCTTCCACTGGATGCATTATACATTTACATGCCGTTATTATATCCTGTACTGAACAGTTCTTGTACATCTGGGCTTAAGGAAGGGTTTGTTAACAGTTGTGGCTCTTCTTTTTGCATGTAGTACATAATTATTATAGTATCCACAAGTTATGTAGCCTATTAAGGAAGAAGTGAGTAGATTATGTTTCATGGGCAAGAAGAATTATTATTTGTATCTTGAACCAGGTCTAGAGTTACATGTTTTTTTTTTTTTTACAGTTCCAGTATATGTGATACAGATTTTCATCTTTTTTTTCTTAAATGTGACCCATTGATGGTCTTTTGCAGGATCAGGTGACATCGCAGGTGACCCAGGTTTTCCCATGAGTGAGTTGTTCAGGCAATTCAAGCTACAGCTCAGTAGAAATGCAACAATGGTTGCACAACAGGTACTGTACTGTGCATATTACATGAACAGTGTAGTCTATACATATTCTTATGTTGTCGGTGATTCCTAGCTGCCAAGGAAATTTATATAATCATTATCCTTGGGTCCTGTTATTATGACAGTGGAGGTACAGTAGAATGGTGTCTGACTTTGAATCATCTGGTGTACGACTTGAACCCTGATGATAGCACACTGTTGAACTTGACTTCATGCTGACCCTATGTGCCAAGGTGTCAAAAGGGGTACTTGCAATATGATGCAGGGGGTACAGTGTAACCCTGTGATGGAGTGGCATCCTCTCTAGGGGACTGTAGGTAACAACACCCCTACATAATTGTAGCTGCTTCATGCTACAATAACTGACTGTGTACACCACTCCTTTGCTGTACTACTGAAAATGGTGCATGAACATGTATTACCCGTTCACTTGTTTATAATCAATATATTCAATGTCAATCAATCTCAAACTAATGTAATAAAAAATTATTGTGGTTGTGTTTGTTTCTCAGGCTGCTGAAAGAATAGCTTCAGAGGCCAAGGTACAGTTTTTTTATATTTTGGAAAGTTTAAAATACTGTAGTGTGTTTGTTGTTGCATGAACATGTATAATATTATCTTTAAAAAAATTGGACTGGGATTTTTTTTTTAATTCATTATTGATAAAATATTTCATTTTCTTTTTACATGAAGCTTCCACCACCAAGCGTTCTTCACAGATCTATACTTCAAGTAAGCCATGTCTTAAAAAACTGGTACTGTATCTTTTCATATGTTTGCCATTCCACTTTTACCCTATTTCACCTGGCCATACAAGAACTTGGCCAATATCCAGCCTTGTCCTCACACACGGCTATTGTTGATCTGTTTCTTTTGTTTTTGATTGCAAAGAACATTGGTTTGTGTTTTGCATATATAGGTTTTTTTCCTTAAAAAGAAACAAACTGGCAAGAAATATACTGTAGTGTGATGTTTTTTAGCCACATCCTAAAATTCAGCTGATTTGGACAAAAAGGAAAAAAAACAGACCTTCAAGTCATTTGGGCTGGTTAATTATGCCCCTTCCCGGTATTAATTGAATCATTCATTGATGTACAGTGTAATCCATATGCAATATACGGTAAATCTTCAACAACTGATATTCCTCCAACAGTTTGAGTCAGTGAGGGGATTTACCAGTGATAAACATCTTCAACATAGGTACAAAATAGATAATACACAGTATGTTCATCCTGCCAATATAATTTAAATAATTTTTTTCTAGGTAATTTTAAAGGAGAAGTATCATTTGGATTGCAGGTACCCACATGTGTTTCTTTATACAGTATGCTACAGTGTAATGCACTTTCATATAAATTTTGTCACTCTTCTGAGTTACTAATAGCCTGTTGCGAACATGGCTGTTTTACCAGTCAGTTGAATCATGTAGTCTTCAACCTATACTTAAGCTAGTTGTTCCTTCTCAAGGCTTCCTTCATTAGAAAGACATATTTTTTGGTGCATTTTCTTTTGTATGACACTTAGATTTTAATCTTGAACAAAGAACAGTTGTACGTGTTTCTCTCTTTTTGCATTCTCCCTGTCTCAAATCGTTGTTGAGTATCAGCTGTCTATGGCCCAATGCAACGTGCTGCAGTTAGAATGAGAAAATAATTGGGGCAACTTGAGTTGGCCCATCCCTTGTTTTGCCTCAATTCCTGCTAAACTGTTTGTTTTCAAGGGGGCAAGTTAATTTCGGGGAGTAGGGTAAAGAAACTGACTCTAAAAAGCTTCAGCCTTTTCACTTAATTGTCTCAGTGACTGTGTTATTCTCACAATCTCAGCAATGAATTTTCTTTGCAAGGTGTAAGGATTTAGACCTGAAGGATTGAAGAAAAGTGGTACTAATGAAGCTAATGCTTTGAAGCCTCAGAACTTTAGACTAAAAACCTAGCACTACATAGCCTCTCTCCATCAAGGTGATTAAATGAGTATTGGCAGTGGAATGCTGTCAGTAGTTAACACTGTGATGGATTAGGTGAGCAGACAATCCAATGCTGAACATTGTAACAGTAACCTACCAAACAACGGGAAAGGGCTCCATGCTTCTACATGTAGGTCTCTGTACCTCCTAACTGATTAGCAGTAGATTGTATTAGCTTGTATTCAGTTCAGAGATCTTTGCATAATCATCCTATTTTGTTTTCTGTTAATTGCCAGAGGAATCCATGTTGGAAGAATTGGGGCGAAATGTAAGGACTTCAATGAATATTTACGCAAGTCCCTTAATAAACTTGGGTTGGAAAATGAAGTGGTATGTGCAAATCCTTATGTTATGGCTTGAGCAAAGTATAGTTGTAAGTACTGTAAGTGAGATAGTTTCACAGTACTGGTTGATAAAGGAGTGAACTTAATGAAACAATGTGAAAAGCAAGTGAAAAGTCAACATCAGGAACTGTGTTCAGAAAGGAGTCAATTTTTTCTTATTCAATGAGGACAGCTGTACGAAACAGCAAATTTTTGGGAGAGATCCAATCCCTATTGAATGACATTTGAACAAACTGCTGGAAGTTACCATCAAACAGAATCAGAAGATTGTGCTGTGAATTGATCTGTGGTATTTCCCTATGTAGAAAATAATGATGCAAAAACGAGCCGTGGTTCATCAGATATACAAATATGCCATGGTCCTTGATTTTCTGTCTTTCAGTTTTGCATTATTAATTTTATTGGATTTTTTCCATAGAGATTTATATGTTTCCAGTTATGCAAGTTTTTGGGATGTGCTTTAAAATAAAATGAACCAATCTACATTTATTGCTTGGTTTTAGTTATCAGATGGAGACATAGAGGCATACTTTGAGCGATTTAGGATTAAAGAAAGACAGCTTCTTGCTTTTCACCAGGTAAGACACTGAATATTAGAGGAATAATAGACCAGTTGGAATATAAATTTAAAGAACACTAAAAAAGCAAGAACTGTCACAACATCTGATAAAAAGCATAGGAAAGTTATTTAAAATATATGGGTTTTGGGGGGCAGGTATTGGAATTTTTTGGTACACAGTAATTGGTGAGTGTTATTGAAAAAAATTTGTATAGGTAATAGCATGGTTTGTAGTGATATTTGGTATAAATACCACGAGAGATATTTCAAAATTGTTGTACGTAATTTCAAGAGCCGTTAGGCGAGTGAAATTTGAGACAATTTTGAAATATCTCGAGTGGTATTTATGCCAAATATCACGTACAAATCATGCTATTATTTGTTTATAATACTACTCACAAAAGGTTTGTAATTTTCACATGTAGGTATTTCAAATTAAGCAGAAATACCACTGCTCTTAGCCAATCAAATTACAGAAACTTCTCGTGTAGTAGTATAAGTATAGGTAATAGCATGGTTTGTAGTGATATTTGGGATAAATACCACGAGGGATATTTCAAAATTGTTGTACGTAATTTCAAGAGCCGTTAGGCGAGTGAAATTTGAGACAATTTTGAAATATCTCGAGTGGTATTTATGCGAAATATCACGTACAAATCATGCTATTATTTGTTTATACTACTACTCGCAAAAGGTTTGTAATTTTCACATGTAGGTATTTCAAATTAAGCAGAAATACCACTGCTCTTAGCCAATCAAATTACAGAAATTTCTCATGTAGTAGTATAAAATGTGTAATACTTTTGCAGTCGATTGCACTAGATTTTTAAAATACCACCCTCTGTAGGTTGTGAACAATTTATGGTAAAACGACTCAATTCTGGTACATGTAGCTAAACTAGAACCAAATATCTCATTCATTAGTTTACTGGAAAACATTTATTTATTTATTTATTTTGTTACGCGTTTGTTTTTTGTTAGACTCATTTTTTGAGTCATGCAAAAAAGATCATACTGTTAACGCAATTTTTATGCCTTTTCTTGATTTTAGTTAAGAGCAACCATTGCTCCATGTATTGAGAGTGTTTTCCTGTTGGATCGTCTATGCTATCTCTATGAACAGGTATTTGGCATGATATCACAATTTTGTTAAGAAGTGTTGCTATAAATCATTTTTGTTTGGCACCTCGATCAGAAATGCAATTATTATTATCATAACAACACAATTAAATTTGGATAAAATGATATTATGGAATATAAACGGAATATGACGTGAAATACTGTCTTTCTTTGGGGTACATGTACTTGCAATTTGACCAGTAAGACATGCAATGCATGACCATTGAGTCGAGTTCCATCACAGCACCATTTATCTCCACAGCCCATCTTATGGTAAAACAGTAAACACAGCAGATAGAAAAACCAAATCCAATCGGAACATTGTGCGGAATGATTTCCGCACAGGTCCCTTCTTCATTATGCATGCTGTAGTTGAATTGTCTTGGGAAGTGTGCGTGCAAACTATTCCTATTTTCTGAGAACGGCTACAGCATGCATAATGAAGTAGGGACCTGTGCGGAAATCTTGCCCATTGTGCTAAGAGGAGAAACTGAACAAGCCCGCGAAGCCGACGTTCTTACTGGGTTTTTATCGAGGTGATGGATAAAACACTGACCCCCAGTCCATAGAATACCCAATGGACTACCTTTTAAATTCATTGTTCCAGTATAATTATTCAAAATGGCGCGCATCGTTCCACATGGCCTTCAGCCGCCATTTTGAATAATCATACTGGAACAATGAATTTAGGTAGTCCATTCGGTAGTCCATTTGGGTAATCCATGGACAGTGTTTTGTCCATCACCTTTTATCGATGTTGTGGTTTATATAATAGGGACCTATAAGCAATGACGACGTCAACGAGAACGAGAACGCCAAAAAAAACAATAGGCATATGAGCAAAAACAATGGCTCTGCACGCCCCGCACGTGTGTTTTGCACTTTGGTACATTTCGTTGCCGTTCTCTTCAAAACAACGACGTGAAATGACCAAATTTAAAGTTCTGTGGAGGACGTGAGCGCAAGTAGAGAAATGTTCAATTTACTCGGAAAACATCAACGCCTTTCATGCAAATTAAATTCCTGGACAGTTGGCATGAGTTTCACAAGGAGAATGTGTAGGAGTAATTGCAATTTCATTGTAGTAATGCGAATTTATGTTTTTCGTAGTCGTTCTCGTTGACGTCGGCGACTTCCTTGCTTAAGGTCCTTAACCCTTTCACTCCCAAGGGGTCTCCATTTGACGAGTAAAATCGTCTGGCGTTAGACAGAGTAAAATCTATAAAGTCACTCTTGGGAGTGAAAGGGTTAAGGGAGATAGTTTTTAACCCTTTCACTCCCAAGGGGTCTCCATTTGACGAGTAAAATCGTCTGGCGTTAGACAGAGTAAAATCTATAAAGTCACTCTTGGGAGTGAAAGGGTTAATAATCGAATTAGAGGGAACTCACATTGCTAGAGTTCGGGTGCGGATCCTTTCGACGCTGCTGCCTCTTTTTGCTTACGACAGGGGAGTAGCTACCTGTACGCACGTGTGTACTTAAAAAGTCGAAAGTAAAAAAATGTTCTTTGAGGTGCTGCAGTCAACGAAGCGAAAAAGAACCTCAAGAAAATTTTCCGATTTAGTTGTCATTTCAAACACAGTAAAAGCGCTAGGCTTACAACGTAACCTCGCCTTTATCAAGTCATCTGAAAAAGATTTGGGACTTGGGGGTAGGGGGTGGGGGGATTTGGAAAATTGTGCGTTTCTCAAAAATACTGGCTATGCCCCTGTACGGTATGTTGTTCCTCTGACTGCAACCTGCACAGTGCAAACCTTGAACTTCTGTGGCAATTTATCTTGATTTACTATTCCCTAACTCATCTCACTAGCACTTTGGCTGAAGAGTTGATTATCCACGGCGACAGACCTTCTTCACGACTGAAGCATGGGCTGATAGTACCGAGTTTTGCCTCCAAATACGTTAAAAACTCCATTTCCTATAGAGGGGCTGTCCTCTGGAACGCTATACGGCGAACTAATAGATCGATACTAGAGAGCACAGACCTGAAATCTTTTTTGAAGAATGTTGTTAATGGTAATTTAATTTTAATGTTTTAGCCCCACAAATAATTAACAAAAGATCGGAGAATTTTATTTATTTTTAACTATTGATCTCATTCGTAGGTATCAAAATTATATATATATATATATATATAATCGTGAGAAGTTGTAGAAAACACTGCTGAATAGTGCTCAATACACATTTGTGTAGAGCGGTATATAGAATTGGGTTACTAAATGAAAACACACATGATTCCCTGCAACTCTGAGTTTCGTGCTTACGCACTCATAAGGCAGATTTAATGAAGAAAACCCTATCAGCTAGTATATATATATATATATATTTACAATAAGTAGAACAATAGGAGAAGCTGCGCGTTAATTACAATAGGTGAGGAAGGCGGATCTATTAAAACAAAGGGATGTGTGAAGTAAACTGTCTAAACTAAAAACTAAAAACTAAAAGCGTAGGGACGTAAAACAATAGTTCAGTATTGTATAGGATGAGCGTCAATTGTTCTTTAAGTAAAACTTGTTTTCATGTCGGCACTTGGAAATAAGTTCAGATCGTTTGTTCAGGAGATTGTAATTGCTGTGTTTGATAATATAAAGTTTTTTCTGCTAGGCATAAGTCACATCGTTTACTTGAATTATTGTAGGGGCGAGCTCTTGCGATGATAGACCATTTAGTTGTGAAATTGATGTTGCTGTCTTTGAGTTGCCAGATGTACTTTGATAATTCAGTGCTGTTAGAAAGTTTTCTGTGGGTGAATGTAGACTTGTGTTGGGTATATCTCTGTTTAAAAGTTCCTTCAGTCAGTCCGATGTAGTTCTTGGTTGTAGTTTGATTAGATGTCGTAGAGGTTACTTGTGCGTTGTAGATGAGGCTGGTGGTTAAGCATTTATTGTCGAGAGGGCAGTTTCGTTGAGATCTGCAGTTACATAGCTTGTCGCTGCTGTCGTTGTTGCCATTATTAGATAAGATTTTCTTGTTATGCTTGCTTATGATGGCTCCCATATTCTCCATACAGCTATAGCTTACTTTAATGTTGTTCTTGTTGAAAAGGGTGTGATACTTGTGTTGTCGAGGAAAGTGTTTAGATACAAGCTTGAGGAAGACTTTGCCGATGTTAGTTTTCACGTTGCTGCTGAATGGAGGATTATACCAGATAATGTTACGCTTGCGGTTTCGTCTTGGTCGAGTTGCTTGTCTATGTTTGTTATAGGAAAGGCTTGTTGTGTATCCACTGGATTTGAGGGCGTCGTCATAGGTAGTCTTAGCTTTGTTAAATTCGTCTTCGTTGCAGGAGATGTCTGAAATTCTACGGTTAATGGAGTCGGGTAGTTGCTTGATGATGTTAGGGGGATGGTTGGATCTAACGTTGATATATAAAGGCTGGTTGTTAGGCTTTCTGTAGGGGTAGTATGTTCCGTTGTTGAGGTTGAATGTGACGTCGAGGTAGTTGACAATCTTGAGGTTAGTTTGAATTGTGATGTTCAGTCCGTGAGTTTTAAAATGTCTAGTGATGTCCTTTCTAATTTTGTCGGCATGAGGTCCCGTGATGTTCTTGAATACTGCTAGTCCGTCGTCTCTGTAAAGTCCGATGTTTTCTTTTCCGTAAATGTTACATAAGTCGTTTAGGATGAACAGGCCAACAAGCTCGCAAACCGAAAAGCGCCGTCGTAGCTGCCCATTGTTACGTCAAAGGAGCTGTTGTCTTTCTTGATCCATGCCTTGTCGTTGTTGAAGAGTAGTGATTTTCGTGAGTGCATGATAATGTCGATGTCGCGGTCCGGTATGCTAGTGTACTGTTTGGCGAAGTTAATGGAGTCTGTTAGTAGCTTTTCTGTGATGGAAGGGTAGAAACTTTCTATGTCGAAGACGGCGAATGTGTGTCGATTCTTGTTAGGGATGTCGGAGTACCAGTTAATTACAGAGGCTGAGTTTTTCCACTGGTTGAGGCCGGTTTTATGTCTGACAGTAGTGTTAATGTTCTAGAGTATCTGCTTGCTAATGCGCCCGATTTCGCTCTTTGCTGGGTTAATAAGGCGGCATGTGGGCTTGTTTTCGAAGTTGTCTTTATGGTCTTTTAAGGTGATGAAAGCTTGTCGTTCTGCCATGCATTCAGCTCTGTCGTCGATGAGGAGGTTAGTTGCGATGTTTTTAGCTTCGTTGTCAATGTTGCGTATAATATTAGTGTTAGCTTTTTTGTAGGTAGAAGTTAAGTTGTCCATGAGTAGTTTGTCGTGCGTGGGCTTGTCGACCTCGTAGAAGTTAGTTGATTTATCGGCTGGGATGAAGGCTTTAGTAGAACTGTTGATTTTTTTGATGTCTTGTCGGAGTTTGTCTTGAAATTCGTCGTGTTGGTTTCTGAATTCAATGTTTTTAATCATGTCGTAGAGGTCGGATTCGAAGTTGTCGAGTTCGTCGTTGTGGGGCGGGCATTTTCTTGATCTGAATCCATAGTTGTTAGTTTCGTTATCGTCTTTGTTGTCTTTGTCTTTTTCTTTATTTCTTTCGAAGAAGGCTTTCCATCGCATTCGCTTGATTAGGTTTTCGGTTTGCGAGCTTGTTGGCCTGTTCATCCTAAACGACTTATGTAACATTTACGGAAAAGAAAACATCGGACTTTACAGAGACGACGGACTAGCAGTATTAA
The DNA here is from genome assembly GCA_949710005.1 of Ricordea florida. Classification (NCBI taxonomy): domain Eukaryota; kingdom Metazoa; phylum Cnidaria; class Anthozoa; order Corallimorpharia; family Ricordeidae; genus Ricordea; species Ricordea florida. The sequence goes on along the minus strand of OX453280.1, from coordinate 26,331,729 downwards.
AAAACATCACGGGACCTCATGCCGACAAAATTAGAAAGGACATCACTAGACATTTTAAAACTCACGGACTGAACATCACAATTCAAACTAACCTCAAGATTGTCAACTACCTCGACGTCACATTCAACCTCAACAACGGAACATACTACCCCTACAGAAAGCCTAACAACCAGCCTTTATATATCAACGTTAGATCCAACCATCCCCCTAACATCATCAAGCAACTACCCGACTCCATTAACCGTAGAATTTCAGACATCTCCTGCAACGAAGACGAATTTAACAAAGCTAAGACTACCTATGACGACGCCCTCAAATCCAGTGGATACACAACAAGCCTTTCCTATAACAAACATAGACAAGCAACTCGACCAAGACGAAACCGCAAGCGTAACATTATCTGGTATAATCCTCCATTCAGCAGCAACGTGAAAACTAACATCGGCAAAGTCTTCCTCAAGCTTGTATCTAAACACTTTCCTCGACAACACAAGTATCACACCCTTTTCAACAAGAACAACATTAAAGTAAGCTATAGCTGTATGGAGAATATGGGAGCCATCATAAGCAAGCATAACAAGAAAATCTTATCTAATAATGGCAACAACGACAGCAGCGACAAGCTATGTAACTGCAGATCTCAACGAAACTGCCCTCTCGACAATAAATGCTTAACCACCAGCCTCATCTACAACGCACAAGTAACCTCTACGACATCTAATCAAACTACAACCAAGAACTACATCGGACTGACTGAAGGAACTTTTAAACAGAGATATACCCAACACAAGTCTACATTCACCCACAGAAAACTTTCTAACAGCACTGAATTATCAAAGTACATCTGGCAACTCAAAGACAGCAACATCAATTTCACAACTAAATGGTCTATCATCGCAAGAGCTCGCCCCTACAATAATTCAAGTAAACGATGTGACTTATGCCTAGCAGAAAAACTTTATATTATCAAACACAGCAATTACAATCTCCTGAACAAACGATCTGAACTTATTTCCAAGTGCCGACATGAAAACAAGTTTTACTTAAAGAACAATTGACGCTCATCCTATACAATACTGAACTATTGTTTTACGCCCCTACGCTTTTAGTTTTTAGTTTTTAGTTTAGACAGTTTACTTCACACATCCACTTTGTTCTAATAGATCCGCCTTCCTCACCTATTGTAATTAACGCGCAGCTTCTCCTATTGTTCTACTTATTGTAAATATATATATATATATATACTAGCTGATAGGGTTTTCTTCATTAAATCTGCCTGATGAGTGCGTAAGCACGAAACTCAGAGTTGCAGGGAATCATGTGTGTTTTCATTTAGTAACCCAATTCTATATATATATATATATATATATATTTGTGTTCTAAGCCCTGTTGCAACCTTTTGCGTTCTCATTCAGTATTACCATAGGATAGCTACAGCTTATTTAATACGTTTTCTGTATTTTGTTTTTCTTATTCCTTGATAGAACACCAAATGGGCTTGCATTGTTAAGCTGTTTGATCCTGTGAAGTCGCCAAGGTGCTATGCAATCGTTGCTTCCAAGTCCTGATGCTGCGCAACAGAAGCATTTATTGCAAGAAAGATACTTACGTTTTTGTAAATTCGTTGATCAGTGCGAAGACGTAATAAGTCCTTATGAAGATTTTTGGTACAGAGCGGACTCGCGACCTTAGGCTTAAGCAAAAATAAGTCCGCAATGCGTACATTTGTGGCCTACTAGACCGCGTGACAGGCGCTTGACTCTCGTTGGCGGAAATAAATAAATAAACAAGACCCCTAGGGGCGTTTCCGTGGGATGCACTGGCCTATTAGGCATGGGTACCCATGGTCACAATCAGTTGACAAAAATGGCTTTATAAGCAATAAACGTTTCCATGCGAAAATTGCTATAAATAGCAGATTCAACTGTTGTCTGCCTCATTAGTTGTTCCAGTTCTAATTGTACTTTGGCCCCCTTTTTCTCCTTTTCTTTGTGGCCGGTTCTAAGCTACCGTTGGACATACTTTCACCTACGTACTCGAGGTTCTGTTTCACGTATAATAATATACACTGGTGCAAAAATTGACTGAGGGCACGTCAATTAATCCCAAACAGTACAGAAACGGTTGAAACTGAGTGCAGAAATTTGAAATTAAATTTTTGCTTGTATATCACAAATAAGTAATCAAATAATTTTTAATGAAATTTTGTATGAGCACTCGTATATTTTTCAAAGTTAACAAGACGATCTCAGATCGTAAGTCGGACAACAGGTAGACGTGCTGTTATGAGTGTTGACCAGTTATGGTGCGGAGTGGTCCAAAAAAGAAATGCTAAGGGTACCAAGGTCGTGGTTTCCAACGTGGCATCTTTGTTGTCGTTTCCTCCGACCGACACCTGTAAACGAGGCGGACCAAGGTGGCCCTGTATTCTGTAGTTGCTCCTTCAGTTCGCGGAACGACCCGTTTCGAAATATACGCTCATTACACACGCCATCTTTTAGAGTGGGTCTACCGCGAACGGTTTGTGGATCTGTATGTTTGAGCGTAGAAAAGATGACACCACTTGTTTTCAACATATTCGCCATCGACTTCGACATCGTAGAAAATAGTTTGCGCCCGCATTACGTGTCTGCGGTATTCCCCATTGCACGTGACTGCGATTTGCGATGAAACTCGAGGGTAAACCTATAGTCGGTTGCCCGACTAACAAGTTGCACTTGCTCTGCAGGCTCTTGAAATTTTTTCAGTCTCCTTGATCTTGCATGAAGTCCTCGACTGAAGCTGTATCTGCAAACGTAGAATTGCTCAAAGAAGAAGCTGAGGAAGAAGCCGTTATTGCTCACTTTTTGCCGAGTTGACGGCGCCAAAACTGATCCCACCTCTATGACCAGTGAAAAAAAATCATCTCCGGCCTGTGATTGGTTGGACCATTTTTTTCACTAGTGGTCCAACCAATCAAATTGCTTCTAGTTTTTTGCAGACTATTTTTCTCTCACAAATTTGTAAGGAGTAAATCTCAGTACCTATGTAATAAATTACATATCTAGGGTTTTCACTCGTTTAAATGGGTCAAACCTCACTAAAGTGGGCGCGTGGTTCAAGGAGGATCCCCAACAAACCCTTGGCAGAGATCTCATGTATATACCCACCATAGGTCCCATTGTATGTAATTGTTTCCCTTTGCACGCATAGACCTCATGTATATACCCACCACGAGTCCCCTGTACGTAATTGAATGGTAGGTTGACGTAATTAAATGGAGCATTGAATAAGTTAACATGTGTTAAGTAGTTGAGGATTCGTTGTGGGTATATACATGAGATCTTTGGATCAATATCAGTCCAACTTATACTTGTATACAAATTCCTCTCTTCACGAATACATACCGAATGCCTGTAATTTACACTTTTTAACATATCTTGCACAACTTCACAGACAGCTAATACAATGGCGAAAAGAAATGTGTTCTCTTCTAAAGCTGCGCAACAGAGGAGAATTTTCAATGCAATAAATTCCAGGATATCTCGCTTCGTTTTCTCGATGTCGCGATTGAGATAAAAGAAAGGATGTCTCCTCTTTGTGTACTTAAAACTATTGTTTGGTTTCCTTATCCAAAATAGAGCAAGTAAGTACGATCGATCGTCACTGGAAATGATTGAGCTATTGTTTCCATAATCTAAACCGCCCTTCAGTGATACTGCTCGGCAATGAAAACAAAGGGTTTGCGAAAGATCGATCCATTTTGGAAGAATATCAGTTTCTAGGCAACCGTGCACCTACCCCTCCCCTAAACCAACATTAACGCTTACTTTTTAACTCATTATAACTTGTTGGATTAGGGGAGGGGTAGGTGCACAGTTGCCCAGAAACTGATATTGATCCATTTTTCCATTGTGCAAGTCAGATCTCCGACGTTACGCTTGACAGTATGCAAAAGTCAAACTTCCAATATTGTCGCCATGGTCAGACTGTAATATAACTTCTTATTTTTTTTTTCAAAATTTAGACATCGTAAGAAGGGTCGTCGGAGTTTCGGGCTTCGTTCCTACCCAGGTTCCCTAATTTTCCCTGTTATTGGGCGGGGTTTTTTGTAGAGCTTTTTCGTGACATCCGAGTATTCTGCGGATGCGTTTCTTAGTTTCTTAGTTTATTTCACTTCTGAATAGCCGTGGGGCTAATACTAGAAGGCGATATAATATATCGTTCCCGAAACGGTGTTACTCTCATGGTTTTGTATTAAACACAGGACGAAATCACTGATTTAATGAGGCTAAAAGCTAACCTTAAGGTTAACAAATGATGTGTTTTGTGGATCCTTAAGTTTTACACGAAAATCCTGAAATGTTCCTTTAATTTGACTTTAATGTACTAATTTAAGTCTTCTTATGACGCATTTTGTAGCAGCTTTAATTTGTAATTAAAGATGGCCAAAAGGCTTATTTCATAGACTTTAAGTGTGCTGCCCAAAAGGCCTTAAAACCGCTTTTAATTCACCTTTATTTCAACTAAAATGTTTGATTGTTCATTTAAAGTCTCCTTTAATTGCCATTTAGTGTTACATTAAAGGGTCATAAAATCACATTTAAGTTTTCTTTAAGTCAACAAAAAATGCCTTAAAGATTTCTTTAGGGTCATGTTTAATTTTCCTTTTTTTTGGACTAAGAGTAACATGACCTGTGGTAAGAAGTCCTAATAAGAGACCATATGATAAATCTGGTTTACTTCTTTGGTAGAAGCTAGGGTGAATGCTTCTTTTTTCATATTTCTTGTCCACATTTTCCCTCACTTATTTCAAACACAACCAAAGTGGCTGATATTCCATTCTGCATCTTGGCTTTCTTTCAGGACACAAAAAATGTTGTGAAACCAATTGAAAGATTAAAGTTAACATCACTTTATTCTACTTTTAAATGCAACAAATGACAAATCAGGTCTATTTACATCCTAGCAGGTACAACAGACCCATTTCAGCAGGAAATATAGAAGCATATTGTTCATATATCATGTTTTCACATCTATTTAATTATAATATACTTGTATTTGCACTGCTAGTAAAACTGTCATAAGAACTACTATAGATGAAGCTTCACAAAAACACTGATGTCTCTACACTCTTATGTGTTGCTGTTGTGCTGCTTTATTTAAGCATGGTTGTTTCAAACTTTGAAGTATTTCCAGAAGAGGTGTAACTCTGTTCTTCCATGATCTTATTTTGTCTACCGGCAACCAGACATTTATTAATCACTCTAGCAAGTTGTTGAGAAAAATGTATGCAGACAGCCTCAAAAGAATCTGAGCACTTAATTGTAATAATTTCTTTTGAGATTAAGCAAAAAACCTTGCTGTAAAATAAGTAAAAACTAATGAAACTAAATCTATTTATACACCGATCAGTGATGCAAGCAACACAATTATTACACAGGGTTCCCAACTAATTGGGATGGAAAATTTATTTCTGCCACAGAAATAAACAATTCCTTTGCAGGAACTTTACAAAATGCATTACTTTTGTTAACAAGCAATCTCCACAACCTAATGACTAGCACAAAGTAAAATTCCTCGACTTTTAGGTATACTGAGAATTTCAATGACATCATTTACAATTTTTCAACTTTTTCTTAACCTTGAAAAAAAAAAACCAAACAAACAAAAACGTTTTTCCCTGACCATGACAACCCTGTTACTCCTCCGTTAACAGTATTTGTAGCCAGAGCAATGACAATTGAAACAAGCCATCCAGTTAACATCATCAAATAATTTCCAGTTGGCTTTTGAGTTGTCTCCATTGTATGCCAAAGTTCCTCTCACAGTGCCACTGCAGTTATACTCAAATTAAATTGAAACTAGCCATCAAATTAAAAATCATTCCCACTTTGCTTGTGACTTATCAGCATTGTGTGTCACTGCAGTTATACAGCCTTCGAATAAAAAAATTGTTGAATAATATTAGGCAGTGCATGTTTTTTGCAAAAGTATTTTAGCAGGTACAAAATACAGTTTATAATAGCTAGTACAAGGCAATGTATGAGCTCTTTGTCATGCTCTTGGCAGTATTGAAAAAGAAATTAGACTTCTTTTCATAAAGCCATTTCTAAGCCTGTATTTTGCACTTACTAAAATGTCACATTAAATTAATTTTGACAGTCCACTCAGGAAGGCCATGAGGGGTCTCCTCTTCAGACAGGTCACTTGATATTGTCCTAGGAAGGGTTCTTTACTTAATAGCCAACAACCTTTGGTTGACCATTCCCATCATCCCCATAGTTGCTCTCCTCACTGCTGCAGCCCTTCCTTTTGCTACTGAGTCACATCAAGGGCAACTGCGTGTCTTGTTTATTTCTGAAAGATAATGGAACCAAGTTGACATCGCTGTGTAACCATGAAGGGCATTAAATTAACATTTTTGCTGGTAGCCACTTGGCTCTTAAAATTTCTCAAAGTGGAAACCAATTCCAAAAAGTTGGTTGCCATTTTTAAAGACAATGTGATAAAAGATGAGCCAGCAAAATTTGCATGTGCTACAAAGTGGTCACTATTATGAGTCATATACAACGTTTCAGCAACCTAAATCCATGATGGCGTCTGGCTATCGATCAAGATGCATGTGCTGTATTTTGGAAACAAACTTAACAAGGAAGTTTACTGTAGATTTATCTTTGAACATCTACTTAATTCACTATAACTTAACCCTATTTTAGCCCAAAATTTGTCATTTTCAAAACCATATTCAGAACTACTGCAGGCTCACATGTCTTTTTTCCCTAGAAATGATTTTCTGTTTGAATATGTTGGTATTCTCTTGCACTCTGCACCAAACTACAGTGTAACAGATGGAAGCAACCTGTGTTTAAGTACAGGGACTATTAATTTTTAGTTTGTCATGCAGGCAATGCAAAATGAAGCCAGCAGTAAAACTGAAACAGCTTGCCCATTGAGTCTCAAGCTTTTTGTAATAGTAAAACAAAACAAATGAGAAAGCTTACAGGGGATTATCAAGCCTCAAATGAAACTTTCAACAAGCAATTACAATGGCACTAAAAATTACAGCACCTCTATACCTATCCCTAGGCTTAAGAACTAAAGACACAAACAATACATGTATATTTCTACAGACATAAAGGTTACAATATATACCGTGTGCAAAAGTGAAAAGACTATTACCAGTACTTGTATCTGGGTACCAAAAAACATATATCGTGCAGTGACATCTACAACGTTCCTCCATATATGTACAATGCAGTATAAATTACATGTATATTCTGATGAGCATTAATCAAAGACTCCGGTTTTGGAAGGATATTGCTATATGCATAATAAATTATAGTTCCTCTTTTGAAAAATTGCAGACTTACTTTTTCATCAAGGTGAAATCCATTGAAATCCTCCCTTTTGATCAGGACTCTGTATACCTTCCTGAGAGATCTCTATTAAGCAAACACATGAAAAAAAAAATGTCTGATGTTACAATAGGCTAAACTTCCTTTATCAAAGGACTGTTCGCATTGTGCCCCTCCTAACTGGCTCAACCGAAAAAAGGTGCATTTCAGTCAAATTAATTAATTTAAGATAATTATTTAAATGAAAATAATTTATGCACAATTTGGGCGCCAAAACGTATTTCATAAACAAAGCCATCGAGAACGAATTTTATGGGTCAATGCATCATGTTCTAATATAGTGTATGAGCCAGGACCCTAAAATTAGTCGATTGGTACCACTCAAATGGACAAAGACTCATACCCATATCAAGTTAGGTTATTAACCCAAGTTTTTATTTTTGTATGATAGCACTGCACAAAGTGTCATCTTAGGGGGTAGAATGCCATTTTTTCTTACCCCTCCCCCACAGGAAAGTTTTGCTTGCATAGATTTCTTAATGTGGGGTAAAAGCTTTTATAAGTACCTAACGTATCTATACATGCTTAATTCATGCAAACGTTACACTTAATTGAATAACAATCACTCTTAACTCACAAGTGCACGTCGCGTCATAGTGATCACGTGATCGGCGAAACATCAAATATACCGAAAGACAGGTTTCAGATTGACAAACACCCTATATTTTGTATTTTCTCACATAATTGTTAAATGTTATCCCATAAGTTTCACTTGAAATAAGGTTTGATAGTACAAGCATGTAATTCAATATCAAAACGGTGATATTTAACCACAATTATGTAAAAATATTCACTTTTGCAAACTCGGTCCCAGACTCCCGGGCTCACGGTCAAACCTGTTTTTGGCATTGCTGCTTGAAATCTCTGTAGAAAAACTATTTTTATCGCCGAATCTATTCTTTTCAGGCAAGTTAACTTAAGCTAATGCATAAGAAAATGCTTTGTTATTCTTTTGAGTAACTTTTAGCCTAAAAAAAGCTGGCCGCTCAGTTTATGCATGGTGTGATCATCACAGTGATCATCCACAAACAATTACGAAAAAAATTGGATTTTTTTGTAGCTCTAAGAACTTTTAACAATAGCAATGAACTACATAGTTCACAAAAAGTCATCATCATCCTCGTCAGTGTCATTATCAATAACATCTGCGGGATCGTCTTGAACCGACTGGTTAGTGCAATCCTTAAGCGTGCAGAGATCCGTGCACTTTAACCCACTGTTCATACAAACACAGCTCGGTAGTTCACAGGCCTTCTTGCATTTACAAGCCAGTAATTGTAGCACAGCGGAAGGAGCCGGCTGTCCATCCATCCAATCGATTAGAAGTTCAGTGGATTCACCGTCAGTAGAGGTCTGTGTCAACCACCCCACACCATCTGGACTGGGGATGTCTGGATTAGCCTCTAGGCTCCGTCTCCATATAGCTGCAGGATTAATGCAATACTGCATTTGATATCATCCTTATCTGATTTCAAGCGACAAACAAGTTACAAATACTGCATGGAAATTAAAGTGTTCACTAACCTGCTTGGTAGTTTGCACGAAGGATGTGTTTTCGAAGGGAGTCCTTGCAAGGGGGTAACTGGTGCGACTCCACTTCCCCATTCTTTGCACAGAATAGCTTGTACCGTGCATCATCCACGCAGGTGGTGTTGTTGCCCACAGGCATGTACATGGAGCAGGTGAACTTCTCGAGGAGAATTAAGAGATCTTCTGATACCTTCCATGACTTGCCAAGCTCCAGAAAAGCTCTTCTAGCATCTGAGTTGGTCTTCAGAATTTTTAGGGCACCTCGTTTCCCTTTTCCAGCAAATGCACTGACTGTGTCACACCCTGTGAAAGAGTGCAACCCAATCAGTGCATTGCATACCTCGTTCCCGATTCTCCGAACCACTTCTGTGACGTCCACGAGCCGGGTCCTGGTTCTGGAGCAGCATCTCATAAAAAGCTTGGCATTGATGATGCTGGAGAAGTTTAGGAGCAAGATAAACACGTCCGTATCTTCAGAGCTGATTGCGACTGACAGGTACCCTTCCTGGGAGGCATGTGCGGCGTGGAGCAGCAGACGCGTGTCAGCTTCTTCCTGGTTACTTTTCAGCTCAGCTACATTCTCACTTCCCTCTTCAGTTATCTTCCAGCACTCGCTTTCGGCAGTGACAAACAACGTCTTCCCTTTCAGCCTTCTCCTGCACTCTTCCCCTCTCCATTCTTTCGAAATGAACTTGATCAGACTTGTCTTGTTATTGACCTCTGACAAGAAAATTCTCAATGTTTGACCAGTTGGGTAGCGCTGATATGTGACAGCTGGACTCCTGCAACTTCTCATCGCATGGTTCTCTCTGCATTCTTTATTGACTTTTCTCTGCAAGTATCGAATACTACGTCGATTCTGTTGCTCTGACAACCCTCGTGAAGAACTTTTGTGGGAAGTGAAGAGGCAACCATTCCAAAACTCGTCTGTCCTCCACCAACGCTCAACTTCTGAACTAGACTCATACCATCAATGATAGTAGCTGAGTTCTGAGGGAGACCATCAGCTAACTGCACATCCATTTGGAGGGAGGTGGCCAGCGTGACTTTGTTAGTCTTCTGGGGAAACCCTTCTGCAGTAGCTAAAGACCACGGTAGTGGCCCGAGGCTGTACTGGAGTAGTTCTCTGATGTCCATTTTCCGGTTCTGACCAATGATTATGATTCGTCCGAAGAGGGATCTGTCAGCTTTCAAGATCATTGTCCTGCCATCGGTCAAGACCTTTTTTTTCTTACTAATGGAAGAAAAGGTTTTCAGTTTCTTCAAATTAATTGTGTCATGGAATTTCGTCTGTGGTGGGAACGATTCCAGCCGTTGCTCTCTAAACTCCTGGTAGGCCTTTTCGCCGACTTGCTGCGTGTTAAGCAGGTCTCTAGTTACATCTCCAGGTGCTTGTTTGGCGGTAGACAGACTAAAAAGCTCTTTGCGTTCTGTGAAGGGGTTGTTCCAGCTTTCAATCAGACTCTCTACTGCTGTTACTGCTTGCTCATCTTTGCGTTTCCTTGTTGACAGCATCTCGTCATGATGATAGGATGGTCGCTTCACTTGAACCATGTCTCTTAAATGAGCAAGAAAAGAGCATCGGTACTCAGCGGTCATAAAGAACCTGTTTACTGCTCCTGTCTTCAGACTATACTTAGTTATGCCCGCACTTGATTTCGTGTCCTTGTTGACAGTGACTTCGGTCGTCTGGTCCACAGGAATGCGGCCAAAGGAGCCTCCTCCAGTCAGTTGGACAGAAAACATCCCAGCCATGAAGTTGGAATACACGTCGGGGTGTTCGGAGGGCAGATTCATCATCTGAGCGTGGTAGACAGGTAGATACCTGGCATAGTTGATTTTGTCGTAGGCGAAGCACCACGGGATCATGTTGCGAATGGCATGGAGGTGGAGCTGCCAGTTACCTTCACAAGATGCTCGGATCAATCCAAGTAGTATATCACCTACAATGTCAATGTACGACATCCAAAAGCAGGACAGTGGACCATTCTCAGAGCGCAAATGTTGCAAGTATTGCCTCCAGAGCGTATGAATTTCTTTGAAACAATCACTGTTCACAATAGTTTCACACTGCTTGAGGTCTACTTCATCAACCATGTCGGTGACCTTGATTTCGAGGTTACGTAGCTCACGCAAGAACATTCTGCTTGGGCCGGAAAAACAATTTTATTATACAAAAACATTGTAACTGTTATCTTGTTTCCAAATAATAATTTTTGTTTTGGGACTGAATCCAAAATTTACATGCAATAATTTTCCCCCACCCCCACCCCCTAAGGTAAATGATGACTACAAATAATTTCTTAAATAATTGCGTAGCGTCAACCTGAAATTCATATCAAAAGTAATGTTTGTAACGTATTATTATACATATTTACAGAGATTCCAGGCACCTGTTGAAGGAGAATTACAAAACACCATCGGGCAAAATACGACACACCCCTCCCCCCCTAAAAACACAGAATAATTATGATACTTTGAACAATGCTATCACACATATTTTTAAACTATAGGTGAAGTACATTAAGAAAAATCACATCATTCTTTGTCCATCAATATGGTACCGACAACCCCCCTTGGCTCATACACTAATAAGCAGAAATTAGTATACAATTATTGTATATGCCGTATTTATGTGATTAAAAGGTGCAGTTCTTCTACTTACTCTACAACCGGCGGGAACGGCAATGAGTCTCTGGCTCGTTATCATCTTCGGAGATTTTCTCCCAGAGGAATGCCTGGAGTTTACCCCTCATTTAACCTTTGCTCAATCCGTTTGAGCACTTCTGCTTGATGCTTGCTTGTCCTTTCGTGCTCTTGCCGCAGCTTTTCGTTCTCTCCGGCAAGATCACGGTTGCTTTGGATGAGTTTCTCCATCAGCACGACGCAATCTTAATAAGACATTACAAAACGAATTCACCCGAACTGATCTTCCAATCTGCAATTAACCTGAGTGTACAAGAAATTGCACAATAATACGATATTTATAATCTCAGTGGGCTAAAGAGCAACAAAATCAGAGCTAGGCCGGCTCGAGTGTCTCTCAACGAACAACAGTTTGCGCGCTCCGTTGTACAAATCCGGCCCCTGATGTCTCGCCTCGCTCTGGTTCAAAATTCGCTGACCCGTAACACAAAAGGCTCAAAAGGTGATACTCCTGACGTGGCCGCACAGCTCCGAAATCGGCGGGAACAGAGCGGGAACACACGCAAAAGTTTGGGAGGTAAGTTCGACGAATTTTTTGTACTTTCTTTGCATGTCAGGCGGTGTGCGTAGTCTTTTTCCTAGATAAAACTAGATGATAATGCCAATTTGCATCGCATCGAACTCAAATAATAGGCAGTGACCTGGCAATGATCATAGATGTAATTAAGTTTGGATGTATTCTTAAAGGTTACAATTATGTATATATCGGCCTGTTTAAGTTTCACTGCCAGTGCCATCGATTACATTTAGCTTATAATTTCATGGCTTGCGAGGCAAATTTGTTAAGAATTACATTGTACACGGGCTGTGACGTTCTGTGATTATGTAAGCTTACATTATCCGAATCCTAAGCTTGTAACTTGTTAGCAGGACATCATGATAATTTTTCAACAGGGGGTAGGGGTTGCAGCACAGTTTTTTTCCTCAAAAAATTCGTTTGTTTTAGTGCATTCATGAGTGGTTACCAAAACTAGATAGTGGGAAAATTTATGTAAAAGGCAAATACATCATGAGTTTTTCTGAATTTAAGCTGACTCTCTCTTTGAAAACCCTATAACATGGCTTCTGATGTTACAAATTTGAAGAGCATAGCCAATATTTGAAATTCCAAATTCTTAGCTGTCCTCGTTCACGTATACTATGTAATGCTTGCTTAACCCTGTATAGTAATCCCCATGTATTCATTACTGGTTCAAACTTGTTTTCTCTCCAACTGATTCTTTTACTGTAGATGGAAAAGCATAACAAAGATAAAAGAAGGGAGTAATTGAAGAAATGTAAGAGGAGATTGAAAGGTTACAGAACTGAGGTGCAGTACATGGAACAAAAGGAGTCCACTGAAGAAGATCAGAGTACATGTAGCTTGGTCCCAGAGAAGAACAACTATAACATTGATGAGGACAATGGTAGTGACAGTGGTGATTGCTGTTGTTGCTTGGATCTCACTGATCCCAATTTGATTAAAATGTTTGTCCAACCAAAACTAAGTGAAGATCTCCTTTATGTTTCATTTTACCGCTACCAAAGAAACAAGAGGAACGTGTTGAAACTGAGTAATTTTCTTCAGTATGCATGACTGCCTTTTACAATTTATGAGTCTACAACATCTTGCAGCAATAGGGGTTTCTTTCCCTTTTTGAGCCACCATGTTGAAGTTACAGATTTTCCATTGGTATACTTTGCCTTTGCATTCTTAACAGAAAATGGACTTTGGGATTTTTTGCCTTTATTGATGTGAGATCTTAATGTTTGGTACAGTTTGTGAGTGAGGGCATTCTGCCAGATCTTAAAGTTCCTGTGCCATTTTGAGTGACCACATTTAAACTATTGATTCCTTGACAAATTTAGCTTTTCATACAAATTGTTCATGATTGATGATCAGTGAACTTAGCTTGTCTGGCTTTTGTCAAATTGCATGAGGTATTATAGACTGTCTTTAACAGTTTGTGAGTTAGAGCATTTTGCCGTAGCAAGGGGTTTCTTTCCCTCTTGGAGCAACCATGTTAAAATTACAAATCTTAACAAATCTTTATTTTTCTGAACAGATTTTAATTTTGTGAGATCTTAATATTTGGTGCAGTCTGCGAGTGAGGGCATTTTGCCAGATCTTAAAGTGTCTGTGCCATTTTGAGTGACCACATTACAACTAATTTATTGACTCCTTGATAAATTTGGCTTTTCATACAAATAGTTCATGATTGATGATCAGTGAACTTAGCTTGTCTGGCTTTTGTCAAATTGCATGAGGCATTATAGACTGTCTTTAACAGTTTGTGAGTTAGAGCATTTTGCCATAGCTAGGGGTTTCTTTACCTATTTGGAGCAGCCCTGTTCAAGTTACAAATGTTAACAAATCTTAATTTTTCTTGACTGATCTTAATTTTGTGGGATCTTAATATTTGGTACAGTTTACGAGTGAGGGCATTTTGCCAGATCTTAAAGTGTCTGTGCCATTTTGAGTGACCACATTGCAACTACTGTGTTGACTCCTTGACAAATTTGGCTTTTCATACAAATAATTCATGATTGATGATCAGTGAACTTAGCTTGTCTGGCTTTTGTCAAATTGCATGAGGCATTATAGACTGTCTTTAACAGTTTGTGAGTTAGAGCATTTTGCCATAGCTAGGGGTTTCTTTCCATATTTGGAGCAGCCCTGTTCAAGTTACAAATGTTAACAAATCTTAATTTTTCTTGACTGATCTTAATTTTGTGGGATCTTAATATTTGGTACAGTTTACGAGTGAGGGCATTTTGCCAGATCTTAAAGTGTCTGTGCCATTTTGAGTGACCACATTGCAACTACTGTGTTGACTCCTTGACAGATTTGGCTTTTCATACAAATAATTCATGATTGATGATCAGTGAACTTAGCTTGTCTGGCTTTTTTCAAATTGCATGAGGTAGTATAGACTTCTTTAACAGTTTGTGAGTTAGAGCATTTTGCCATAGCTAGGGGTTTGTTTCCCTTTTTGAGCAACTATGTTAAAGTTACAAATCTTAAATCTTAATTTTTCTTACCTGATCTTAATTTTGTGAGATCTTAATATTTGGTACAGTTTGCGAGTGAGGGCATTTTGCCAGATCTTAAAGTGTCTGTGCCATTTTGAGTGACCACATTACAACTAATTTATTAAATCCTTGATAAATTTGGCTTTTCATACAAATAGTTCATGATTGATGATTAGTGAACTTAGCTTGTCTGGCTTTTGTCAAATTGCATGAGGTATTATAGACTGTCTTTAACAGTTAGTGAGTTAGCATTTTGCCATAGCTAGGGGTTTCTTCCCCTATTTGGAGCACCCTGTTGAAGTTACAAATCTTAATTTTTCTTAACAGATCTTAATTTTGTGAGATCTTAATATTTGGTACAGTTTACGAGTGAGGCCATTTTGCCAGATCTTAAAGTGTCTTTGCCATTTTGAGTGACCACATTACAACCATGAAGTCCTTAACAAATTTGGTGGGAGAGTATAAAGGGGACTG
Source organism: Ricordea florida (assembly GCA_949710005.1). Lineage (NCBI taxonomy): Eukaryota > Metazoa > Cnidaria > Anthozoa > Corallimorpharia > Ricordeidae > Ricordea > Ricordea florida. Next base: position 26,316,610 of record OX453280.1, on the reverse strand, counting down.
TGGACAGGGTTCAGGGAAAGGCAAGCTAACATTTTTAAATATATTAATTGTTCCTTTGTGGAAGATTTCCGTGAATGAAAGATGACAGTAATTGTATTATGGGTTAGTGTTATGTATAATGACTGGATTGAGAACATAAAAGTAACCTTAAACCTCAATCCATCAAGCCTGGCCTGGTGGTATGTCAATCTGCAAATTTATGTGATGTTAATCTGCAAACCAATATAAAAAACTGAAAAATCGTTGATACCCAAAAAGTGAATTTTTTATTGTTATGCAGAATATTATGAACATGCAATTTTAACAACTTTGGGTGTACTCGATGTTTCTGAACCTGACCCGCACAGAGTTGCTTTTGATTGTCTAATCTCACTTCATGAGGTTGCCGAATATCTTTTCCTTTCGTGTCTTTGAAAGGTTGATCGTGATACCACATCGCAACGGGCGCAATAGACATATCCTTTAGCTCCATTGTTTTCCATGGTTTCTATTGCTTTGAATTAATGTTGTAAAGGGAAACCTAAAGGAAAGCAGCTGCAAATTGCATTTTCTCTGTCTTCTACTAAATCCAAGGGCCAGGAAAATACTGAATAAGAAATACGTACGGCTGCGTCACGTGGTTCTTTTCATCCGATAAAATTAACTCTAGGCTCGGCGTGAAAAGGTAACTTAATTTTGATTAAAGATCACCTAAAGATCAAGTTACCTTGACGAACTTTAATTTCCAATTAAAGATATCAAAATATCTCATGACACTTTAAGTTTGATTTATTTCAAAATTAAAGATGTTAAAACCTTATAGGACGTTTTGGGAGAAAGAAAAGACCCCCAAAATTAGACCTAAAGTTTAGCAATATTAAAGTCCAACAAAAGGTACATTTAAGACTCATTAAAGATTGATTTCACCTTTTGGATATTTCATGTTGCCATTAAAGACAATTAAAGATAAGATAAGGCTTTAGTTAAACTTTAATTTTAAACTAAAGACACCAAAATATGTGTTTTCGCCCTGTGAAAGCCATCAAAAGCTATGTCCTGGCCAGCACCACCTATGTATGGCCACCAGGCCACGCCATTATTAATCAGAAATGTCGCCTAGCCAGCTGGTCTTTAATTAAGAAATATGTCAAATTACGTCATGCCATGTGCTCCCATCAGGCCTCGGGAGCTTAAGGCGGTATTGTAGCTATCCGCCATATTGTTCGCTCGTGTTATGTTTTCATCCGTTGCGTAATTATTAAATAAAGAACTTGTAAGACAATATTGTGACATGGATGTCAGGAGCGGGATAGAATTACGCCAACGGAGGAGTTTTCAGTACTAGGACAACCAAGGAAACCGGTACGTACGATTTTACAGTGTTGACTACAAGGTCTTATCGTGCGATTCAGTCAAAATGAGCGACTTAGTTGGTTTCGAAGTACCAAAAATGGACTGGACCCCTGGCCCAGATTTGTTA